>WAAF01000837.1:1300143-1474740 GCA_013400475.1 Tricholaema leucomelas | reverse complement strand
AGTTGGGGCTCTTCAGCCTGGAGAGGAGAAGGCTTCGAGGAGACCTTATAGTGGCCTTCCAGTATTTGAAGGGAGCCTACAGGAAAGCTGGGGAGGGACTATTTACACGGTCTAGTAATGTTAGGACGAGGGGGAATGGGTTTAAGCTGGAAGAGGGGAGATTTAGACTGGATATTAGGAGGAAGTTCTTTACAGTGAGGGTGGTAAGACACTGGAACAGGTTGCCCAGGGAGGTTGTGGAGCAGCGAAGCTGGAGATGGGTAGGCTCAGGCTGGATGTGAGGAGGAAGTTGTTCAGCATGAGAGTGGTGAGAGCCTGGAATGGGTTGCCCAGGGAGGTGGTTGAGGCCCGTCCCTGGAGGTGTTTAAGGCCAGGCTGGATGAGGCTGTCATCTCTTCCAACTCTGACTGATTCTATGATTCTACTTTGCCTCTTCTGTGCACCCTGAGAGACATTTAAAGGTACAATTATAGTGCAAAGATAACTGGGTTATTACCACAATAACACAACTAACCACTGTAGCTAAAGTATATATATTGCAGGCCTATGATCTTTAAATCAGATTTCCTAAAAGTGCCTTTGGTTGCAGACAATAAAAATAGCCTCTACAGCAGAAGACCACTGAAAATAACCTTTAAAGAAAGGATTCATTTTTCAGTAACAGCATCTCATCTGATGTGCAGACCTCGGTTCATAATTGAAAGTGAGACATGCAAGAGAACTGGTAGTATTAGGCCATGGGAATTCAACAGAACAATGTTTTGCATTCAGATAATTGCATGAAATTGGGCTATTAGTGTTAAGTTTTGCAAACTGCAACAACACAAAGCAAAGTAAAATATTCCCACTGTATACATTCAACTAATGTGCTAGAAGGGAGCCACCACTGGTTTCAGACAGTGTGGGAATGCAACGTGAGAAGGAATAACATTGGGCAGTGAGTGACCATTTTGACCTTGATTCCCACAGCTTAAGGATTCTTTCCACGGGGGAGGAAAGATAGTGGGACACCTGCTTAATGAGACAAACAAGGCCTGATGTATACAAAAGACTGGATTGTGCTTGCCTAGATTCTGCTAATGTGTAGGTGTGTGGTCTGTGCTCAAGACTATATATGATTGGAGTCAGAATGAACTATAAAGGTCTCTGGTGGATTCACATTGAATCGTGTGGAGTCTGTGTGCAGGTAACACTCACTAACAAGACAGAGCACACAGAATTTTGATTCACTCTTCAGATGTTCTCAGCCTCACAAGTTCCTTAAATGGACTTTTAAAGAGAAAGTCTTTTTGTGAAAGAATTTAATAGTTAACTTGTGGTTTCCACTGGCAAGGGCACTACTCACGTGTCCTTTATCTGACCTTAATTTAACATTGCATAAAATATCACTGAAAAGAACTAGAGAAGGAAAGAGTTTGGGCTCAAATTGCAGCTACTTGATCCAGTAACTCTCCTAACCAAATGTCAGCAGTAGCTGCAGCTCGTGCCTTTTAAACTTCTTCCACAGGATAGGATGACTCTATCCTATGGCTTTCCCATAGCTAAACAAAAAGGTTATTGGGAGAGATGGCTGAAATCCTCCTTTACATTAACTTCTCAGTTCTTTACTGTTTACCCTGCATTCACCCTTGGGGCTCAGCCTCAGTATCCGGAATGAGCACCTAGACAGGACAGTTTTAAAGGTGGTTTTTGGCTATTGAACTCCAGCCCCATCAAGTCATCAGAGCAGACATATGCTGTCCCACTACTGCTTGGCTAATTATTCTAATGCTTTGAGCTCAGCCTAGCTAATGCCTACTGTCATGACACCTGAGGAGGAAGACTGCAATTAGTCATGCTTTTATCTATATTGAAAACTTGGCTGCTCAGGAGCATATGCCAGCCACATGACCGCTGAGCTGAACACCCATGTCACTGATGTCTCCGTGGGGTTCAGAGGCAATTTTTGATTTGCCTGTCTCTTCTTTTCCATTTTAGAATGAAGGGAAACAATTTTTATTATTTCCATTATGAACACAGAATATGATAATGTCAAATAACCAACTAATGTATCTGTGTTAGTAATTCAATCTTTTTTTATGAGTGGTTGGGGTTTTTTTTCAGCTTAAAATCCACACGAGAGTACAGAAAACGCCACATCAGCGTCCTGTAATGAATGTAAATGTAAAAGACAGCTGAGCTGTGAATAAGAAGTACCTTAGTAACACCGGAGCTTTCAGTTTATTTCTCTGTCACCAAATTCAGCAGCAGCAGCCTTTTGTGGCATCCAATGTTGTTACTTGGATTTTGCTCTGTGCCTGGACTATGTGAGCCTTAAAGTTCTCAAGAAGGGGATTGTTACTGTTCTTGGAAGGAGATTTCCATGCTGATGTATCCCACTGCCAGAAATTTTATCGAGGTTGTGACACAGGTTTGCCTTTTTTTGGACTAAATTACTTCTCTTTCAGACATTATCCTTAAAAAACCTTCTCTTTTTCTTGGCAAGTAAGGCTTTTCAAGCGTTTCACGTCTCTCTATTATGTCTGCCTGTCACAAGTCTGTGTAACAGTCTTTTAAAGTTTACTCAGGGCACAGCTGCACTGTGACACACAATGGTGCAAATATCCCTGAGGCAAAGCTGAATGAGCCAGCTCCAAACCCAGGATTTGTACTTTGCCTATTTAGTAGAGAGAGACAAGGACCATCTTTTCTGGCTCGCTTTGTTCTGTGTCTACTGAGTTTGAAACAAAGGGGTCCTGGTTTGCAGGCAGGGCTTGTAAGCTCCAAGAAAAGTAGCAAAGGAATGAGAGTACCAAGAAGTTGTGCATCACTCAGACTGCAGTGTTCAATGCAAATTGAAACCAAAGAGTATTTGGTGGGGGACAATGCTGATTGAAGAAACTAATGTGAAAAGTGGTTTAGGAATCATGCAGTGTGGGCCTTACATATAGTCATTGTGCTGGCTTTGTGGGGGATAATTTTCTTCATAGCAGCTGGCATGGGGCTATGCTTTGGTTTTGTGCTGATTTTGATAATGCAGAGATGTTTTTGTAACTGCTGAGCAGTGCTTACAGGGGGTCAAGGCCTCTTCTGCTTCTCATACTGCCCTGCCAGTGAGTAAGCTGGGCGTGCACAAGTTGGGAGGGGACACAGCCAATCCAACTGATCAAAGGGATGTTCCATACTCAGTGACATCATATTCATCATATAAAGCAGGGGAAAGAAGGTGAGGGGAAGGTTCAGATTTATGGCATTTTGTCTTCCCAAGTAAGCATTAAGTGTGATGAAGCCCTGCTTTCCTGGTCATGGCTGAACATCCACCTGCCAATGGGAAGTGATGAATAAATTCCTTGTTTTGCTTTGTTTGCACACAAGGCTTTTGCTTTACCTGTTAAACTGTCTTTATCTCAAACTGCAAGTTTTCTCATTTTTATTCTTCCAGTTCTCCCCAACAGGGAGGAGTGAGTGAGCAGCTGGGTGGGGCTTATTTGCCCACTAAGTTGCCCTCATGTTAAACCACAACAGCCATATAAAGTAAATTCCTTGCTTTGCAGAGATCTGGATGGTGACATTTTACCAAGAAGTGAGGAAGCAATATGAGGAGAAAAGGTGTTTACAGTGACATAAAGGCAGGAAGACTGTAGGAAGACAAATGCAAATGAAGGAAAACTGAAACAAAACAGTAGAGAAAACAAGTATAGGTGATTTGTGACAGGTATTGAATGGAGGGGAGCAGGGGATTGTAATTTCTACAGTGACCAGAGACCATTAGCAGTAGGAAACCAAAGTAGATTTGAGGGAAGGGAAAAGGGCTTTTAAAGCATTTGTCTTAGGAAGATCAAGCTGCTATAGACTATCAGCAGGAGCAAAAGTTTGCAAGAGGTGAATGTCATAGGCAAGACTTTAAAGGCGCTCATTCCAGCTGCTCCTACTAAAATCTGGCAAAGCATCCACTGATTGCCTGATTTCATCATTGTTACTTTCCACAAACCGCTGATCCTTGTGTCTGCAAAACCTACTGATCTGCCTTGTTCATTATATAAATTAGAATAGCATTTGATTAATCTTTGGTATAAACTATATCTGGCCAAACAGGAGGAAGCCTTATCTTTTTATATGAAGTCCAAATGGTTTCCGGAGTGGGAGATGTACCCTAAATTATGAAGTGATGATTGGAAACAGATGTGGGGGAGGATTTTGCAAGGGCTGGATGTATTTTGGAAATATTTATTGGTGTTGCAGAAAGTGGCAGGAACATCCATTTGATTCTGTTTTGTGGGAGAAGTCTAATGGATGTATGTGTAAGTGGCCTTTCCAGTGAGCACTCTGGTTAAAATGAGATTACCAAGGAGATTTTACAGTAAATTCAATGTACTTGAAATTTACTTATCTTAATTTGTGAAACTACAACAAATAAGAAGATCTGGCTTGCTCAGTTTTTGTGTGCCATTCCACAACACAAAGGAATAATCTAATTACTGTCATGCTCGATGTTATAGTAGCTAGAAATGCATTATTTTTAATATGGTAAGTTAGCTAAGTACAGATGGAATTATTTTCAGCTGCTCAGTAGATAGGGATTTAATAGAGCAAAATATGTGTGCAGTGCTGTAATTTCTGAATATGGTGTATGGCTGTGTGTTATAAAATTATATTTTATGAACAAAATGGGAGAGTTAAGATCAGAACTGTTGCAGATATGAAGGAAAAAAAAACCATCAGTTCACAGAGCTACATACCTCTTCAGTGAAGGAATAGCATTAAGCTCGTTTATTCTACCACACTGCCTCAGGAGAACTGAAAAGACAGGAATTTGAGGTGAGAGATTTTGGCAGGTGGTGAAAGTGAAGGAGTCAGAGGAGGCAATCAGAGTAACTGTGTCCAGTTCTGGGCTCCTCAATTCAAGAGAGATGTTGAGATACTGGAACATGTCCAGAGAGGGGTGATGAGGCTGGTGAGAGGCCTGGAACACAGCCCTGTGAGGAGAGGCAGAGGGACCTTGGGTTGTTCAGCCTGGAGAAGAGGAAGCTCAGGGGTGGCCTAATTGCTGTCTACAACTACCTAAAGGGAGGCTGTAGCCAGCTGGGGATTGGTCTCTTCTCCCAGGCAACCAGCAACAGAACAAGGGGACACAGCCTCAAGTTGTGCTGGGGGAGGTCTAGGTTGGATGTTAGGAGGAAGTTCTTCACAGACAGAGTGATTTGGAGGTGTTCAAGAAAAGACTGGATGAGGCACTTAGTGCCATGGTGTAGCTGACTGGATAGGGCTGGGTGCTAGGTTGAACTGGATGATCTTGGAGGTCTCTTTCGACCTGGTTGATTCTATGACTCTATGATTCTTAGGAAGAGCAGTATGAAACTGTATCAGAAACACGTGTTGCAAACCTAAAGCCAGATGTTCAGGAACTGGATTAAACAGACAGCCTGAGGTATTTGCAAAATAATGACAGGCCTTTCAGCAAAACAGAGATGCACTTGGCCAGCCTCTCTAATGTCTCTGTGAAATCTGTGGTGGATAATGCACAAGAAAGCAATTTATTAGACACCTCTACTCTTTTTATAAAAAGCTGTTTCTCTGACTTACCTTTATCTCTTTCTCCAGCTTACAAGCTCAGAGTTACAAATGCATCATACATTTATCTTCTCCCTTTTTCTTTTTTTTACCTAGGAACAATCTTGTGTTTGTGTGGGCTTCCCTGGTGCCATTTCCCAATATTGCATTTTACACAGTTACAACATGAGACCATACAGGACTGTCTTGTTGAACTACACAGGCAGAAAAAAAATCAACATACTAATGAGGTCTGGGGTTTTCATTCACTTCTTATCCTAGAAAACAGCCATTCTACTACCTTGTATTTACTAGAACAAACCAAATCTGTTTTGCTAGCCTGGCCTTCTGAAGTTGGCTCTTCTCTCTTCTGGTGCCAGCCACTTACTTCATCAGCTGGTTAAAAGAGGCAGGGCACAGGTAACCTAGAACACAAGTTTGGATCAAGCGAAGTATAAGACTTCAGAAATAGAATGAAAGTGTATATTAAGACTTGTCTGTACTAATCTGCAAATGGTTTGAATCTTGAGTTTCATACCACGAGACTTTCCATAGCATACACCTTACAGAGAGTATAAGAAAAACTGTAATGAAAAAAGCACTTTCTGCTCTCTTAAACACAAGTGTTGGTAAGAAAAACAGATGTATGAGGGCACTGGGAACAGCCTAGTGAATTGTCTGAAAGCCAAGCTAGAACAAATCTCTTTGAACTTTTTCTTTCAATGAGTAGTTCAGCAAATTGGAAACATTCACCAAAAAATCTATTTCTTCACAAATAACAGCAAAAGAGTAGGAGAAAAAAACCCACAACAATCTTTTTTTTTTTTGGTCATTGTTTGATTGGATTTTTTAAATGTAAATATTGTTCACTAAAACAATAAAAATCATCAGTTCAAGTCACTGAGTCCCAAACCAGAAAATAACTTCAATGACTGAGCAGTTGTCAGATTCCTTTGGAAATAATGTTGAGCTGGTGTTTTGATGTGCAGTTTTGAGAAACAGGTTTCCAGATTTTAGTATTACATACCTGATGAGAAGCAAGAGGACTGGAAAGTACTTTCATTTTCTAAGGGGGTCTAATTTCACACCTTCCCTTCCAGCAAAACCTGGATAACAAGATGAAATGAGCACTTCCACAAAGGGCCTTCTGAGGATGCTTTTTTGCCTGTCACTGCAGTGTGGGTGCTCATTTCCACTACTGACGTTGCAACTTCCAAATGTCTCCCTAGGTGTGATTGGGTATGATTTTTTTTCCAAAACGTTCCAAGTTTTTTACACCTCTTACATCCTTCACAAAACAAGCTCTCAGTGTCCAGGTGGAGCCTGTCACCATTAATCTAATCATACTTTCCACAGCCGCTGATTTTTTTGCATTCTCAGTCTTGCCTTAGCGATAAATCAGTGCAGCTGTCAAGGTAATGGAAAGCTCACTAATGTCAAAAGCTTCCTGGTCTAAATGCAATGGGAAGTCATTCAGCAGTAAGTAAATAACCTTTGTGAGCCACACTTACCAAAGATTACTTTACTCCCTCCTTTAAGCAGGGGGAGCTAATACGTTGATTCATACTACCGAAGACCACAGTGGAGTGCCACAAGGAAGAGAATTTCTTGCCTCCCAACACAGTTACTTCTTGTGATGAATGCATTTACAAGATGCAGAGTGAAATGTAGTTAAAATTAAAGCTAGCTTCACTTTGTGAGTGACCAGTGAAGACTGAGAACCACAGATGTAATGATTCCAGTCTGTATTAATGCCCTGCCAAAATCTGCTGCACTTCTTTGGACTTCTGTTTCAGTGGAATCTTTGTGTTTTGGTTTTGGTTGGTTGGGGTTTTTTGCTTGTTTGGGGGGGTTTAGTTAGTTTGTTTGTTTTCAGTACTGTTGTAAACAACTGTCATTCCTGACTTAAGATACTTGTTAGAAGCATGTAAGGTGGTTGGTGGTTTTTTTTTTCTGTTCCAAATAGAAAGGAAAAACACAGCTTTTACCACAAATCTTAGCATGTCATTCCTTTAAGGAATGAAGTTCTTGCTGGCTGTTACGCATCACCATTCATCTGTGCATCTACAGTAGGTGAAGAGGATCAGAGAGATGGTGAAGATTCATGGACACAGACTGAAAAAGTCCTGAGGAAGTCATGAGAGAAGTACAGGCTTAGATGTGCTTGAAGCTGTAACCTAAGAACCTGTCCTGTGTCAGGATTCTTGCTGCACTTGTAGATTTCTGGTAGATGAGGAGAAGTATACTGAAGAAATAACTGAAGGCTATATAAAGGATAGCAGCTCTGCAGAGAAGGAATTGGGAGTACTGTTGGATGAAAAGCTGCACATGAGCCAACAATGTCCACTTGCAGCCTAGGCCAACTGAGTCTTGCACTAAAAGAAGTGTTGCCAGCAGTTTGAGGGAGGTGACTGTTCCACTCCACTCTACTCTCCTGAGACACCAACTGGAGTTTTTTACTCATCTCTGGAGCCCTTGACACAAGACAACCATGTACCTGTTCACTGAGTCCAGAGGAGGGACACAAAAATTATTAGAGGTATAGACAACCTCTCCTATGAAGACAGGTTAAGAGAGTTGGGGGTTGTTGAACCCGGAGAAGAGAAGACTCTGGGGAAGATTTTTTTGCAGTCTTTCAGTATTTAAAGGGGGCATACAGGAAAGATAAGGACAGACTTTTTAACAAGGCCTGTTACAATAGGACAAGGGATACCCTTGGTTTAAACTAAAAGTGGGGATTTGAAATAAATATAAGGAATATAATTTTTTGACAATGAGGGTGGCAAAACACTGTCACAGGTTGCCCAGAGAGGTGATAGAAGTCCCTTCATTGGAAACACTCAGGGTCAGGTTGACGTAGTCAGTCTGATCCAACTTAAGATCATAGAATCATAAAATGGTTTAGATTGGAAGTGACCTCAAAGATCATCTAGTTCCAACTGGAATAGGCCACTCAAGGCCTCATCCAACCTAGCCTTGAACACCTTCAGGGAGGGAGCATCCACAGCCTTCCTGGGCAACCTGTTCTATCCTCACTGTAAAGAACTTCCTAACATCTAGTTTAAATCTACCCTCTTGCAGCTGAAACCCATTGCTCCCCATCCTGTCACTACAAGACCTTGCAAATAGTCCCTCTCCAGCCTTCCTGTAGGTCCCCTTCAGATACTGGAAGGCCACTTCATGGTCTCCTCAAACCTTCTCTTCTCCACACTGAAGAATCCCAACTCTTATAGCCTGTCCTCACAGGACAGGTGCTCCAGCCATCTAATCTTCTTCGTGGCCCTCCTACTCACTGCAGAGGAGTTAAACTAGATGACTTTTTAAGGTCCTTTCCAGCCCAAACCATTCTATGATTCCATGACCGAGACAAATGGGTGAAGTAAATGTCAATTATGTTGCTACACACAATGAGGCTTTCTAGGAAAAAGGGGGACTGAGAGGAGTGCAAAAATAATTTAAGGAACTAAACAGCAGTACAAAAATACTTAACACAATCACTACAGGGACAAAGCGCTGCAATTGCAAAAGCATTGCCCAAAAATACAGCCACAGTGAAAGAGGCAGCTAAACAGGACAGGTTCCTATGTGACTACTCAAATTCACACTTTCTGAAAAACAACAAACCAAACAGAAGCTGTTTAATATCTTTATTGATGATCTGGACGAGGAGATTGAGTTCAGGATCAGTGAGTTTGCAGATGACACCAAGCTAGGAGCAGGTGTGGATCTGTTGGAGAGTAGGAGAGCCCTCCAGAGGGACCTAGACAGGCTGGATGGGTGGGCAGAGGCCATTGGGATGAGATTTAACAAGGCCAAGTGCAGGGCTCTGCACTTTGGCCACAACAACCCCAAGCAGCACTACAGGCTGGAGACGGAGTGGCTGGAGAGCAGCCAGGAAGAAAGCGACCTGGTGGTACTGGTAGACAGTAGCTGAACATGAGCCAGCAGTGTGCCCAGGTGGCCAAGAGAGCCAATGGCATCCTGGCCTGGATCAGGAACAGTGTGGCTAGCAGGACAGGAGAGGTTATTCTTCCCTCGTGCTCAACGCTGGTCAAGCCACATCTTGAGTACTGTGTCCAGTTCTGGGCTCCTCAATTCAAGAGAGATGTTGAGGTGCTGGAACGTGTCCAGAGAAGGGCAACAAAGCTGGTGAAGGGCCTGGAACACGAACCCTATGAGGAGAGGCTGAGGGAGCTGGGGTTGTTTAGCCTGGAGAAGAGGAGGCTCAGGGCAGACCTCATTAATGCCTACAATACAACTACCTGAAGGGAGGTTATAGCCAGGTGGGGGTTGGTCTCTTCTCCCAGGCAACCAGCTACAGAACAAGGGAACACAGTCTCAAGTTGTGCTGGGGGAGGTCTAGGCTGGATGTTAGGAGGAAGTTCTTCCCAGAGAGAGTGAAGGCTGGATGTTAGGAGGAAGTTCTTCCCAGAGAGAGTGACTGGCATTGGAATGGGCTGCCCAGGGAGGTGGTGGAGTCTCCGTCGCTGGAGGTGTTAAAAAAAAAAGCCTGGATGGGGCACTTAGTGCCATGGTGTAGTTGATTGGATAGGGCTGGGTGATAGGTTGGACTGGATGATCTTGGAGGTCTCTTCCAACCTGGCTGATTCTATGATTCTATGGTATGGTAGCTAAAGAGACCAAACAGAAGCTAAACAGGTAGCTGCTGCACAGCTCTTCTTTCAATACTGGTTGTTACTTAACAACAGGAGTGTAATTTGGAGGTGTCTGGTGGAATGTGTGAAATTGCAAGGGAATAGAGAATATGAGATCAAACGTGACAGTTCTTAAATTAGCCCAGGAAGTGGGAGAATAACATAAATACCAGTTTGGTCTCAACAGACAGAAACTGGGGAATGTGAACCTAAACACAATGTAGGAAGATTATTTTTGTGAACTTAACTCTGGGAACTGGAGCAGGAAATCGTGTTAGCCGAGACAGTGAATGAGCTAGCAGTTGCGGTGGATTTCGTTATGGGTAACATCTCAGAAATGTGAGAGAAGAAGTCTCACACTTTAGTCTGCAAAGTTACCTTTGGATCTGGGTGAGACAAATTATCTACAAGCAATCTGAAATGTACTACAGGCAGCCATACTACTCTGTTACTAGAGGCACTGTTAGGGGAAAGATTTCTCTTCCAGACACCCAGGTGATAGGCAGCATCTGAAATATATTTTGAAACTAAGTATGTCAAGGGTCTTAACTGCCAAAGCTCCCACTGAATCTGGAGCAGGGATGGATTCCTATTCACTTATCAAGTACTTCTGAGGGCTGGCTTATTAAAAGGAAAACTGCATTTTGCAACCAGAAAGGATATGTAACTGCATGCTCCAAAGCCAAATACAGGTGCACATTGCTGCTGACAGAGAAGGTGTAATGGAATGGAGTGTGGTTTAAGTTTTTGCTGGCCACTGTTTAGCCTGCACTGCCAATCTGCAAAAGCGGTTGGGAAGGACAACAGAAACTGAGAACCACGATAGCAAAGAAGTCTCTGACATGCCATGTATTCACAGATGTTTGATATGTAGTTATTAAAAAAGGCTAGAATATCTTCTGAGTTGAGCTGTTCTCAGGGAAAATAGGGAGGGGGGGAAATCAACTGCTTTTTCCTAATGGCTTCTGGAAAGCAGAAATATCTCTTTTTTTTTTTTTTAGTAAATAAAGAGGAATAGCAAAGAAATACTTTTCTCTGCAAGCAATTAAATAGAAACAATCCTTAGGCCCTGATTTATTTGCTCAGGTATAAAAGCCCCCAAAAGGTGGGTGTTTCTGCATTCGTTTTTTTGCTAGATGTTTCAGAAACTCATGTGGTTTTGTCCCACGCTGCTCTCCTTTTTGCGACGTTTAACAACTTTGCATGGGATATTATAGCTTTTATTTTAAGATACAGGTTGTTATCTTCCATAAAATTTTCTGTGCACCATCTCTCCACCGTATAAAATGCAAGAAAATTGTACTGTACTGACTAAGACTTTGATAATGAAAGTGTAGGTCTTGTGCTAGAAGGCCTGAAACACTCGTGATAGTGAATGCCTTTGATACTTCCCCGAAGAGAGGACACCCATGGACTTTTTTACTTCACAAACAACTAACTTAAAACCAATTGTTTTTTTTCAGATTTCACACCCTCCCCTAATTTACCATGTCTGTGTTGAGATGATCTTATCTGGCCAGTTTCAGCTTTGCCTATTTACATTGTCAAGGATTTGCCAAGGTTTACCTTCCTTTGCTGTGTAATACTAACTTCCGATGTGCTTTGTGTGATGTATAGCTGAAACTCATGGGTATTGCTTTATTTCCCTGTGTCAGCAAAATTAATCCTTCGCTCCTTCCATCCTTCTCTGGGAGTGCCATTTGTCTGTTGTGACTGATGTGCACTGAGAACAGCGTTAGACAGTCCCCTGATGTACTGTTAGCCAGATATATTACAAGTGCAGCTGGAAAATAGGTGAGCCCAGCTCTACTTTCCTTTTCCCAGCTGCTTCTGGTACTTCCAGGTGACAGCTGGACGCGGCTGTGCTCCTAAGATGTGGGCTCAGAAAGCGACCTGCAATGAAAGCACCCCCTTGGTCTTTGTTCCCGCTATTCCCTGTATCAACAGAAATGTCCTGCTACGTAGCTATGCCCTCATCGCTGCGCCTTCTCTTTTCCCACTTGGACACTATTGTTCCAGTCCCCAAAACTCGGCGCACAGCCTGTGAAAAGCAAGGGCCTGTCCCCGGCCATCACTAGCTAGCGGCCTCCTAGCCTCGCTCCCCGACATAGCACTGGGAAACAGGGATGCCCCACGCAAACCAGCGGTGAGCCTGGGGCTGTCCCGCTCACGGAGCAGGTACCGTGAGCCCCCGACGACCCAACCGGGCCCTCATCGCTTCCTGCTGTCCCCGGTTCCGCCCCTTCCTGGGGTGCGCGTGCAGCGGGGCGAGGCATGAGCACGCGACGGGTCACTACCGACCAAAGCCGGTACCGCGGGAAGGAGGCGGCCGGCGGCACAGGAAGAAACGGCGGTGCCCCGCTAGACGGCCACCAGCACGGGAGGGGCCTGACGCCGCCGCTCCGCCCCGTCCCTCACACCGCCCCCCGGGAGCGGGGCGGGGACCTTGGCTCCTCCCTACCGCCCCCGCCCGCGCGTGGAGGAGGGGGCGGGGCGGGCGCGCCCCCGCGCAGACGCGAACGCCAGGGTGCGCGCAGGTGGCGGGCGGCCCCGCTGCGCTCGCCGCCGCGGGCCGATCTCTGCCGGGGTTGGCGCGTTGCCGGCGGGGAGGGAGGCGGGCAGCCAGCCACCCAGCGAGTGGTGGGTGGCCGGTTCGGGGCTGCTGCCGTCTCCCACGTGAAAGGCTGTAGTCGTCCAGGCCAGCGCCGAGGCCGGCCGAGGAACCCCGCTGCCTTGCAGCGTGGGGGCTTTCCCTCCGCCTCCCCACCCGGGGCTAGAGCCCAGCCTCTCGCGTGTCCTGTAAAGGCGTCGCTACCCCGCTCCCGCCCCTCGCTCCTGGGAGGTGGCTGTTGCCGCGGCGTTGTCCCCGTGAACACTGCTCACGGGTGGGCGTGGGGGGGAGCTACTGCGGCCTCCCGCCCCCGGGCGTCCAGCCCCACCGGCAGTGGATGCGCCCGGGAGGAGCCGCCAAGCCCGTCCAGCCCCTTCAACCCGCAGAGGGGACGCGGGTCGCCGCGATGACTTGACGCCGGGCCGCGGCGTGCCGTGCCGTGCCATGGAGAGGATGACACGCTTCGTAGTGGCCTCGGCGGCCGCGGCGCGGTGGCATCCGGCGCTGCCCGCCCTACTGCCGCTGCTGCTCGCCGTGCCGGCGCTGCGGGGCTCGCCCACCACAGGTAAGAGAAACAAAGGGGGGCCCACGGGGCCAGTCTGGCCGTCGCAGGTGTGCCGGGCTGGGGCCGTGCCTTGAGGTGGGGCTCGGCCGCTGCTGCCGAGAGCAGCCGTCGCCGGCGTCGGCTAGCGGGCGCGTGCGGGGGGAGGCAGCGCCGGTAACAATGCGGCGGGGCCGGCGGGCGGGGGCCGGCTCTGCACGGTGTGCTGTTGGGTTGCTCCGCCAGAAAACGCGCGCATTGTTCGCAGCCAAACCGCGTCCGTTCTGGCGTGGAGCCGTCGGCAGCCCCGAAGCGCAGGGAAGGGGCCATTGAGAAGCGAAGGAGAGAACCGGTGTAGGGGGAGGGACGTTGGCAGCAGTTATGCCCCAGACCTCTCGGGGGACCCGGTGTTCAGGTCGTACGGCGTGTCCGTGTGAGCCAGCGAGCGCCCGGAGTTGTGGTGCCTGTGACTCGCGAAGTGTCCGAGGCGTTTGGGGGTACTGTGTGTCAGGCTCTGGCAGCACCTGCGGAGTGCAGGGTAGCCTGGTTGTCCATCGTCTTGCAAGTTGCGAAGTGTCAGAGCCCCTCGGAACGCACAATGCTGCTTTCCAAGCACAGACACGATATTGACTTGTGTGTGGAGAGAACTCTTTGGGCTTTAGAGGGTGATGTATTTAGTAGATATTTCAGAGTAGCCAGGAATCGGTGACCCCCTTTTTTCCTATCTCTCTAGTGTCTCTAGACATCCAAATTAGTCTGTAGTTAAGCAGATAGTTTAATCACAAAAATGTCTCATTTGGTTCTGCTCCCATAGCACTTACTGCTTCATCTTTAGTATTTGCTTTAAAAAAATGCTACAACTGCCATTTCATAGGAAGGGGCATTTTTGCTGTAACTATAAGTTTGCCTTTTGGTAGATAACAAGTGTAAAGTTTTTATCAACATCAATAAGTTGTTAATAGGTGGTGAGAAGCGATAAGAACCTGCATTAGCCTGTTTCGTTAAATGGACCAAATATTGTTGACTCACATATTTAAACACGAGATTCGTGGTGATTATCGTGGGGTGCTTAGGAAGCCTTGCTGTTATGAAACATGCTTATCTTTTTAATAATGCTTTATTTCCACTTCAGAAAGTACTTCATGTTTTGGTGGACTGATTAGCTTTTCAGGGAAGTTATGCTCTGCTCCAACTACCTTTGTAGCCAACAAGAGATGTTCTCTTCGCAGCCTATATGACAGTTGATGATTTCTTGCAAGCTTCAGGGATTCCTTTTCTAAAATAGAACAGGTTTTGCATACAAATAGGAGAAAGTAAAGCGCTAAGTTCCTAAGTTGGAGATTTGCTTGGATTTTCTTCCTCTTTGAGATTAGTAGAATGGCTAGGCTTCTTTTTCTGGGTTTTCATGGTAAGTCAGAGAAAGCTTTTGTTTAATTGTTTATCTAATACTTATTAGTCCTTGATTAAACATTGCCATGTATTTCTGTAAACTTTTGTGTGATTGCTGTGCATTCTTGTATAACTTAAGAACAGCAGCAGGAATGTTATGTAACTTAGCCAGTGTTTGGCTTGCTGGAAGGGAGCACTGGGAGACAGCAGATCTTGTCCAAAGCCATAGTTTCATGCTCAGTCTAGGGAAGGAGCCTTCCAAGCTGTTTCACTTTGTGAATCCTGTACATTTTTCTTTCGACTGGATGTGTAAATCATGTACAATGAACTTCAGCCAGCTAAGAGCAAGCTTGCTCTTCAGATGATGCTTTTTGTAGACAATTCAGGAATGATCTATTGATTGCAGAGATTTAAAAACAGTAGGTTTCAGAGAACAAGAATAGTTTGTTTCTTTTTTGTTAGATTAAATGCTTTATTTAAAATTAGGATGGGTGTCCAGTTTCTCTGTCTTGGGCCCATAATGTTGAAAAAATCAGGGCACACCCTCTATCTCAGTATTTTCTTTAACCTTGAAATGTTTTAATAGTATAGTGGGTGGTAGGAAATAGATGAGATATGTATTGGTCATATGTAGTAGGGTTGGACAACATTCTCTTAATTGCTCAACAGATTTACAGTTCCCTGAATTACCTCCCTTGGATGCAGTTCATTTGCTTTTCAGTACCATTTGGTTTTGACCAGTGTAGGAACAGAAAGTGCAAACTCTTACATCTTTGAGTTATACAGAAGAAGTATACAGTAAAAGTGGAATGGGTGTTAGAGCCACTTGCTTGCAGTTGAAATAGCAAAGCAAATGTCAGTACTTAAGATAATTTAGTAGTAAATCAACTTTGGTTTTGGAATGCTTGATCCAGCTCCCACTGAATTCGCATGTTGCTGAATCAGGGCTTCAACTCCCACAATTAAGCAGATGCTGAACTGTTCATACGTGGGCAGACTGCTAGTGTGCGAAAAGCAGGTATACATTTGAGCATCTTTGTGAACTGTGGCTTTGGTCAGGCTCTGTGAATGTCTTGCTATTCAGCCCAGGCTGTGTTTTCTGCCATTCTTCCATTGCACAATCTGTGTGACTCCTGCACTGACAATCAGGAGAATTTATCTTGTCATGCTGCACTGTTTTCATGGGAGAGAGGAGAGAGATGTGCCAGATTCACAGGATTCTGCAGTGAAGTTTCCTCAGAAACTCTCTAGGACCAAAGACAAGTTGTGGGGGCCAGCCAAGAAATTGGATGTAGCTGTCTTATGGGACAGTTGCAGGATATTGTTCATTCAACTTAATTGCATGAGCATGTTGCAGACACTTGAGTTGGCATCATGTCTCCTGTGGCCAGTTCAGCTTGTCAAACTTGCTTCCAGTTCATTTTCACAGAAGACCCATATGGTTGGAGGATTCCTTTTAAGACTGCTATCTTCTATGCTTGCTTTATTTATGTCAGTCTTGTGTCTACAAGCTATGCTTGTAGTCTTACCAGAGGAAATGTATTTTTTGTTTCCGTGTTCCTTCAAGAAGTTAGAATGCTAAACAAACTAGTGGATGGTGCAGCTTTTTGTCCTGTTGTGTCTGTTTTGTATGTGATGTTTGTTTCTTGTCAAAGTGCAGTCTTAAATTTCTGATGCAGGGCTGGGACTTGAAATATAGCATGGCTTCGACAAAGTGGGCTTGAACAGCTTTGACTTACCTTGGGTAATACATTTGAAGTACTGGACACATTAAAGAGCAATGGTTCTTTCTGCAGCACAAATCTTTTCCAACAGGACTTAAGAAGCCACTGATTGTGGTAAGTGGCAGATTCTGACAACCTAGTTCTTATTTCTCAATTCAGAATGTGTGTGCGTGTGTAAGAGTTGCTTGGGAAAGAAGTGAAGCACAATAGACTTCTTAATAATACAGTCTTACTTCAGCTGTGGGAGACATGGCTTTCCTTCATTTGAAAGTAAATCTGTTTATGGCTGATGTCCTAAACTACCAGAAGTGTCCAGCCTTGCCCGTTGTGGCATACAGTATGAATAACACTGATTGTGCAAGAGTTATTATGAATGATGTCCTTAACTACTAGTGTGTCTCCAGCCTGCTCTATTGTGGCATACCGTATGAATAACACTAATTGGCTAAAAGTTATTAAATAGATTGTGTTGTGGGAACCTATGTGAAAGTAAAAAGCTGTAAGGAAATACTACAAGTTGTTTCTTGAACTTCTTCTTAGAACCCTGAAGTCAAGTCAAATGGTAATACTGAATGAACAATGTAGACTTTATTTCTTTGGGTCATGTGTAAGAATCACATTTTCAGAGGCCTTAGCAATAGTACCCAAAAAGGAGNGGGGGGGAAGGGAAGAACTCAGAGAAGTAAAATTAAATACTGTATTGTAACGTAAGTTGTGTGGTCAGCCAAAATGCTGGCCTTTCCTATTCCAACTTGCAATTCTAGCATATATGGCTGGTTTTGTACTCTGGGGTTATGCTGTATGACTACTTTTTTTAAAAATCCCTTTAAAAGGCATATATTTCTGTGCTTTAGTGCTTGATAAACATATGAGCTCAATAACAGATTTGATTGACAGTCTCTATATGTGCTGTGTTTTCAGCTGTTGATGTTATTGGAGACAGCTGTTTTGGAAGATGAAGGGAAAACCTCTCTAAAGAGCGATGGATTAGTGGTGTCTTCCAGTGCGTGAGATGTAGAAAAGACACAGCTGATTGTTAGTACTTGCATCACTGATGACATTAATTTAATGGCATATAAAATGCACAGGATAAATACCAAAAAATAGTAAACTGGTCTGGTCGTGCCAGCTCTTGTTACAGCTGTAAGATATTATAAGATGCTTGTAACAAGTATCACTTTTTTTGCAGTGGAGTTAAGAACAAACTTAACTGTTTCAATTGAATTTTTTATAAATTGCACATTTTGCTGTGTAGCTTTTTTTTTTCCTATACAAAATGTCAGTTGAAAGAGTTTAGCCACTTTTGAGGTTGAGGCAAGTGGAAAACAATGGTTTCTGCTTTGAATTTTGCAAGCTTCTTTTCTGAACCACTTTTATGCTGTGGAGCATGCAGTTAAACTTTGGCAAATTATGTCTGCTCTGAAGGGGATGTTTTCTCTGCTGCTGCTTTGAAAGTGATTTTTTTCAAAAGCTTGTAACAACCAAATTTAAATTTAGGCACACATGACTGTGATAGAGATGATGCATTGTTTTTTCTTTGCTAAACTTGGATACAGCCTATATTCTCATGAACCTCACCTACCTGTTAATACTCAGCCAGGGACCTGAGCAGATCTACTAAGCATGCTTCTCATAGCCCAAAATGATAATGGGAATTGTTGGACTTCCTCGTGAAGAAAGTCAGTCTGAACTGCTCCAGAAGAGGGACTGGACTGAGCTTTGTGGCTGAGAACTGGCACCTACCTGCCTTATGTTTAAGGATATGTGTATGCTATGTAATGAAGTGCTTCACTTCCTTTAGAAAAACTCAGGGATCTACCTTGTAGCATGACATTGTGTGGTGGTACTTGTTTGGGTTTTTTTTTTTTTGGAAGGAGCTAGTATGTGACTTGGACTTAGTTAAGTGGTAGGAGTAAGAAGAGTCTGTGAATCTTTTCAATCACTGTGCTGGTTGTTGATGAGATGTGTGGAGTTGTAGGAGTAGAAGGGGAAGAGAGACACAAATCGCAGCAGGGTTTGTGAGATGAAAGAAACTGGAACTGACAGAGCACAAGGACTTGGAGGCAAAACATTAGCCTAGGAGTAGGAAATAGATTTGTGGATCACAAAAACTGCAATGGAGAAATTAATCCTAGAAGAAGTAGTGCAGCCTGGTAGTAAGATAAGCACACAGGGAAACATAGACACAGTTTAAAAAAAGAAGATAAACTGCTGAAAAAGCATTGAAAGGAAGAATTGGAAGTAGAGATGATAAAGGATGGGACAAGACTAGAAGAGATGTGGGTAGAATTATCAAGCTTGAAATTTAGGAACAGGGAAGCATCTGCCTGCTGCTCTGGGACATCTTCTCTAGAATTTGGCACGGAACCCTGGACTCTGGAGTGTTGGCCCTCTTCTCCTGTCAGCCAGAAGCATGGCAATCTGCTGCTACTCTCTGAACATTTCATGGATGTGCACATTTCAGCCTTGTGACAGAAGTATTTTCCAGAGTATGTTTTAAAAAGTGGAAGATCTCCTCTGCAGAAGTTGTAGTGGCATATGAATACTGCAAAGGCAAATCCCATCAAGTTGGAAATATTGACATTACAGTAACCTGTACATTTTAAACTTCTGTGCCTGTAAGTTATGGTACAGCTATACCCATGTGATCGACAAACTGTATGTCCATAAGGACAGTATTTACAGCTGCGTAGACACCTGCACGTAAATACCTCTTAATACACATACCCACATGCAGACAGGACTCTCGTCATGTTCAGTGTACAAAGCTGATCCTGCTCTGAGCAGAGTCATAGAATGGTTTAGGTTGGAAGAGACCTCAAAGAACATCCACAAGTTGTTTAAACCAAGCTTCCCACAGGTGATCACTAACTGTGTGTTCCTTATCTATGGGATGGGAGACCTCTGAGATCTGTGTTGCAGAATTGTGGAGTGTTTGCAGCTGCCTGAGAAGTCAAGAGGCTCTGTTCTTGAATAGATGTTGTGTCTCTAATTCTAAATACTCATTAATGTTTGAGATTAGGCACTTGGGATTTGGCCTTAGTTGGAATGTGTCTTAGTTTCACTATTTGTAAAATATGTCTTAGATGTAAATCCTTGTTTGAATTTTCAAAATAGTATAAAATGCTCAGGTGCAGTGACAGTGAGCACAAAAAGTTTTGTTAGAAAGCCAGAGACTTTCTAATGAAGAGAACGTGCATGATAATCTAGTCTTGAATCCAGAGAATTTTAAGAAATCAATTATTTGAAAGCAAATGGAAAGTAATAGTGGTTGTGTAACAGTATGCACTTACCATATTACAGCTTTCTTTGGTGAGAGTTAGCTAGCTTTACAGGTGGGAAGAGACACTCTACTGTATCAAAGTATAGTAGGATTTTGTTGTGGTTTTTTTTTTTTCACGCGTATGTGTCTGCTTGGGGTTGGTGTGGTGGTTTTCCCCCTTGTTTTTTAATTATCTGATTAAAAAGTAGTTTATGGTTGTTTATTGCTCACAGTTACAGCCTACATCTTCTACTTGCTTGTTCTTAACATACAAACTGTTCTAATACTTCTTGGTTATCTTCCATTCTCTCAGGTTTAGAACGGCTTCACTTCTATGAATTCTCTGTGTAGAATTTCAAATTGGCTTTAGCCATCTGGTGGAAGTAGAGTGTCTGGTTTTGTGGTTTGATTATAGGTAAGAGGCTGAAATTCTCCAGCAAGTAAGGGGGAGAGAAGGAGGGAGGAATGCTGAAACCATAGTAAAAGAGCCTGAAAATCCAGATGCATTTCAGTAAGGAGTGTGCATAATTGTGTCATAGTCAAGGGGCTGAAGGCCTGCACAGCTGTGGAACGGGGAACAGGCAATTCAGCGGTGCTGTATGAAGGGATCTGCTGTTTTATTGTGGATCACAAACAGGATGTGATTCAACAGGATCACAGTGGTGCTGCATCTCATGAACACATGGCTTACGATCTTTGGCATATCCTGTGTAATAGCATGTTCATTCTCTTCTCTGGCTGGAATGCTGTGTCTAGTGTGGCGCCTTGTCCTTCAAGAAAGAGGCTACTGGAGACAGTTCATATGACAGAAGTATTGGAGCTGTCTAATCTAGAATGAAAAACCACAAGTAGACAGGAGTTTATTCAAACATATAAAAGA
Source organism: Tricholaema leucomelas (assembly GCA_013400475.1). Taxonomy (NCBI): domain Eukaryota; kingdom Metazoa; phylum Chordata; class Aves; order Piciformes; family Lybiidae; genus Tricholaema lacrymosa; species Tricholaema leucomelas. The sequence goes on along the minus strand of WAAF01000837.1, from coordinate 1,454,149 downwards.
TAAATGCAACGTTTGATAAGAGAGCACATTGTGTACATCGAAGGAAAAGAAGTAAAATACTTGAATTGCAGTGGGCAAGACAGGTTTTCTAACTGCTGGCCTTTCTAATAGGGGGGATAATAAAGCCCCGAAATAACATGGTTTGGGGCAACAATGTAATGTGCCTCTGGAGTTTTCAGAGCAGATTGTATCATGATCTAACAGAAGTGGACTGCAACAGCGATTCTACCAGTGGTGTAAAAAGATGGAGCAGATGAGCTACTGAAATATTACGCAATTATGTTTTTGTGAGATGCTACAAACAGTGGAATTTATGTGCAGACTGCAACATTAGCACCAGCATCTGTTTATTACTTAAACCTTTGGTGTGCTGCTCGAGTGAAGAAGAAATCTGTGGTTCTATGGTTAAGTAATTTATGACAATGTTTATTTAGAGAAAAGCTGAATTAGTGTTTAATAGGCAGCCATAGTAGTTATACTTTCTAACTTTTGGGTGATTGGGCTCAATAGCTTTAATTTTTAAAGAATGTTTTGTAATCCTTGCTAGAGTGACTTAGTAATAGCATGTGAGAGGAACATGTTAATTTTTAAAGTTAGTTTCTATGCAAGTTCAGATTCTTAAGCATTTTATAGTAGTGCCTAGATTATCACTGAGAGGGCAGGTACATGTAAACAGTGTGGATGTAATTCAGCTGAACTGCTAACGGTTGTGTGTCTAACAGGTGGGATAGAAAAGAGAGGCAGTGCTCAAAACACTGTGATGCAAGATAGTTGGGAGACTGAGTAATAAATAGCACTAGACCAAATCCTTCAGTTGCCTGCGTTGTCCATACTGCTGGCCAGTGCAGCACAGGTGAAGGCCCTGCGTTGAGTGGAAGATGCAAAACTTCCGTTCCTTAGGAGCTGAGAGACAAGAAGTACCCCACCTGGTGACTGGGAAGTGGCTAGTTTCCTGACCGGAGTGGCAACCACTAGCACTGAAGTCCTGGCCAGAGCTGTGCTCTTGCTAGCCTTCCCTCAGGTATATGTAGCACTTCTCAGTTCTTCAGTGACTGTGTCCTAACAAGGCTTTTCTGGATAGATAAGAAAATTGGGAACTATCTTTGTGCTCTTTACTGGAAATCAGTTCGTATAGCAGAGTGAGAGAGAAAGAATATGGGCTGTAATCAGGAGGATACTGAAATAAAGAACAGCAAACTTAACATTAGGGACTGGGGCTACTGTAAGAGTGGGTTAAGATAGAAATACGGATTAGAGTATTGAAAGTGGAAGGTTTAGCAGAGAAGTGTTGTGGCAAGAAATATTGATATTAAGATTTTCATGGTGCTCATGTATTTGATTTGAGCATGCTCACTTTAGAGTTTGCCCTAGAGCTATGCAGAAGCAGCTGATGCACTTGCAGAGGGCGTTTTCTAAAGTGGTACCAGGACACAGTCCCTGGTAAGGTACACTTGGAAACTGCTAGTGCACCTGGAAATAAGTGGTCACATATGTCAGGTAGACAATACAAGTAAAGGTGTTTTTTCTTAAGTAATATTCATGCAATTCACCCATTTCCCTTCCCCCTGCACCTATTTTTTTCTTAATTCACGCCATTTTGGTCTGAATTTCCTTTGGTCTGATTGGAGTGTTTTCATACTGCATAAGAAAATCTGAGTGGCGTAATTTCTTACATGAGAAGAGTCTCCTATTGTTCGCTCCCCAGCCAGTAGTGTATGGAACTAATTTGTGGATACTGTCTAAGTGAAAGTTCTTTCCTCATCTATAGACAATTGTTTCATACTGCAGGGTGATGCAGGGACAGTTTATTCTCCTTTTAGTTGGATGTGAACTCAATTAAGTATTGAGCCTGTCTCACCTTTTCCTCTGGCCTGTAATTCTGTTGTAAATAAACTCCACCTCATGTATGCAGATTGCAGTGAGTGCTGCACGACCACAAAGCCACAGTGAGTTACTTTAGCAGTATTTGGAGACCAAGCTCCAGGCGTTTATATGGCACACCCCTCTGGGCTAGTATCGGGTTACTCCTTGATTGGAAGGAAGATGGTGTTTTGCCTGCGCTGGATTCTGATGAGGTAACTTCTCCAGTGAATGTATGTGTTCCAAACTGGAGCTAGTGCTGAATTAGGAGTAACTTGTGCAATACCCTGGGATAGCAATTGTGTGTCACAGAACAAAATCTGATCTAGAGCAGAAATCTGGTTTTAAGATGTTTTCAATTAGAGGCTGACAGCGATCTTACTTCCTGTCCTTATGTTGAAAGATGAAACAGATTTGGGCATTCAGCCATTGACATTCAATTTTTAGAAGATGTAATTTGTTCCACTCTGAAAGAGCAACAACAGAAAAGGTTTTTTCTTTCTCTTTCTGGATTGCATGTGCTTTTTATAGTAACCTGGTTTTAAAAAATATGTGTAAATGCTGATCAGCATAGTAATCAAGTTTTAATCAAGAAATATTTTACCCAGTATTAGTACAAGCAAGGAAGTTTCAAGGAAAATATGTTTACTTTGTTTTCTTCTGTGAGTGGGTACTTCACTACTTCTACTGCAGGCAGGTTCTTGAAACTGTGAAAATTGTCAGAAGGATTAGGATAGCTAAGGAATGTGAAATGAATGTAAATCCATTTTGCTTCTTTTAAAATTGACTAGATTCCAAGCAGACAGTGTCACTTGAAAGAATAATCTTCTTAAAATCCTGGGAGCATTAGAAACAAAACTGAACATAGTTTCTGTACTGGAGCATTAATTCTTGTGGGTTCTTTAGCACTTCTTTGGTGTGAAGTTTTTTAAGCACTGAAATCAGGTGAACATAGTTCTAGAAATCATAAAATCAGAGAGATTCTTTAAGATTTACTTAACATTCAAATTATTTTTTAATGTATCTTTTGCATGAGCCACAACCATGATTAAAACATGTTACTTGATATGTGAGATCTCACTGACAGTTTAGCATGGTTGTATTATTTTATAGTTGGAAATAAAATATACCCTTGAAAGATAGAATGCAACTTTTTTGTTATGTCATATATTTAGTGTAAATATCCATGTACAGTTCTGGAGCCCTCAACACAAGAAGGGCATCAGACTGTTGGAGTGAGTTCAGAGGAGGGCCACGAAGATGCTCAGAGGGCTGGAGCACCTCTCCTGTGAGGATAGGCTATGAAAGTTGGGACTCCTCAGTGTGGAGAAGAGAAGGTTTTGAGGCAGCTTGTAGTGACCTTCCAGTGTCTGAAGGTGGCCTACAGGAGGGATGGGGAGGGACTATTTATGAGGTCTCAAAATGACAGGACAAGGGGTAGTGGGTTTAAACTGAAAGAGGGTAAGACATTGGAACAGGTTGCCCAGGGAGGTTGTGGATGCTCCCTCCCTGGAGGTGTTCAAGGCCAGGTTGGATGATGTTCTAATGGGAAGTGTCCCTGCCTACGATGGGGGGTTGGAAGTGAATGTTCTTTGAGGTTTCTGGAATCATTTTATGACTCTGGGTTGTTCAGGTGAGTCTTATCCTGGAGTACTTTTCCTCATTCTTAAATAGTAACAACCTTGGAGGTAATATCTAAAACTTGCTTTCTGTAAATACATTCCAATTAAATAACTTTATAGAGAATTAAAAAAAGCAAAATAATTATAATTTACATTTTCCATGTGCTGGTGTGGGAATTAAAATGCTTTATGAAGGCCAGTATTTTGATTTGAGTGAATACTTCAGAGTTCCTACTTCTATTTCTTATACATCAGAAGTTACGTTTCTAATGAATTAGTGGACTTGGTTTTTATGAAGACAAATTTCAAGAGTCTTTCCTTTTAGTTTTGAGAGAGTTGAGGAGGAAAAAAGAAAAGAAACTTTTATGAGTAGAATAAAAGCAACAAATTAAATAAAATGATGATTGTTGGCATTCTTCTGCATGTTTAAGATCAATCCTTGTGGATTGCATTCTTTGGAGAAGGACAGGTGAAAGGCACAGGTGCATGTTAAATGTAGTTTATCATAGGCAGTCTGAGCAGCCACCCAAAACAGCAGGTGTTTGTGTGGAACGTGTATCTAAGCTCAGGCATGCAGTGCTGCTTTGTGCTCCTTGCATTAGCATGTGGATATTTTGCTTTGGCTTTTTTTGTTTGTTTGTTTTAATTTCATTTTATTTCATCTTGGGAAACGAGGGAAGGTTTTGAGTTAGAATGTTTATTTTCATGGTTGAAGTATGCAAGAGGGCTGAAGGCTATCTGCACAGGCAGGGCTGTATGAATTTGTCAGACTTTAGTTGGGAGCTCTGCTTCAAGTTCTACACCTGTTGTGCTCACCTTGGGAGCTGCATTATACAGTCATCTGATAGCAGTTTAGTCTGGTAATTCTACAGTGCCTTTGTTACATGTTTTTTATTATAATATGAAGGAGCATGAACACTGGCAGAAGGAAAAAAAAGTAGAATAGGGAGCTATGGGAAGTTGACAAGATGGGGAACCTCAAGGATCCAAACTCTTATTAGATTAGCTATCTTAATATCTTGAATGTGATAACTTGCTTATGGTTCATTTTGTCTGGAAACTTTGTGAGGCTTGTTGATGTTTCCTGAATTGTTGCTGCATCCTTTCTAATTTCAGAGGCTGGATTCTTTTCTACCTTCCTTTTTGAATGAGCACTGTTGAAACAAGAGTTTCTTCAAGGGTTAATAGAGAGCTTGGGTGAGCCCTTTAGTGACTGCCCCAGTCCTAACTCTTGACACCTGTCTGCAGGTCTGAAGAATTTAGAACTTTTAAATAGCTTTTAAATCTGCTGCCTCAAGCGAGGTTGAAAATATCAAGACAGGAATGTAATTTTAAATCTCTATGTTTAAAATTAATGATTAGGGGTTTTTTTTTTCTGGTTTTCATTCATGAAAGAATATCTAAGACAAGTAGATAAATATTGAAACAGGAATTTAATTTGAAGTCTCCACATTTAAAATGAATGCTAGGGTTTTTTGCTGATTGGCATTCATGAAAGAATACCTAAGACAAGTAGTTTAAGTTAATGGGATATGTTATTAACAATAAATGTTTTGTGTTTCATAATTAAACTTGTGTTCATAGTCTTTGGGGAACAGGTTTGTTTTTTCTTGAGAGCTGGAAAGAAGAACGTGGTAGGTTGTATTTTTTTGTTTGTTGTTAAACGCTTATGTTCTTGCAGAAATTGTTCAGTGGCTGTGTAATTGAGTTAGAGTAGCATGACTTGTGCTGATGTGATTCTATGTAGTCTGACAGTCATATCAGTGGCTTGTTTTCCATCAAAACCTTGCAGACCTTCTCATAGCACTCTCTGTGTGTATAGAGAATGGCATCTTTCTGAATAAAAATTGTGCTTTGCTATGTGGGCTATTAATGAAGCAATCAATTTCTATTTTAAATGAGTTAACCCACCAAGTTTTCTTCTCTTTTTACACCTTACAGCAGGTGTTGCATATATTGAATGAGAAGACACAACAATTAGTCTTTTGAGCTTAGCCTTGTTTCATATCAGTGTTTTATGTTGTTTATCTGGAATGCTGAATTGTAATAATACATATCTATTCAGATAAAAACAGAAGACCAAGAGATTTCGCTTTGCAAATATGGTAGCATGGTATGTTTTATTAAATATAGTAGCCTTCAAACCCTTTTCTTCCCCTTCTTTCTGCTCTTGGAAGAAAATCTTTCTATTGGGTTTAATTCGACCCCCTTGCAAATGTGTCAGTATTCCCTTTGTACATTCCCCCAGCACTTCTCTTATTTCTACCCATCTGCTGTGTCTCTCTTTTGGAGTGAAAGTTGGAAGACGTTCCACCTTACCTCCTACTGAAAACTAGGAAAAAAGTGACTCAACTCTAGCTTTTGTTGAATTTGCACTTTGTGTGCTTCTACCAAGCTCTTAAGGAGGAAAGTAGAACTTGTGGGGCTTAGGTAGATGGGTTTTTGTTGTTGTTGGGGCAGGGAAGGCTTGGGAAAAAAGGGAGGAGGAAGAAAGCAGGAGTGCAGTCTCTTGCCAGATGTGAATGATTTTTCCCTCTTACGAAGCTGTGTGTCTCTAGTGGTTTTTGTGTTTTTCAGGGCAAAATTTAATTTCAGATGGCTCTGTTGCTTCTCTCTTTATCTTGCCACCTTGGCTTTTTGGATGGTTGTTGTATATGCTGTATTTTTTAAATATTACTTTATTGGGATATTTTAACTGATGTGAGTTTGTTTTGTGTTTTGTCCTTTAAATGAGATAGTTCTTGAAGCCCTAACTTGGAGCATGGTCATGCAAACAATTGGATTGGCACCTCTGGAGTGCAGAAATATGTCTCCAGGAATGTTACGGAGCAGCAGGAACCTCTCAAAACACTGCGTCCACTGACGGGATGGCAACAGAGTACTCTGAAGCTAATTTAAGAAGCAACTGGGTTAGAACATGCTTAATCTTAAATAGCCTCTACTGTTGAGAAACCTTGCATTTTAACAGCAACTCCTTTCTGACTTTTACTTAGTTACTTACAAGTAATTTTTATGACTGCTGCTCTTTCTGGAAGCTTCTGAAAGGAAAGTAGATCTTTGTACTTTTAAGTAGATCAGCTCTTAAGATTATGTAATAACCCCTTTTTATTTAAGGAAATATATGAATGATTGAATTGGAATGTTACCTTGGTCCTCAGTCATATTGTACTTTGTGTGCAAAGTTTAAGCTGCATAATTTGTCTAGATAAAGAATTGCTGCTGTTATAACTGACAGGTTTTGAGAATTAGTGTTCTTGCTAATGCATTTTAGTAGGGCTCTATAACCTTCTTTACAGTTGATGCTTTCTGATTTAGGACTGGCTTCAGTGCTCACCCTAGCATCAAATGATTTACTGTTTAGCCACCACATGAGCACTTCAGTTCCCTTCTTCACACTGTTTCTGCGTACGTTCTCCCTGCACAGCCTCAGGCCCAGAGCTTTGCCAAGGCTTCCCTCATCTGCCTGCTTCCATGTGCAATAGCTGTGCTCCTGCTTTGTGCTATGCAGGCCCAGAGAACTAGTTGGAGTACTGGATAAACTAGTATTGCTATTGCATTTTTGACCATCTTATTTCTTTATGCTATATCAGCTAGAAAACCACTTTGTAATTAAGCCTGTATTACTATGTGTACTGATCAGGCCCTTACTATAAATTCATTCCAGTCTAACAAGCTGTGGTTGTCTATAAGGGCAGCAAATGCATTCTTGGGCATTCTAAGGTTAATGCACAACATACTCGGAGCTCTTTGAGATGTTAACTCAGCAAGTTAGACTGTCCAAGACTGTGTGAAGAGCAAGAAAATGCTGGGAGTTAAATTTTGAGTGCCCCAATGTGAGATGATAAACGTTAAGCATGTGACTGAAATTGGGTTGTGAAGTGTCTGTGATGCATTATGCTGTCTACACACTGAAGAGTTGCTGCTTTAGGTGTTTTCTGTATCATACAAGAAAGCAAGATTCCAATTAGTGGGCTTCAGCATTAAGTAGTGGAAATATTAGTTTTCTTGCCTGGTTCAACATTATCATGTGAGAGACAGCGTTTGAAGACACTGGTGGCCAGCACCGGAGACAAATATTTTGTAGTATTTTGCAGCCATCAATTCCAGTAGACTTTTGCAAAGTTTTATGACTGCTAACTTGCTGGCAGCTACAGCTTTCCCGTGAGCAGGAGACATAAGTTAATGTTGTTGTGTTGCCTTCCATATCAGGAGGCAGTAGAAATGTCGATGAGTGGCATGTTGGCATGTCAGTTCTCTGCCCTTCCTGAGGGAAGCTGGGCAGAGGCAAAAAGGTGCATGGTAAGGAGTGCAGAAGCCTTTCTCTTCCTAAATGTTGTGGTACTGTGAAAGGTTTGGAGCAGAAAAGTGTACCAAAATATTTTGGAGAAAAATATAAGCCAGCATGTTTCTCATTATGGAAAATGCACCCATTATGGTGCATTTCCATTTTTGTCTTGGTGGTTTTTTAAAAAGATACTAAGATACTAAACTCAGCTTGTGGGGTTGTGTGGGGGTTTGATTTTAATTTGGGTTTGAGGATTCTTTTGGCTTAATGAAATTGTGGAATAGTGTCTTGGGGAGAGGAAACCTCATCAGGGAGTGACTTATCAGTCATTTGGGGCTCTGCATAGTGTAGGTCACTTTAGAGAGACTGTGGTTTTCTAATCTAGTATGGAGCTGGAAGTGTCACCCTTGTGGCTTTTTTAATTGTGATTTAAGTATCACAAGGATGTGAAGGATTGAAAATTCTAAAGCACCTCTGAGATTGAATTAAAATCAATGTTGTAGTTCACAGTAGTACTTAAAATGGAGGATAATTATTTTCTTTTTTTTGGCTGGAACAGGCTTTTGCTGAAAAGCTTCTCCTGATTTGTGCTTACATAATGGTGTAAAAAGCTCTCGACTTTTTGGCTATTTTGCATTGTTAGCTTTGACAATAAAATTTTGCTTTGCCACTATAGACCAGTGCAGGATTTTTTTCCAGAAGTATTCATTTCAACATCTAATCTTAGTAATATTTTACTTCATTCACACTTACAATTTTAACGGGTTTGGTAATTACTTGAAGATCAGTAACAGATGCATTTTTCTGTTTATCTCTTCTAGCAGTATAATGGTTTTTGAGATACTCTAAGAAATGTGAAGATCCTTCATGATGCTGACTTCAGTAGGCTTAGAGTCTAATTAGGGGTAGTATATCTAAACCAGTTTGGGAGCAAGTTCTCAGTTTTCTAATTCTTTGCAGAGGAAGGAGGGACTGGAGCACCATACAAATCTCTTCTTGCTGACAGTTTAGGAAAATTACAAATGTTGGAAATTGCAGCTTTCACTACTTTCTCTTGATGAATAGTTTGAGTGTGTGGGTTTGTTTGGGGTGTTGTTGTTTATGTGTGTGTTTGGGGTTTTTTTAGATGGACTTTATAGGAACATGTTCTACAGGAAACACCAATATGTCTTTGCTAGGAAGTGGTACTTTTATTGAGTGTTTGGATTTTCATGGCTATTTGTTTGGTTTTGTATTCCCATATCTAGGTTAGAATATTGCTATTTGAGTTGTATCTGATGAAGATGTAAGGGCTTACTACTCTTCTGTAAGGGAACTGTGGTATAAGCTTGATGTGGTGAAATCTCATCTGTTGCTGACTTGCACAAGAGCAGGCATGAAATCAAAAATATTTCCAGATTTCACTGCATCACAGAATATCAGAGGTTGGACAAGACCTCAAAAGATCATCCAGTCCAGTCCCTCCCTGCAGCAGCATCTAGAGCTGGTCACACAGAAACTCATCCAGGTGGGTTTTTAATGCCTCTGGAGAAGGAGACTCCACAGCCTCTCTGGGCAGCCTGTTCTAGCGCTCTGTCATCCTCACAGTGAACTTTTTCCTTAGGTTCACATGGAATCTCCTGTGCGGCAGCTTGCGCTCTTTACCGTTATCCTATCATTGGACGTCACTGAGAAAAGCCTGGCTCTGTCCTCCTGACACTTGCCATTCACATATGTATAAACATTAGTGAGGTCACCCCTCCATCTCCTCTTCTGTAAGCTAGAGACTCAGCTCCCTCAGCCATTCCTCATAAGTGAGATGTTCCACTCCATCATCTTTGTGGCTCTGTGCTGGCCTCTTTCTAGCAGTTCCCTGTCCTTCTTGAACTGAATGGCCCAGAACTGGACACAGTATTCCAGGTGTGGCCTCACCAGGGCAGAGTGGAGGAGGAGAACTTCTCTGTCTACTTGCCACCCTACTCATACACCCCAGCATGCCATTGGCCTTCTTGGCCATAGGGGCTCATTTCTGGCTCATGGTCATCCTTCTCTCCACCAGGACCCTCAGGCCCCTTTTTCCTACACTGCTCTCAATACCTTATCCTTCAATATGTAGGTTTTTCTTCTTCCTTGTCCAAACTCTTGTCAAATCTACAGGTGCTGATTTTTCAGATAGAGAAATGTGATTCTTGTATCAAGAACATCATCTTATGAAGCCCATAGAGCAGATGTTGGCATATTACTGACATTAGTGAACCAGTGACTACTTTTTAGAGGCTTAATTTCCTTGGGGCATAAGTTTTACTCTCTTTTTTTTGCTTTATACTTCAATCTGTGATACTAACACTCCAAGCAATGTTCGTTTACCTCAGAAATGCCAAAGATGAAATAATGTTCACTATTTTAGACCATTTAAAGCCTTTGGAAACTGTCTTCTGTGCAAAGAACTAGTGTCTTCTAGTGAACTTGGTCTTTGTCTTGATTTTTATCTGTTCTATGTGGTTTCTTAGCAATGAAATGCTTCTTGATGAAAGGAGGGAGGCAGGCGTTTCATAAATGCTCTCATTTTTGTAGACTTGGAACTGAAGTGGATAAGAAGGCAGAGAAAAAAGGAAATGAGACTTTTTGTTGATTGGCTTAACAGACTAGAAAGCAAATGGACCATGCTTAATCTTGATGTTACAGTAGGGTCAAAAATGGTAAATGTATTTAGTCATGGTTTGGGGTGTTTTAGGTCCCTAACAGCAAAGGAAGGATGACTTTGCCCCCTTCCTAGAGTCATCCTTATTTAAATTATTTTATTCCCCACTAATGGAAACTGATAGAGTGAAGTGGTGGTACTGAAGGAAAGAATTCTGTGCAGTTATCTCTTAGTATGTTTGCATTATTCAGTTTTGATTTTGTCATGAGAGGCAAGTCTTAATGTGTTTAATAAAAGGTAACCACAAACACTTTTCATTTACAAAAACTGGATTTTTGATAGTGAAAAACATCAGTGAGTACTTACTGTTTTCCTTCTTCAGCTGTGAGGAGAGAAGCATTCAGTTTTTAGATTATAACAGCTATTTAATAGAGAAACCTGTCTCATTTTATGACTGTGGAAATACCTGCTATTGGAGCTCCACCAGATACTACATGTGTGTTTTTCTTCTCGATGAACCCTTGAGAAGCATCTTATGAGCAGTGTTCTGTGCAGTCATTTGTCATTGAAACACATTATTGTGCTATTGTTGTGGACTATTATAAATCACCACACAATATACCAAACCAGTGCATGATAAATGCAGGATACTACTGAGGAAACATGAGAGGGATGTTATCGGCTTAAGGTACGTTTAATGTCAGGAATGTGTCAGAGGTGTTACTTTGGCAGCATGAAAGAGGCATGGAGTGACTGGATTGCAGGGATGTTGTTGGGAATTGAGAGTAACATGCCCAATGGGAAGAGTGTACTGTGCAAAAGTATTGGTTGTTATTAGATATTAGCTTTAGATTAAAAAGCTAATTAAACTCATTTGTTTAAAGATGATGTAGAACAGATACTAACGCAGTGTATTGGGCTTTGTTCACTAATAGGGTGAATAAAATTTAGGAAGCTATGATTTTTTTTTTTTTTTTTAAATACAAATAGCACATGGAGACTAAGCTGATTTGGAGGGACACTGTGAAGGATGTATTTATACCATGGCAGAAACTTCTGGGAAGCTGAGATTTATGTCTGGAGTGGAATGTATCGAGAGGAGGAAGAATTTGGTAGCTTGTTGAAGAGCTCACTGTGAAGTTGTGTGGTTGGTAATCTTTATATGAATAAAAGCTGGAAAAGATTCCTACCTGTACATGACTGTTGTGTGGTAGCTGCTAGTTTGAAATCTTCAGGAAGGCTATTGAGCTAATTGGAAATGGTTCCAAAAGTACCCTTATGAGGCTCTGCGTTAGTTCAGAGAATACTCAGGTGAAAATGTCATAAAGAGCAGCTTGGTTAGCATGTTCTAGAAACAGTGGAGATGTGGCTCGATTTATGTGTTGTGTAAAACAAATTCTGTAGTGGAAGGGTCCTTGGGCCAGGTAGAAGAGATTTTCAGTCAGGGGGATTGAAACTTCAAAGCATTAGACTAGGAGTTACATGCAAGGTTTGTAACAATGAGGAGTAACTGACCATACAGCACCTTAACAGTGTGGGAAACTTCAAAAGGCAGGAGTTAATTTAGGAAGGATTTAGGAATTGGATTAGGCCACAAATGGAGCTGGAAGATCACATTGTTACTTCCTGTCCTTAAACTTCTGGCTGTGTGCTGTAAAAGCACATCATGAAGACTAATCATCTACCATGGAATCTAATTCTCCTGCCTTTTGGCTCCAGCTGCCTTTTCATCGAATCGTGGAATGGTCTAGATTGGGAGGGACCTCAAGGATCATCCAGCTCCAGCCCCCTGCTGTAGGCAGGGACACCCTCCACTAGAGGAAGTTTTTATTTGAGTGAATACCAAAACATGTCCTGACCAGAATGATACAATACTGCTTGTGCGTGCTGCCTCTGCTCACTGGGGTTTAGGGCAGATCGGTACAAAGGTTTAGCGGTTTAAAACCAATCCCTTCTGTAGCAGAAAATGTCCAGATTTCAAGATGATGATGAATTGCAGTAAACTTATAGATTATGATGCTGAAAGCATAACATGAAATCTCATAAATAAAACTTTGGCTGATAAATCAGTTTTGTGGTGCAATTCTGGAATATGCAATGTTCTGGAGGGTGGCAGGGCACAGCACTGAGTGCTGATGGTGCTGTGGCAACCTTAACAGTGAGAAGCTGGAGATGAGCTGAGCTCAGTCACTACCACTCAGGCTGACTGTGCTCTTTCCTTTGTTCTACCAAGCGCCAGAGTGGAATGGAGTTGTTTCATAGTCTGTTGTGTACCTGTACAGGAAGGATTCTGAGGATGCAGAAGCAGATGGTTATTTTTTGAATTATATTTCAAATTCCAATGGAAAGGCAAAAAGAAAGAAGTGGAAAGAAAGAAGTCTGATAGCAAATCTTTCCACCATGTGAGAAGTTACCCAGAGATGCGCTACAGCAAGGAAGAGGTAGTTCTAGAAATAAAACTAGAAAAGGACCTGAAAACAAGTTGTAGATTTTTCTTTCTTCGCTTCCCTGTGTGGCCCTTTGAGCTGATTTTCTAGCTCAGACATAGGGGAGAGGTGAACATTCCAGGGATAGGCCATATAATGGCAACAGTGGATACGTTAATATAATTTCATTGGAGCATCAAGAGCTTTATGTCTAGAAGCACAGCTTGTTCTTTCCCCCTTGCTGGCTTCTGCTTCTTGAGCTGTGCCTGCCTGCTATCTTCCCCCGCTGCTGTTTTGGCTGCTGCTGCTTTTGCTGCTTTGCTGCTGCTTGACCTCTTCCCCATCTTCCTTAAGGTTATTATATCTTTTTTTTCTCTAGTACTTTATTTCTCTTTATACTGTTATACTTACACTATGAGAAATACAATGTTATCTTTCCCTGACTTTCAAAAAAAAAGTCTGTGTTGTGGTGAGTTTATTCTTCCAGGGGAGGGATCCCCCCTAACCCGGGACGCCCTGTCAAACTCATTATAGCAAAGGTTTCATTTGCATGGAACGTTGGGTAGTATTTTTTTGGTTAATATTTTTTTGGCAAGGTGTAAGTGCTGCTGGCCAGTATTGCTTGTGGCAGGGCTCCCGTCAAGCAACTGTTAGTGTGCACCGAGTGGACAAGGCAGAGCGAGTTGAGCTGACGCTTCTGTAGCCATGGAAACGTCTAAATAAATCATGCAGTGTAGCACTACAGAGGCTGCCATCTGTGGTGACCAAGAGAGTTTTAACTGTTCTCTCTCACTTTGTGTTAGCCATTTATCGGGAGTATTTGTTATTTCAAACTGTAAAGGGCAAGGGGGACGCAGGAACAGCTATTTTGCAGTAGGGTTTTGTGTGTGTGACTTTCAGCTGTGACCTTGAGGGCCTATGCTGAGTGACATGCTGGCTGGCTTAGGGTTTTGTTTGTGACATTCTGAGAAGAATAGAATAGAATAGAATCAATCAGGTTGGAAGAGACCTCCAGTCCAACCTATCACCCAGCCCTATCCAGTCAACTAGACCATGGCACTAAGTGCCTCATCCAGGCTTTTCCTGAACACCCCCAGGGACGGTGACTCCACCACCTCCCTGGGCAGCCTATTCCAATGCCACTCTCTCTGTGAGGAACTTCCTCCTAACATCCAGCCTATACTTCCCTCTGCACAACTTGGGGCTGGTTGCCTGGGAGAAGAGACCAACCCCCACCTGGCTATAACCTCCCTTCAGGTAGTTGTAGACAGCAATGAGGTCTGCCCTGAGCCTCCTTTTCTCCAGTCTAAACAACCCCAGCTCCCTCAGCCTCTCCTCATAGGGTTTGTGATCCAGGCCCCTCACCAGCTTTGTTGCCCTTCTCTGGACATGTTCCAGCACCTCAACATCTCTCTTGAGTTGAGGAGCCCAGAACTGGACACAGTACTCAAGGTGTGGCCTGAGCAGTGTTGAGTACAGGGGAGGAATAACCTCCCTCATCCTACTGGCCACACTGTTCCTGATACAGGCTAGGATGCCATTGGCCCTCTTGGCCACCTGGGCACACTGCTGGCTCATCTTCAGCCTACTATCCACCAGTACCCCCAGGTCCCTTTCTTCCTGGCTGCTCTCCAGCCACTCTGTCCCTAGCCTATAGCGTTGCTTGGGGTTGTTGTGGCCAAAGTGCAGAACCCTGCAAGAGATCCCATTGATACCATGCTTGCTCTGGTGAAGATGGCATCTGAACCAAACCCTTCAGGCCAAACCAGTTTGCATTTGGTCTGTTTTTTGCTGTTGAATTTCAAGACGTTCAGAAATCCTTATTGAATTTCTTGCCCTACAATTTATATGCAACCGAGCTATTACTCTTTTTAAACTTGTGAACTTGGCAAAACTTGAACTTTTTGTTTAAAGTGAGGGTTCTTAACTCTTGCTGGGATGTGTTGCATACAGAACAGTATATTCTGAAGTAACACAAATTCATGGACTACACGTGAATTCATGGGAAGACTGAGTGCTGAAATGAATGCTGGCACTGCCATGGAAGTTGTAGACTTAAGTTTTCAAGTAGATAAGTTAGGTAAAATACTTAAGCAAGGGTTCTCAAACCTTGCATGGCCACGTGAGGAAAAAGGTAATTTACCTTGTTCCTCTGTGATCTGTGTTGGATTGTATTGTCCTGCTCTGGCAGGGGGGTTGCACTCGATCTCCGTGGGTCCCTTCCAACCGCTAACAACCTGTGATCCTGTGATCCATCAGCCACATACTTCTAAAAGGAAGGTAGTGATTGTAGTTTGTTCAGAGATTTATATTCCTGTTACTGCAAATTTCCAATTAATTTCAGCAGAAGGGTCTTTGAGGAGATAACATTCTGCTGGCAAAACTTTAATTCCCAAAGAGAGTTGAGAATTAAAGGAAATTGTTTTAATGTACAGTTTAAAAACACTGTGTTTTGATGACATACCTAACAACTTTCATGAATGGGGTTGTGTTTGATATGCTTCATTCCCAAATTTGTTGCCACTTCTCTGCCTCTGCTGTTTTGCAGCAAAGGTCAAATTTACTCTGTGGTTACTTGGAGCGAAGGAAAGAGAGCAAGCTTGTGGTATTAATTTATCAGATTTCTTCTAGTTTTCTGCAGCTGAATGCAGTATGAACCCTGGATGTGCTTAAAAGTCATTCGGATATGGTACTTGAGGATATGGTTTAAGGGTGAACTTTGTAGAGTAGGCATAATGGTCGGACTTGATCATCTTGGGAGTCTTTTCCGACTGGAATGATTCTGTGAATGCAGTGTTTTTCAGGTATTTGTATAACTGGTTGTTGTGTGTTGCTTTTTTTTTTTTAAATCTGTTTATGCTCTTTGAACTCCTAATATTCTGTAGCTGTAATTCCACAATTTCATTATCTT
Source organism: Tricholaema leucomelas (assembly GCA_013400475.1). Taxonomy (NCBI): domain Eukaryota; kingdom Metazoa; phylum Chordata; class Aves; order Piciformes; family Lybiidae; genus Tricholaema lacrymosa; species Tricholaema leucomelas. Next base: position 1,438,425 of record WAAF01000837.1, on the reverse strand, counting down.
TGAGATAGAACTACTTGTATTTTGTTGCTATTAAACTTAGGCAAGTTGATACTTTAGCTTTTTAACTATTTATTATGAAATATAATTATTCTTTGATTCAGCTTAATTCTCCCACTCATGACTCTAGAACTCTCATTTTCATGGTCTCACTTCTGCTGTCTGTCCTCTAATCTGATGAATCTTACAGTGGAGCCAGTCTACCTACACTTTATGCTTAATCTTCTCTGTGACACCTCCATTTCTCTCTTCTTTTTTTTCGGGGTGGCAATTATAACTGTGCAGCACTTTTGCATATAGTGTGGCATAATAGGACGTTTCTATTCTTGTTCTCTATTCCTTTCCTAGTGGTCTTTAGTATTATGGTTTGTGTCTTTGATTTCTGCTGAGCACTGAGCTGGCATTTTGGAATTGAGGTGGATGATACTCCGCAGTCTTTTCTTGAGTTAGTAGTAGCTAGCTTCAGAGCTTACTGCTGCTTCTATACTTAAGTTATTTTCTCCCCTTTCTAGCCTTCTCATTCATCAATCTTGAATTTCGTCTAACATGGTGGAAGTCTGGGCTGTTTGAAGAGCTTTCCATTCCTCTTGAGTGTCAGTTTTCAGTTGTGATGTTCTTGAAAAGCTGCTGGCAAATGCTGTCAGCTTATTCATATCTCCATTCCTGTTTGTGTTTTGAAGATATTAAGCATTGTAGCTGCACCACTGTTGGAAATATCTTTGCATTCTAAAGCTTTTGATTGTTGCTGACATCTTGAGCTTAGTCCATAGCAGTTGAATTCAAGAGTTTTAGTTAGGTACCCTGTTACAGGCTGTGAAAATCCAGTTAAAAGTGTTTCAGGTGGATTAACATTGTGAGCACGCTGCTCTTCACAGAACTGTCTCTGACGCGTGCAATGCGATTTACTTGTACAAAAATTATTTGACAAGCTCTAAGATAACAATCATTAACTCTTTCACAGATCATTGTGCCTAGTCCATCTGTGCAAGGCAGTTAGGTAGCAGGTCTAAGGTAGAAATGCTGATGAATTGCAGGGACCTATGGGTTTTGATAAGGTAGATTAATGCAACCTGAATGAGAGTAGTGTTTAAGTGGTGGGAGCGGTGTTCAAAAAGTAGATATTTCTGGAAAGGCTTCAAAAGGAGATTTATGTTTTTGTCTGATACCGGTAAAACCCACATCCAACAAGGGACTCTGTGTTACTGTTGTGACGTGCTGGGCACTTAGGGGTAGGTGTAAAGGCAATGCATCCCATGAGCACAAGCTTCAAAGTGTTTGGTTGCTGTCACTGGAGAGAAAGATGGAGTCTTGCAATTTCGGCTTCCTTGGAGATGAGCAACCAGTTACAAATGTTTTATTTCTTGGTTCATGCTATACCTGTTGACATTCAGTTTGTAAACAATCTGAAGTTACTTGTACCACTAGAAAAGATCTATTTAATTGAGAATATATTTGCTGCTCTTTGTGTGTGCACACGTCTATATCCATGAAACAGAAGTGAAGAAGCATTGTGCTTAATATACCAGTTCTCAGAAGGCTGAGTGCAATCCAATTGGAATTATTTAAAGGCAAATAGTTGTCTCAGGATACAGTGGATATCCGAACATGGTGTATTCTGTAGTTGATATTCTCATGTTTCTTTAATATAACTGATCTAATATCCTTGAACTTAAGAATTGCATGGTAGTACACAACACTTCTCATACTAATCTTAAGCCAAATGTATTCAGGCACACAGGTTTATATATATTGGTGATGTATATATAAAAAAAAAAATCCATGTATGCATCTATTTTAGCACCTACTGCCTGATATATACCAGTAGAACCCTGAAAAGTAAGAAATTTGACAGAAACCTGGTTTTGGACCCATTAGTTAAAGATCCCACCAAAAAAAACCCAACAACCTGTCTACTAAAAACTCGTTCATTTTCAAAAGATCTTGGGATTATGACTTAAAGTTATTAATTGTTTGATTTCGTTAATAGTTTCCTAGCCACAGAATTGTAGAGTGCTAGGGGTTGGAATGGACCTCCAGAGATCATCAAGTCCAACCCCCCTGCAAAGCAGGATCACTTAGGGCAAGTCATACAGACCGTCCTTAAGCTGCTGAATTGATGCTGCTCATCAAATTGCCATAGGTGAGACCATTCCCTTACTGTATTATTTAGAACTTCCTGATGCTTCTGAGTGGGGTTCTTAAGCTGGAAAACTAGTTTATCCTAGGTATGCATGCAGTGAATGTGCATACTTAACATGCAAATACTGCTGAGTGAACCTGTGGAGGAACTTTTAGAGAGATATATCTGGAAAGAGTGATTTATTGTCTATTTCATAATAACATGTACAACCTTTTTTCATCAGCATCATGTCCAGTATTTTTGGCTACACATGGTTTTCCCATGCTGCGATGGGCATGCTTTTTCACATGAAATTAGCCAACAAAAAGTGTAGTATCTGAGAATATTAGGTGCAGAAAGGAGGACAGCTAGCTATGACATACTGTGTCCAAGCAGCTAGAGATGTACCAAAGATAAAGCACTCAAAAGTGCTTTTTAAACGGCGAAAGTTGTTGTGAAGGAATCGGGTTACAGAAGAGATTGGACGGAGTCATTGTCAAAGCCACTTACTAAAAATGTCATGTATAATAAACTCAGTTGTCATCCTCATGATTGTTATTAACAGGAAGATTAGGAAAGCAATATAAGTGGTAGCCATCTCTTGTCTTAAAATCCACAGAGGGAGGTGAAGTTGAGCGTGCTGTGTCCCTACACACCATAGACGCCAGCCCAACTGCTGTTCACAATACTCACAGATGATAGCAGGCTGATAAGCCACGCAGCTGGCTGAGTAAGGTTTTTATTTCACTTAGGGCTTTTAAATTACATCTCTGCACATCTGGACTGATACTGTATAGAGAGCTAAAACTGGAAATCTGATGTTTTCCATGAGATTACTTGATGAAATACTAGCTCTCTTGAGCTTTCTGGTTTTTTTTTGCTGTGTTTACTAATTGAGAAGGTTAAAAAAAATATTTTTTATATATTAGACAATAGCTTTTTTTGTGAGATCTTTTTACTTCTTGTTGGCTTATTACTAGTTGTCTAAATTACATTTCAGATTTGTGCTTCAGAACTCAGGGCTGTAATTACCTGTCTGAACTGGAATGAAATCATTGTGGGTTACTCAGGGTTTTTTGTCATACAGATATTAATGATAACTTGATTTTACCTCTTACATTGTGCACCTGATGCATCTCTTCAAGTGAGATTTACCTGTTAAAATATATGTAAGACTTTACATCATGTTGACTGCTGTTGTTCTCATACCTAAAATTAAGAGTTATCTTACACAAGAACAATTGAACAATTGCTAGGACCTATGCAATCCTGATCCCTAATGGTATTTGTAAGGAGACAATTTAAATTTTCACAGTGGTGCAGTTCGTCTGTAAGGCTCCTACCAAAGATTAACAGATTTGGAATACAGTACAAAAGGTACTTGAACTTAGAATCATAGAATCAACCAGGGTGGAAGAGACCTCCAAGATCATCCAGTCCAACCTATCGCCCAGCCCTATCCAATCAACTAGACCATGGCACTAAGTGTTTTCTTGAACACCTCCAGGGATGGTGACTCCACCACCTCCCTGGGCAGCCCATTCCAATGCCAATTACTCTCTCTGGGAAGAACTTCCTCCTAACATCCAGCCTATACTTCCCCCGGCACAACTTGAGACTGTCCCCCCTTGTTCTGTTGCTGGCTGCCTGGGAGAAGAGACCAACCCCCACCTGGCTACAGCCTCCCTTCAGGTAGTTGTAGACAGCAATGAGGTCTGCCCTGAGCCTCCTCTTCTCCAGGTAAAACAACCCCAGCTCCCTCAGCCTCTCCTCATAGGGTTTGTGTTCCAGGCCCCTCACCAGCTTCATTGCTGTCCTCTGGACTTCTGGAAAATGACAACTTGATTTCAAACCCTTCAGTCCTTCAACAGGGTGAAGAAAAGCTTTTCTATTCATTTAAACTTTTACATGCTAATTTCTGTCTAAAACCACTACATGCATGAGAGTGCATGATCCTGTCAAAGGTTTTCCCTGTTCCAGCTCCAACTTCCATAATGATTTGGGCACATCAAATTCATTGTGAATCTTGACTTGAAATGCCCTGACAATTGTTCTCTGAATATAATTTGCATATTTGATATGATTCTGGTTGCAAATTTGGATGTTTTTCAGTATCTCAGCATCCATGTACAGTTTTCAGATGCCCTATGTGTGTGAAAATAAAACTTTAGTTTTTGGCAACTTATATAATACAGAGAAAGCAGAATGATCCAGACAAAATGTTCTCAAACTATCAGAGGTATTCTGGTGTTCTGTCTGCAAGACCTGGCTCATACAGAATTGTGAACTGTGTCAGAGAATATCATTCATTTGCTGAAAGAAAGATTAATTGAATAGTACAGTTTGCCATCATTTTTTTCCCCCAGTATCCACACAGCAGCCAAACAGAGCCTCCAGACTGTTGTGCGATAAGTCAGTGCCTAAAGAGATTCTTCATTTGAGTCCTGACTGTGTGCTGTAAGAAGTGTGTTAGAGCACAGTACTTACTTAAACCACGTATCTGAGATTTTAAATTGTTTAGTGGTATCTTTAGTGGAACAAAACATTTGAAAATGGCATACCCATCTTCAACTCTTGAAGTCTTATTGCCTTGGAAGTGGAAAAGAATAGAATTGGTACAGTGCTGGCCAACAATATAGAGCATGTGTGTGCGTGTAGCACAGGGGATAAACAAGATGACTTAGACACATGTGTGCACCTGCAGGGCTGTGATCTTACTGGTATCATGGAGGCATGGTGGGATAATTCCTATGACTGGAACATTGGAATGGAAGGATACGTGCTCCTTAGGGAGGGCAGGCAGCGGACATGAGGAGAGAGTGCTGCCCTCTGTGTTAGTGACTAACTGGAGTGCATGGAGCTGTCTTCCCTGGGGCTGGGTGAGGAGCTGACTGGGACTTCATGAATAAGGGTTAAAGGGAAGATGGGAACAGGTGAGTTCATAGTGGGGCTCTGCTGCAGTCCTTCTGACCAGAAAGACCAAGTGGATGAGATTGTCTATAGACAGATAGAAGGAGCCTCACATTCACAAGCCGCAGTCTTCATGGGGTACTTCAGCCACCCTAATAGCTATTGAATGGACAATACAGTAGGGCGTAAGCACTCCAAGAGGTTCCCAGAATGCATTGACCATAAATTCCCCCAATTGACAGGCAAGCCAATAAGCAGAGGTGCTCTGGTGGATGTTCTCACCCCCAGAGGAGGCACTGGTGGGGAATGTGATGCTCAAGTGCAGCTTTAGCTGCAGTAACCCCAAAATGGTACAGTTCAAGATCCTTAAAGTATAGTAATCTTCTTGGGGAAGACAAAGTATGCTGCAAATGTGTATTTCTTATGTTCATTGATATCGAATACCTATTTGCAAATGGCAGAGAATTCAGACCAGACTTCAATGATGAGTGCGAAAACGCATGAGTAAAGCAGTTGTGCAAGATTTGTAATGAGGCAGAGTTGCAGTGGGGATTGGACTATAGATGACTTTGAAGGTTCCTTCCAAGCCGGCCCATTCTATGATAATAGCTGGTCAAGTCTTGCTAAGGACATATATTCATCCTTCTGTGTATATGCTTGGCTTCTAAAATTTTGTTTTGGCCACAATTAGCACTTGCTCAGGCTCTTCTAACTTCACAGACACGAGATGCATTTCTGCTGTCTTTTGGCCTCAAGCATCATGTGCCATGTGCTGCTATAGTTTGTAACTGCAAAGGCTGTGCATAACTCCTGCTGGCTAGGCAAAGCTATTCCCTCCAAAATGGGCTTGGATTATGAACCACCAATTTTCAGAGGAAATTGAGTAGTCCTGTTACAGGGCTAGCTGGCAGAGGCCTAAAGAGCTGCTGGACTGGTGCCCAGCTGTTGATTACTGAATGCACAGTTTCTTGCATCTTTTGGCAAAGTGTCTAGTATTGACTGCTGTTAGAGACTGAGAAATGTGCTATGTTGTGTCCTAGGCATCTTACAGATTTGTATGTGAACTCTGAAAGATCAGAAGCTTGTATTTTGTTTAGCAAATGCTGAGGCTGGAGTGATGCAGATCATATCATAGTATCATAGTATCATCAGGGTTGGAAGAGACCTCACAGATCATCAAGTCCAACCCTTCACCACAGAGCTCAAGGCTAGACCATGGCACCAAGTGCCACGTCCACTTGCCCAATAATGCTTCTGCCAGCTATATTGCTGGTGTCAGAAGCTCAGCTATGACTGTCTGTCCATGTCATCACAAAATGCTGGTCCAATTATACTCTTCTATAATGCAGCTGTTTTCTAACGGGGCTCAGAGTCCACAGATTGCTCCTGTGTCTTCAGCACTGAACATTTCAATGTCTTGCAGCTTCATGAATTGTCCTGTGTTAATAAATCTGAAGTGGGGGTGGATGTTTGCAAGCATAGACTAAATCGACTTAACTGTACAGCAAGTGTGACCTGTCTGCACACTTGTATAAATCAATGTATCTGAATGATGGGATAGCATAAGCAGTTTCATGACATCACTTCTGTGAAATGCTGTGGCCTTTGGAAATGTGCTTTCCAGCTCTTGGAAAGGAGGAGGAGGACTGTGTCTGGCTAAAAGTAACAGGAAAAAAAGGAGCAATAAGTGTATGTACAGGGAAGTGATGACACAATTTTGAATTCAAGTCTAACCTGTTTTGAAGCTAAGAAGTATGTATCAGCTTAGATGAAGCATATGATTATCTTTTTCTTTTTAATAAAAATCTTGACTCACTTTTGTGTGTAAGGTACTTAGAAAGCATGTCATTAAAGTCCAGTGTACAGAACTTTCCATTTAAGCTGGAACCTAAGAGTTACAGTTGGCCTCTTCATTATGTGTCCTTTATGGTCTCTCTTAAGTCCCTAAATGAGTCCCTATACGAAATAGAAGATTTTCTCACTTTAATTTGCTGAAGAGATAGTGTATTCTGTACTTTGGAGAATGGTAGTTCATATTGCTTTGTTTGAACCTTCTCTAACATTAACCACGTACCAAAAAGGACACATTTGCTGCAGAGCTGTCAGGTCGTGTTGAAGTACTGGGTACAGCCTGCTTACAGACCTCTGCAGGTTTTGACCAGTGATGTTATTTCAGTTATCTAACATCATAGCTACTATACAAGTTGTGGTCTAAGTGAAAAACTGGCTTGTATAATGTTCTGAAATGCTGTGCTAGACAGGCAACAATAATCAAATCTAAATAAAAAGGCCAACGTTACCAGCACAAAACAGAGCAAAGTAATAAGCCTTTCTAGTAGCATTTTTTAATTAGATACAAAACCCATGTAAAAGTTACAGCAGAAAATGCAGGACTCTTTAAATGTGTAAAAAGCTAAAAGCAGAAAGAATTACTAAAAGTTACTAAAATAATTAGTAAAAGAGGCACTTAGTGCCATGGTCTGGTTGATTGGGTTAGGGCTAGGTGATAGGTTGGACTGGGTGGTCTTGGAGGTCTCTTCCAACCTGGTTGATTCTAAGTTGTTCCCTCTGCTTATCCAGGCTAGGGAGCTTAAGAGATGCAAAGGGCAGTTGTGGTGTGGTAGGGCAATATAAACCAACAAAGTATCCTGGTTGTGGTCTAGGAAGAGAATATTTTTTGTGCCAAATTGAGGTACAGTTTGATTAAATGCCTGAATAACTTATACTTTAAAAAATTACATTTTGTGTACAGGGCAAGGCTTTTGAAACTGCACTTCCATCTACCATTTGAAAATGGCTTCCTGGGGTCCTCAGGATTCCTAAGCAGTAAAAATAAGCAGTAATGGATGAGGCATAATAGGACTGTCGTAGAGATCCTAAAGTCTTCAACACCTGCCTGTATAGACTTGGAGGCTGTCTGGAAGTAGTAACCATGAAATGATAGTTTTCAATTCTCAGAGAACTAAGGAGGTAGGTTAACAGAACAGCCATCTTGAGATTTCTGTAGGGCAGATTTTGCCCTGTTCAGGAAATTGACTGACAAAATCCCTTGGGAGGCTGTCCTGCAAGGCAAAAGCGTTGAGGAGGAATGGACACTCTTCTAAGAAGGAAGGCTTAAAAGTGTAGAAACAGGCCATCCCCGTGTCCTGCAAGATGGGCCAGTGAGGAAAGAGACCTGCATGGCTGAAAGAGACCAACTCTGGCTGGAGCTCAGGAGCAGGAGGGGAGTTTATTGCCTTTGTAAGAGGAGACAGGCTGCTCAGGTGGACTACAAAGATGTGGTGAGACACTGCAGGGAGAAAATTAGAAGGGTCAAAGCCTAGCTTGAACTTCATCTGGCTACGGCTGTGAAAGGTAATAAAAAATGTTTTGATAAATACATCAACAGCAGAAGGAGAGCTAAGGAGAAACTCCATCCTTTAATGGACCTGAGAGGAAACATGATGACCAATGATGAGGAAAATGCTGAGGTACTCAATGCCATGCCATCCCTCCTCATTCAAGAACAGCTTTTCTCTTAATACCCAGCCCTCTGAGCTGGAAGACAGGGAAGGGAGAGAGGCTCCAGGGAGAAATAGTTTGTGACCTACTGCACCATGTAGATACACACAAGTCTATGGAACCAGATGGGATCCACCCAAGGGTGAGAAGGAGCTGGCAGAAGTCCTCACCAAGCCACTGTCCCATCATTTTTGAACAGTTCTGGATAACCAGTGAGGTCCCTGTGGGATGGAGGTCATAGCCTGTCTACCAGGTGGGGGCAGAAGGCTGATCCAGGAAACTACAGACCTGTCAGCCTGACTGACTGTGGTGCCAGGGAACATCATGGATCAAATCATCTTGAGTGACGTCATGACACATAGAACAAGATGATGATTTTGCCTGTTCCACATGGGTTTATGAAGAGCATGTCCTGTTTGATCAGTCTGATCTCCTTCTGTGACAAGGTGCCCTGCCCGATAGACGAGGGAAAAGCTGTCGAGGTTACCTCCCCTGACTTTGGTAAGGCCTTCAACAGTTTCCCACAACATCCTCCTGGAGAAGCACTCATCTCATGGCTTGGATGGGCACATGCTATGCTGTGTGAAAAACTGGCTGATTGGACCTAGGTGTGTTGATTGAATATTGAGCCAGCAGTGTGCACTTGTGGCCGAGAGAGCCAATGGTATCCTGGCTTGTATCAAGAATAGCTTGGCCAGTAGGTCTGGGGATGCAGTTGTCCCCCTCTGCGTGGCACTGGTGAGGCCACACCTTGAATACTATGTTCAGTGTTGGGCCCCTCACTAGACTGAGGTGCTGAGGCATGTCCAAAGAAGAGCAGTTAAGGTGATGAGAAGCCTTGAACACAAGTCTTCCGAGGAATGCTTGAGGGAACTGGACTTAGTCTTCAGAAGTGGAGGCTGAGGGGAGACCTCATCACGCTCTACAGCTACCTCAAAGGAGCTTGGAGCAAGCTAGGGATTGGTCCTTTACATGTGACAGGATAAGAGGAAATGGCCTCAGGTTGTGTCAGAAGAGGATTATCAAGCATTGGAACAGGCTGCCCAGGGAGGTGCTGGAGTCACCATCCCTGTAGATATTTAAAAGACATGTGGATATGGTGCTTAAGAACACGGATTAGTGGTAATGGCTTAGCAGTAGTGGTGGAACTGTGAGCTCTAGGTGAGCATTTGGACTTGGTGGTCTCAGAAGTCTCTTCCAGCCTTGACGCTTCTGTGGTTCCATGGTTCTATATACATACGTGAATGAAGTTGCTAATAGCAGTCAAACTGCATTTTTCTTTGCAAAGCACACTTGGTTTTGAATTACTTTAACATGATTCATCTGCTTAAATCTGACTTACTTTAGTCTATAGAGTGCATGTTGATACAGTAGAGTTTTCATTTTAGCATTTCACAAACTTGACAAAGGAGCAATTGAAAGGCAAGCACTGGCTGTCTGCTCTAATGGAACGCATCAGTTAATGCAATTTCCTGTTGCACAGAGACAAAACTTAAGTAGTTTTGCTGAAAGTGACAGCAGATGTACGTAAAAAGCAAATTATTTAGTAGTTTGGTGCGAGACATATTGTTCTAGAAGATTTCATTGAGTGACATGTTACATAACAGGTAATTCTGTAGGGTATTAAATCTGTCATTTTAGGGAAAATTATAAACACAAAAGCAGTTTTCTTATGCCTCTTTTATGCGTTTGATGATCCGGCATATCAGGCAAGATTCTTGGTGCTGTATTGTCCTATTTCTGTCCAGTGCTGCCTTCTGAGGGGAATGGAGAAGCAAGGGACTGTGATAAAGTGCACTCAATTTTAGGTAGCACTTTAATATCTCCATCTCCATTCTTGTGGCAGCAACACAGTCCCTTTTAACGGCAGGCCATTAGGTTGCTTTTGAGCTAAACTTCTATTACTTTTTTTTTTTCACTCCTTGGGTGAAAGGATGTTGCATTAACTTAATTCCAGTGTGGTGATTTGGGTTTGGTTTTGTTTTTTAATAGAATATCTATGGCCTGACTAAACAGCAGCCAGTCATTTCCAGGGATTGACAAAACACCAACGTTGTGGAAGGTTTCCTTCCCGTAGGACAAGTTATAAGAAAGAGTTGTCTGTTGAAGCAGGGAGATGGGGTGGAACAGGGAAAATGTCCTTTGCTTGTGGCTGGCCTTGAGAGAATTAGTTGCAGCAAAACAGTTCATTTATAAAATTTAAATGAACAAAACAAGCAGAAAAAGATGTTCTGGGGCTGAAAGCATCACAGTAAACCAGAGTTTACTCTGGGATGCACAGGATGTGAGACATCTTTTTGCCACTTGTGTTTGTTTAAATGTCAGCTAGAAGGTTAAAGCTGTCGTTTGTTCTTGCATTCCCAAAGATTTGCTAAATACTAACATTTTGAAGTGAATGGAAAAGTTGAGTCTGAGAAAGGATTCGTCAAAAGGTGTTTTCTGTTTTTCTTTTTTAGCTAGAAGATTATTTTAAGAGTTAGAAGATTACTTTAAGAGTGAGCACTGTGCTGTTTGTTCCTGTTTCAGTGGTTTTTTTTTTCCACAAAGATTCACTGTAGTATGCCAGCTCTGGTAATTTTGTGGACATCTGTTAAAAATCACTTTTGAGAGTTACTGTCTATGTATGGCAGGAATTTCTTTAGTCGAAAAAGTGACCAGCTTTATCTTCCTCCTATGTAACCTGGAGCACTACTACCATGTTCTTTGTATGTATGCATGAAAGATGTGTGCTGCAGCACACTGCATTAGGAGGAGTGATCCTTCACTTCTACACAGCTCCGCTGAGTCCACACCTGGTATACTGGGTCCGTTTTTGGGCTCCGCAGTATAAGACAGATACAGAGCAACTGGAGAGAGCCCAGCAAGGGCTGCTAAGATCATGAAGGGACTGGAGCATTTTTGCGCTCTGAGAGTGTTGGAGACTGTTGAGCCTGGAGAAGAGAAGGCTCAGGGGATCTCATCAATGTGTAAAAACACCTGAAGTAAGGTGGCAAAGAAGATGGAGCCAATCTCTTTTTGTACCCAGTGACAGGATGAAGGGTAAAAAGTGCAGAAATATTTTGAAACCTGAGCTGCATGAGTTCTAATGATTTATACTATGTGTACCTTGAAAATATGGAAGCTGTGTTGAGCATTGATAGAGCGCAGTGAACAGCCTGCTATATGAAGGACTTCTTAAGGTAACTAGTAGGTCATGCCTTCATGCCTGAAGCAATGTATTTCGTCGATCTTGGTGAGTTCTCCACAGTTTTTGCCTCTCTGGTGTACCTGCTGAGTATCTGTTCTGCATCAGGAGGTCACTTACCTCTAGAAGGTAATTGCTAAAATGTTTTATTAACAGCATGGAGAAAACCAAAATGATCATGAACCCAAACCCTGATAAGAACTTCTGTAGACAACAATTTTAGGATCAAGGATTCATTCTGTAAAGGATGACTATCAAAATGGACCAAAACCTGTATGAAGCCTTAGGAAACTTACCTCTGAAAGTTAACATGATTCTGCTGCTACTACTTTATTGTTGCAGAGAGGCCAGTACACATATTCTAACATGTAGGGAAAGGTAAGGTGAATTGTTTTCTAGCTTTATACAGCAGCCAGTTCTGTTGAACTGTAGCTAGCTGCTGGTCTGACTGTTGCTTGAGAAGTTAATTCAGATAAAGCTTGATCAAACATAAATATTTCAGAGGTAAGCAAGGAGATTCTTAGTGCACTTTATTCAGCTACAATTCCCAGTAGTGCCTTCTATGTTCTTCTGGTTGTCAAAATTTGTCAGCTCAAACTCTGCCAGAAACTTTAAACAAAAATCACTTTTTAAAAACGATACATATTTATATTAACCATACTGTTGCTTTTGAAAATTAGTCCAAGTTGTTTTCTTTAAATGCTAAAATCACTCAATTAGAAAAAAACAACAACCTTGATGCATTTTGTTTTTCATAATTCCATCACATATTCATGATTTATGGTAGTGCAAATAGTGAGGAGGAAGAACACTGTTGTTGCATGACTAAGGCTTGAATGATGCTTAGGGCTCAGCAGTTAAATTTGTAAACACTTGAAGACTGTTTTGAAGATGTTCACAAATGTGGTCTTGTCCAGCCAGCTTGCTCCTCATTAAGAATAAAAATCCTACCCTTCTATGTGCACATAATTGTATAACTTTGACAACTTATAGAGTCTTCTTCAGAGGTCTCCTTCAGATGGAGATATCCTAGATGTCCCATGGCTTTGTATCTGTTTTCTACATTTGGCATAGAATTCTGATGTGCGTGAACAGGTTGAAGACCTGCAGTTTTCTGTACCTCATTTCTGTAACCTTTTCAGTGCTGAGTTAATGTTTATCACAGCAATATGAATAAATGCTTTGATCCAGATAGGCAAGTATTCTGTCTCCCCTCTGCATTTTGAGAGGCCCCCTCTCAAGTAGTTTTTTGAGTAGGAATACACATCAGCATCTCTCTACAGTAACTGAAGAAGTTGACTCCAAGAAAAATCATGAATAGATGCATTATTTAAATAGAAGCTTGCATCATAGAACAATGACATGAACTTTTAAAACAACCACTGTATTTTTAACATACATTTAACTTTGACTTTTCCATGGGGTTTTTTGCAATAAACATTGTGCTTTCTAGTTAGCTGTAGTATAGCAGAAAATGCCCCCATACAGCACTTTGTTGATGGGATCTTGGCCTTACTTGATGACTGGGAGAGCCATAGTGCTGTTCAGGATCCTTGTTCTCTATAGCTTTGCTGTTCACTTTTTCAGCTGTAAATGCTAATGGAAAAGACAGAAAGAGATTATGGATAGCAGTCACCAGCCCTCTGGGAACTGAGTTGAAGCCACCAATATATTTCAGGTATAATGAGATATCCAGGTAGCATCTTAATGTTTTTCTGTTTCTTTTCCCTGCCTGCCCTCTGTTGCAGTGATGTGGAGGTGTGAGCCTCCAGAGTCTGCTGCCTGCTGTGTTGGAATGTATAGGTGCTACATGGGAGGATGAAATGAGCTTGAAATATGTTGCAATACTGCCACAAGTATGGCTGCAATTTGTCTTAAATTACAATAGGCTCTTCATTGTCGTAGTATTCTTGAAAGCTTTTGAATGAAAACACTGCTGTGTTAGAAAATGATGGTTACAGCCCTAGGGAGCACTGTGTCTATCCCAATACTGCTTCAGAGACCTTGAATCACACCTAACTCTAGATGATAAACAGCCTAGTCATCTTCAGGATCAACCTAAAGCAGCATTCAAAATGAAGAAGCACACATTAGTACTAGGTTAAGTGTAGCTAGATGGTACAGACCATAAGCGATTTACTACCAGGATGAAGGACAAGTCCAAGGAAAGCTTCTATCTGCTCTTGAGGGAAACTTTTTCGTTTCTCTGAGCTATAACTGCAGTGTGGAACCAGCTGCCTGTCAGGCACCTGTTGCTGTTTCCTCACAGAAGTGTTCCTGTGGGATTCTTAAGATTAATTTTGGCAGAACCAGGCCACCTGCAGATTTCCAGGATCAAGAGCAGTTAAAACTTAGAGCTTGCTGTGATTTCTCTGTTGTGGAAGCTGGCCTTGTCCAGGTCCTATACCCTGTGTATTAAGGTTCAGTTATTTATTTTGAGACCAGAAATTTCCATGATTTTAAACCTCTGTGTTATTGGTGATGTGTTGATGAAATGGGGCTCAGTTTTCTCCACTCAGTTGGTTCATACCAACTAGATAGGGAATTTCAGGTACATTTGTTACAGGAGTAGATCCTTAGAAGTTCCCAGAAGGTACACATGCATTTTAGCTCCTTCCCAGATAGACATGAACTGAAGCATGTTCAACTGTATCCATACTTCATGGTATCACAATATGGTGGGGTTTGAAAGGGATGACTGGAGATCTTTGAAGTCCAACCCCTCTGACAAGGCAGTTCACCTAAAGAAAGTCAGAGAGGAACATGTCCAGATGAGTTTTGAATGTCTTCAGAGATGAAGACTCCACCTCTTTGGGCAGACGGTTCCAGTGCTCTGTCACCCTTAAAAAAGTTCCTCCTTATGTTTAGATGGAACTATGTCCAAATTTGTGCCTATTAACCCTTGTCCTGTCACTGGGTGCCACTGAAAAAAAGACTGGTCTTATCCTCCTGACACCCACCCTTTCTGGATTTTGTAAGCATTTATGAGATCCCCCTTCAGTCTTCTCTTCTCCAAACTAAAAAGACCCAATTCTCTCAGTCTTTCCTTATAAGAGAGGATTATTAGTCCCCTAATAATTTTTGTACCCTCTCCAGCAAGTCCCTGTCTTTGAACTGGGGATCCCAGAACTGGACAAAGTACTCCAGATGTGGCCTCACGAGGGCAGAATACAGGGGGAGGAGAACCTCTCTTAACCCGCTTGCCACACTCTTCTTGATGCACTCTAGGATGCCATTGGCCTTCTTGACCACAAGAGTACATTACTGACTTGTGATCATCCTCTTGCCTACCAGGACTCTCTCTGGTCCTTTCCCCGGGTTTGCTATCCAACGGACCAGATCCCAACCTGTACTGGTACATGGGGTTGTTCTTCTCCAGATGCAGGACGTTACATTTGTGCTTCTTGAATTTCATTAGATTTTCTCCTGTGCAGCTCTACAGCCTGTCTAGGTCATGCTGGATGTCAGCACAGCATTCAGGTGTGTCAGCCACTTTCCAGTTTCGTGTCATCAGCAAGCTTCCTGAGGGTGCACTCTACCCCTTTGCCTAGATCATTGATAAATATATTGAACAGGGCTGGACCCCATACAGACTGTTGGGGGATGCCATCAGCTGCAGGCCTCCAGCTAGATTCTGCCCCACTGACCACAACTCTGAGCTCTGTCCTTCAACCAGTTCCAAATCCATCCCACCACCCAGTCACCCAATCTACACTTCCTGAGTTTGGCTGTGGGGATGCCATGGGAAATAGTGTTGAAAGTTTTGTTGAAGTCGTGGTAGACTACATCCCTTGCCCTCCCTTCATCCATCTAGCTATGCCATCATAAGTTTATCAGATTGGTGAAGCACAACTTCCCCTTGGTCAGTCTACATTGACTACTTGTGCTAAGTGTCTTCTGAACATGCTTTGAGATGGAGCAATGTTTCTGATGGGAGTCTCAGACAGGACCTGATCTTCCATGCTAATTCTTATTGTTCATTGATGATTGTTTTGGTTTTTTGAATTTAGTTTGGTTTGGTTTGGGATTTTTGCTTTCTTTGTGAAGATTTTTTTGGGTTTTATTTCAGCCAATTCTTATCTCTGCAACTCCCGGGGGAATTTTTGTCACAACTAGGTAAAAGCTGGAGAGAGCTCACATGGCTTCTGGAACTACTTCAGCTGAAGTGTATTATGGTAATTCCTAACAAAGGTGGGTAGTTTTAGTATGACTACATAGGTAAATGCGAGCCAAGTAGATATCCCTTCTTTATTTACACTTCTGTTAAATGTCTTAACTAACTTCATATCTTAAACACAGTAACATTTCTACTGTCATACAAACCCACAAGACGCTAAAGTAGTAATGCTAAATCTCTCATTTTTACAAACCAAACCCAGTTACCCTCAGTTTTAACATTTTGACTGAACAAAGCAATGAGGTAAGACTTGTGGACTTTTTTTCTATGACAGCCTTATTTGAGCACAAGAGCATGAGATGTAGCACAAACCTGTTACAGATATGAGCACCCAGAGGTTAATCTCTTGAAAGCTTATTTAGGCTGTCTGTCTCTATAACTTGATAAAAGCTCTTCTATGAATAAGAAATAGTTTCATATGTGACGAGTCTGAAGATGGTTTAGTGCTAAAAGCGTCTGCCTTGCCTGGTCATCACTTTCTTAATTTCACAAATAGCCTTGGCACAGTTGCTTTCCAGATTTTAGAGTAGCAGTTAATTACTGATTTGAACTTCAGGTTTTGCAATCTTTTCAGTAAACCTTTATTTCTGAGAGAACAGTAAAACCTGATGTGCACACACTCAAATGGTCTCAATACAGAAGTGCCATGCAGGCTGCTATAACTCCAGATTAACTTCAGCAAATTGTATTTGTAATGCTCTGCAAATTGTGAACACTTTATTTGGGCCCCCACATGACCCTAACCTAATAAAAACATGAAGTAAACATGAAACAACTATTCTTTTTCTTTTTTTTTTTTTTTTTTTAAGCTGTAACTCATGTTAGAACAGTGTGTTAAAACTTTGGGAGCTTAAAGAATTGCTTCATCTAATTCTTTTTTCCTCCTTTTGTGAAACAAAATCATGATGTCATATTGCATAGTAGCAGCTGTGGTGGTGATACATTGAGATGTAATCTCAAAGACTGCTCAAAACCTACTATGTGTTTTTCCCTTACAGTCACCCATCTCACTACAGTTAAAAATAAAATATTATTTAGTCTTAAATCTTGTGCCAGCCTCTTCCATTACTTCTTTATTCTCCCACATAGGTGAGCATAGATCATTGCAAATCCAACACAGTCACATCATCTATGCTCTCATCTGTATTCGTGTTAATATTCAACAATACAGTACCTCTTCATATGCACCATCTTACTGCCTTTACAACACAAGAGAATATGATTTTTATCTACTTTTTCAATGTATTGAAAAGACTTCTATTATGTTACCCTTAAGCTGATAAAGAGCTTCCAGAAGTCTTGCAATAGACGAACATAAAAACCCACCCTGCTTACCGCAGTAAGAATTTTCTGCATATTACATATGTGTCACTTACATACTTCTAATGAATACATCAAATGCAGCTTTCTGGCAAGTAGCCTGTTTCAAATGAAAGGTTCCTTTCAGTCTGTCAACTGGAAGGATAGATCTGAACATAACATACATACACCTTGTTCCCACTCTGTGAAATCTGCAGTAACTTCTATCAAAAAGAGTAGCGTTATTAGTGGTGCAGAGATAGATCAAGTGCAGCTGTCCTTCCAGAAGGCAAACAAATCACTGCCTAGGCCATAAAGACATTTATTTTGGAGATATTCAAGGTAAAACTGCTCTCCTCTGTCAACATCATCATTTCATGATGCCACAATGCTGCTTTTGATATTCACCTAGTCTGAAGGGCTTTGTTTTCCACAGACAAGTTTGATTTACCGTTCCCAGCATCGCAATTAGAGGCTTACCAGCCTGGCATTCTCCAAGCCCTTCCTACCCTCATGTGATGGTGTGATGCTAATTGGAATATTATAATGAGAGAAATCAGATCATAGTTTGTAAAATAATAATAATAATAATAATCATAAAGTCTATATCATTCATTGATTTGCTAAAAGGGATAAAAAGCCAAAATGTAAACAATTTGTCCCTCTTTGCTCTGGGATGCTTCTCCTTTTACTTCTTTTTTACTCTGCTCTAATCTCTCCACTCACCTTGGCTAACAGATAACAAGTAAGCTTTGCTGTCTGGAGGAGAGAGGGTGGCTTTGAGCCCCTTTTGGGCTTCTTTTGTTTGTCTAGGAGGGAGTTTAGATTTCTGCATTAGTTCTAAATTGCATATGCTTGCAAATACTTGTAAATGTATATATGATGTTGAGGTTTGGGCAGTGCTGAGTGATTTGAAATAAGAGAGCTCGGGGGTATCAATAATGCCATCATCAGGAAAAACAGTGTGATAGGACAGCCCACTGAAGGAGCTCTCATTGCTCTTGCAATGAAGATGGATTTAGCTGACATAAAAGACATTTATGTAAGGAATAAGGAAATCCCGTTTAGCTCTGAGCAGAAGTGGATGGCTGTGAAATGCATGCTGAAAACTCAGGATCAGGAGGATTAGGACACAGAGAAGGATGTGAGATAAGGAGTGCAGCTTGAGGGAAAACAACCTTGAAAAAGTTGGCAGAGAAGCTGCAAAGTTAGCTGTGCAAGGAGACTAAGGGGGGTGGTCAGTCAGATTTGTTCCTAGGACGTGTGGACAGCCCATACTCTGTTGTGCAACCTATCAGAATCATATATGTTGTATTAGCCCTCTATATAAGCATTGCTTTTAGCTGCAATAAAGGTTTGACTTTCTGCATCATATTGATGTCTCAGCATCGTTCTGGTCCCTCATGATCTAGGGGACCCCTGTAATATACGCTTGTAAATTTTGCTTTGCTGTAAATACAGCTTTATTTCACTTCCAAGCCGTCTGAGCTGGTCTGGTAAATTTCAACCCACCACACCTCAAGAAGATCTTAACTATGGGGATAAGGAGATGAGGAGCATTGAGTTTCTTGCTTTTTAGGTAGTTGTGTATGTTGAAGAGAGAATGAAACCTTATGAGAACCATACAATGAGAAGCACATGTTGTTTCAGAAAATGCTTTAAGTTAGTAAAGAAAGAATTAAACAAAACTCAGGCCGTACTTGAACTCTGGAAGGTTTTTGCTTAATGCAGCAGTCTTGTCATGCATTAAATTTACATCCATTCTTTTCCCTTCATCGACAAGGTTTTTGCATAACCAGATGTTCCTATACACTGCAGTTTACAGCTGCCCCATATGGAACTACAGAAATAAATGTGTATAACTATGGAAACCAAATCAAAGGTCGGAAAAAATGGTCGGTAGCTTAGTAACCTGAAACCACAGGGTTTTTAAGTTACTGAACCTAAATCTTTCACAAATTAAAGTTGATTAGAAAGCATCTATCACAAATGAAAATGATTAGTAAATGTCAAACATTTTGCATGCAAATGCTTCTCTTTGTGCTCTTAACACCTAAGTATGCTTACTTTTTACTTTGAGAAAACTAATTTGTGTTAAAATTGAGCTTCTACCTACAATCTATCAAGTGCTGTCTGCCAGAAACAAAGCATATTAAAAACTCTAAATTCAGTAGATTATCAGTGATACACCTTAAAATCTAGATCTCCAGTATTATTCCCAGATGTTACTGAGCTACACCTTCCCTTAAATACTTCTGTTTCTGTTGTTCATACACTGATGACTGAAGTTAATAAATATCATCTACTTTTTCTTTTTCAAACCATCTCCCTCTTGGTTAGGGAACAAAAAGTGGATACTAGTACCCAATGTTCACTAATGCTAGAAACATAAACTCTCTTACCTTGATAATTGTAAGATATATTAAACAGAGTATTTACACATGTCACTACCTAATCTTTTAGTGGGGAACACAGGTAAAACATGCTTGCAAAAGCTCATTTGGTTAGTTGGTTAATTTACTAATCCCACCAAACCTGTCATTTTTCCTAAGCTGAGAAAAGATACAATTTGTGCCTCCAGAAACACTTACAAGCTCTTTTTGGTTTTTTGGTGTTTTGTTTTGTTTTGCTATGGGTGAAAGATTAAATCAAGAAAAATGGTTTACTACAAAAATATCTACCTCTTAGCCATTCTGCCTTCCATGAGCAAGGTGGGAAATTTTAAGCCCCAACTCTGTGCTACCTCTAATTTCAGTACTATTTCCTCCAAAGTAAAGCCTTTCAGGTCAGGTCGCAGGTAAGTAGTCTAGCAGGCATGGCTCCTGATTTCAAAAGTTAGACTGTCAAATGCTGTCTAGCTGAAACTGTGAAAAATGCCCAGCATGAATGACAGACTTTAAATATTGGAGTTCTCACAACTATAAAGTTTGGGCACAATGGAGAAGTTGAAATAGTTAATTTAGACTGAGCTGTCATTAATTTTTTTATTGATGCAAATATGCAGTTCAGCTGGAGCTAGACAGCAGTGCAGCCCATTCTGGTTGAAAGTAGAATGAACTTAACCAATACAGAATGGGGTCTAACTCCCCTCCTCCCAACATTGTCTGCTTTTAAATGGAGATCTAAAGTCATGGCAGCCAAAATTGTATCTGGGCCATTCAAAGAAATGCAGATTGATCATGCATCTGAAACATACAACTGCAGCATAAACTTACACAAAGCTATTTTTAATACACTCTTTTGAGAATTGCTATGGACAGGCAGAAGCTACTTTGCACTTAGTAAATAGTGACAGAGCATGACCAAAGCTAACACACTGAGGAAACAAAGATGCTAATACTAAAAAAGCAAACCTGTATTTCCACATCTGGAAGACAACAGAGGTTTTAGCTGCTAGCTCATCTAAAGTTAGAAGTAGTCTATATAAAACAGCTAAGTTTTTTTTAATCCAACAAATGTGAGACAAAGGGGAAAAAATCTAACCTCTTCCAAGTATAACCCAGCATTAAAGACAAATTATTATTTTAATTTTTAATAATTCTTAGGTTTTAAATAGATAGTTTTAAATACTTAAGTCAGCCTTGCTGCAAGGTACTAGCAAACCTGGACATTACATATGATTTGTAAACTTTACTTCTGCTTTTCTGGGAAGGAGAAGACCTGATCTGTGCTCAGACTTCTTTGAAATAACTCTTGTTCCAACTGTAAAACCTCAAGACTATCAGGTTCGGGGTCCTCGAGATTTAAGGCAAATCAGCCAACCAGGTAGTGGTGAAAATCCTGATGACGTATGGTATGCTGTTGTACTCTTTGAGCTTATATGCTAAAAAAAACATTTTGCTGTGACATAAATGTGTGTTGCTGGTGTTAGAAGGAAATCTGTTTGTGTGCTGTTTCCATCAAAATCCAGAAGTGACAGGTGTTCAAGAAACTTTGAAATGGAAACGTTTTGATTACAGCAGAAAAATGTATGCCCATAACACCATTGAGGAGGAAGCAGCTCACACAGAACATGCTACAGCTGCACACCTTTAAGTGTTCACTGGTCAAGCTTCCTCCTCTAGCATGATAGACCCATGGGTTGGTAAGGGCCAGGAGTAGAAACTGTTGGATGGAAGAGGAATTAAGAAACAAACTTCACAGGAGCAGTGAGGACCTTTGCCAGCATTACTGAAAGAGTGAGAAGTGCTGCCCTCCAGCAGAATTTGAGGCAGGAGTCCAGGCAGATCACCCAATGACCTATGCTTACAGCAAGGGAAATGCCTCATCTCCATCAGCAGGGGTTCAGAAAGTCTGCAGACCTTGGAGTGAGCAGCAGGACTAGGCATGGAAGACACTGATGCTTATACAGTAGGTGCTTTATAAGGCAGTGTGGTTGCTGTGGGGCACCCGTGTGCCCCAAAACCTCTAGGTAAAAGACCAGAGACACTAAGGAAGAGATAAGAGATCTTGCGTCAACTGAGAAGAGTGGTGTGTCACATTAGAGCCATAGCAAAAGGCTACGGAAAGAGCATACTCCATACAGACCACAGGCAGCGTGAACAAGTTCAGCAGGGCCTGAAGGTGAGCAAAACTGACCTGACAGTGATGGTGACAAAGCAGGTCCTCCCTAGTTTCATCCTCCAATGGAAGTTTAATGCCTTTAGTCTTTTTGTTTAGTAATGACTAATCTTCCTACTAGTTTTTCCCTTAGAGACAGGCTGATGTTCCTCTCTATTCATCCTAAGAGCTTCTCCTAGGGAAAGAAAGGCAAAAAAGAGGAGGGGAAAAAAAAAAAAAAGATTTAACAGGACACAAATCAAAAAGGTCAAGGACAGTAAGAGTCAACAACTGTGAAGAACTGTAATGAGAATTAAACAGAGCAGTCTCAGCAGCACTCACTGTTCTCTGAAGGGGGAACGTGAAGGATTTCTAAGTGATTTCTCATCTAACCTAAAGCCACGTTTCAATTGCTGAACAAGAGTCAGGAGCGTGTAATTCAAGTCCCTGGCACATAACTGAATGGGAATTAGCTTTAAAAAGTACTTATAAAACAGATTGCACCTCTACTATTAAAACGAAAATGGTGCACATCCTGCTGGCTGCTTGTTGCAGACTTCAGAGGACACAGTTTAACCATCTGCAGAGCAGCACAAAATGTTTGAAGAACAGATTATGCCAAATCATTAACTGCAAGTGAACTAATCATTGACTACAGCCAAGTTTCTGTAATATTTGTCTTCAAGATTTTTCAGTAAAGGCCAAAATCTCTGCCAGAAAAACAGCTTACAGAGTATTAAATGGAAACATAAATCACACTGAAAACTAATGTTAAACACATTTCATGAAGCAGTCTTGTTTAGATGTTTAGCTACTTCATCACTTACAGATTCATTTCGTATTCCAACCATTACCACTTGACAAAGTAGAGAAATCCACATTGACAGGTAAGCAATTCAAGTCAAATTTAGTGAAGTCGATTTTAAAACATTTTTTAAGGAATGAAAAGGAATTAATGAAATAGAAACACAACTTCTAACTTCTGGAGGGAGAAAGCTCCACTTGGGGTGCAAAAGGATAGGAATGGATCACTCTGCAAATGAAAGGATAAGGCCACTACCACCTCCTCGGGCAACCTGTTCCAGTGATCTACTATTATCATGGTAAAGAATTTCTTCCTAGTGTCCAATATAAATCTACTCTTCTCTAGTTTAAAATCACTGTCTTTTGTCCTCGTGTTGCCTGCCTTTGTAAACAGTCCCTCCCCAGCCTTCTTCTAGGATCCCTTCAGGTACTGAGAGGTGACTTTAAGATCTCCCTTCTCTTCTCCAGGCTGAACATCCCCAAATCTCTCAGCCTGTTTTTGAAACAGAGGTGCTCCAGCTGTCTGACTATTTTTGTGCCACTCTTCTGGACCTGCACCGTTAATATAGGTAAAACTTGTAAACAGGATTTTCTTCCCTCCTAATAATGAAGACTCAAGTTTAATAAGAATAACCTTTATACTTTGAGGATTCTGTCTTACAAATGTCTTGAGTGAGGGCAAAGTCATTAGATAGTTGATAATGGTATTTCAGTTTTATTTGTCAACTGGGAACTACAACAGGACATGTGGAGCACGCTGCTGAGAGATAGGTGACCTGATTTATTTTCTTCTGTATGTGGGTCTGCCACCCACTGAAATCAGAAAGAAAATAGGGCAGTTTTTTAAAGTTCAGCTGGACAAGACTGGACTCCCTGCCTTGAAATCAGAACTATGAAAGCTAGAAAGATTTTTATCCAAAAATTGGGGGGTTTAAAACTCTTTTTATCAGCAGTTAAGAAACAGGTTGTGTCACAAGTGAAAGGTGATTCGCATCATTTATCATGACTTAAAAAAACTTTATTGCTTAAAGGGGGTACTAAGATTTCCCTGATTAGTCAAAGACAACAGAGTTTCAAAGAATGTAAGGTTCAGTAATGCTAAAAGTCATACGAAGTTAGCCATGCCACTCAGAACAACTGAAAAAGAGATGGTGGGTGCAGTGGTCTTTTTCCTGAAATAGTAGCCACTTTCACACTGAAGTTAGAGATTCTAACATCTCTGAGGTGTGATTTGGTGAAATAGTTGAAAATCATGACAATTTCCTAGCAGGGGAAGCTTTGGAAAGGGGAAGATCAGCCTTTTCTCTTCAGTGCAGTAATGTGGCTTTTGTTTGCAGTGTGGAATGGAATCCCTCATTCTGCATTTTATGCCTGTTTCAAAACAGGGACACTAATGACTTAGGTCTTAATCGTTTTCTGAACCATTACCCAAGCAGTGTTTAACCTTTTTTCTTCTTAAACTGTTCATTATATCATAAACCTAGATTTGATCATGTTAAATTGTAGAAAATTAAAAGTATACCGTGAGCACTGAGAAACAATATATAAGGTAATCCTCTTTTCTTCCAAGCCTTTAAGGTTACTATTTTACATTTAGGGTTTTACATATGCATATGTAAAAGCATTTAGCTCCCAATGCAAATGAACTAACAAGCATTCACAATGCTGCTCGGTTGCTACAAAAGCCTCCCTGCCTCCCACAGCCCCCAGCCCTCCTCACGGAGGCGTCAGGGAGCTATGAACTGAGTGCTTATTATCTCTTCCTTCTTCACTGTTATGATGGCTTGAATTTAAAAGCTTAATGGAAACAATACTTCTTGAATCGCCTCTTAGTTAAAATGAGAATGAAGCAAACAACACTGAAGAGGGCTCCAGTTCACCTTTGGCTTTCTACTGGAATTGCAGAATGGTAGGAGTTTGAAGGCACCTCTGGAGATCATCTAGTCCAACCTTCCTGTTAAAGCAGGTTCACCTAGAGCAAGTTACACAGAATCATGTCTAGGCAGACTTTGAATGTCTCCAGAGGAGACAACTCTACAGTCACTCTGGGCAGCCTGTTCTAACACTCTGTCACCCTCAAAGTAAAATGCTTTTCCTTTTGTTTAGATGGGACTTTCTGTATTCCAGTTTGTGCTTGCTGCCCCTTGCTGTGTCACTGTGATACTGTACTTTACCATAGTAAACTTACCACATAACCAATACCTTTAGCAACCAGTATGCTTTCTTAATGGTGAATACTATTGCAGGCAGATTGCATCACTTGTCAGTTTTCTGCCAGTAGGTCAACTTGTCTTTGTCCATGCACAGACTACGCTGCTGAGATGGGAGAATGAGTTAGGAGGAAAGGGGGGACACAGCCTACACAAACCCTTTTCTGGGTATCCCAGGCTTAGCAAGATGTATGAGCTCAGCAGCAGGGCCATGAAAACGGAGCTGCTGGTTTTAGAAACAGTAGCATAGAGTGTTTATGTCCATTACCAAACTCTTCAACATCCAAACCTACTTTGTTCAGAACTTTGTTGGGTATAACCAAAACCTCAAACAGTTTTTAAACACAGTTACTTTGCTAATTCCTTTCACAGAAAGGAAAAAAAAATAAAGGTAAGTGATAGGAGGACATTAATCAAAACAACCAGAAGAAATGATCTTTTTCATTCTCCAGGTTTCACATACTTCAGTATCTCTCAAGTTAGGAGCGACATCCCATACTGTTTTCTGTGGCATGCCTGTCACCTAATTTCCCACCAAAATATCAATCTTGACAAAAGCACATCTTTAGAAGGAACTCAGATTACTTGTGTAGTCTAGCAAACATTTAAAAGTATTTGCTAAATGAAGGAAGCATGCAGACACCTCCACGAAGAGCTCAATAATTAACACCTGTAGCTGGGAACTGGAAAATTATAGGGAACATCAAATTAAATGAGATCTTGCAGTGCCAATTTAAAGCCCCAGAAAGTGGTTTGTAAGCTATTTAAAACAACAGGCCCCACCCTGTAGCAAGAGGTAAATCATGGAGGGGTTGTTGCTGCTGCATTGAAAACCCCAGAAAACATTATGTAAATCATCACTCTAAGCTCACATTGTTTGTACACAAAAGCACAAGTATTAAAATCTGTATTCTCTTGCTTCTTTCCAGACTCAAGAGATCTCAGTGGAATTAACTAATGAAATAACAGCCACAGTAATAAAAAGCCTTTTTGAATACCCGTTCTACAAAATCAATTTTCTGCCTTGTTAAAAGGGTAGAACGTTTGTGGGGGGCAGTTTTTCTTCCCTTACTAGAATATCATGTGTCTTCTTTCAGTACTGTTGCTGTTCATTCAATATTTTCAGCCAAGTAGATACTTTCTAAAGATCTGACTACTGCTTGGAGCAGTAGGTATAAATCAGGGGGCACATGAAGAATTCTGTAAAAGGCATCTTTCTAAGGCAACTTTCAGGAATCAAAGACCTGGTAAGATGTATTAAATTAGATATGGACCTGGGCAGTCTGATCTAGTTGGATGTGTCCCTGGTCAGTGTAGGGGAGTTGGACAAGATAACCTTTCAAGAGCCCCTTCCAACCTGGTGCAATCTGTGGATCTGTAAAACAGAGCCTGAATAACCTAGGAGCCCTAGCACATGAGTCTTCCACAGACATGAAGAGGTAACCTGGTCTAGTGGGAGGTGCCCCTGCCCGTGACAAGGGTATTGGAGCTAGGTGATCTCTAAGGCCCCTTCCAAATCAAGCCATTCCATGATTCTGTGAAATATTAGCAGTGTAAAGATGTCTATGCCTGCAGTGTTGATGAGAACACCTCACCATTTCCCATTGCTATAATGCTTGGACATTCAGGTACAGAGTAACAAGTGTAAAAATACGCATTTAGTACCTGAAAGTCCATATTTGCCACTAACTCAATTACCAGCATACCAACAATAAGCCATCACTGTTGAGAACACAATAAGTTGATATAAAAGGGAGGTGAACCAACCCCACCCTCCCCTCCAGATTCCCCTGAGGTAAGATTGTGCCAAAATTCTGTCAAATGTACTTTGATTGGTCTTAATTCTTCAGTGTTTCAGACAGTCTGAACTGTGGCACATCTGCATTTCTCTATTGTCAAAATAATGACAAGATAATGGTGTTGGTACTAGACCAGATGCTTTTTGAAACATTATTAGCTTGGACTATATTTGCAGTACTGTGAATAAATGGACTTGCCTGCCGGGTATGGAGTAAGTTAAGGAAATATGGTAAAAGAAAATGATCCCTGAATTTCCTGCATTTGCACATAACTGTTTTGAAACTTTTCAGAAAAGTGACACCTCTCTACAGAGCTGGAAGTGCTGTGAAAAGAGGAAATGGACCCCCACTTCCAACACTTCAAAAGCCGTCACTACATCTTTAGAAATACTTGAATGAACTCCTTAAGCACTTATGGACTTCATGCCAATGTATTCTTGGATTCACAGTATCACCAAGGTTGGAAGAGACCTCATAGATCATGAAGTCCAAGCCGTTACCACAGAGCTCAAGGCTAGACCATGGCACCAAGTGCCACGTCCAATCCTGCCTTGAACAGCTCCAGGGACGACGACTCCACCACCTCCCTGGGCAGCCCATTCCAGTAGCCAATGACTCTCTCAGTGAAGAACTTTCTCCTCACCTCAAGCCTAAATTTCCCCTGGTGTAGCTTGAGGCTGTGTCCTCTTGTTCTGGTGCTGGCCGCCTGAGAGAAGAGAGCAGCCTCCTCCTGGCTACAACCACCCCTCAGGTAGTTGTAGAACAACTGGGACAAGAAAGATGATAAAAATTGTGTCATACAGAATATGTCCTGTGATGCACTAGCAACCCTATAAATACATCAAATATACTAGAAAGTAAAAATATTCCTTCTGAGATAGTTGCAATAAACTGGACAAAAAAACCTTTTTGTTATATAGCTCTGGCTTGTTTTCATGATGCAGTGCAATGTAGCTGCGTTATAGGAGACGCCAGCAGGGCTAGAAGAGGAAACAGTGGTGAGGATGAGTACTTGTAGGAGTTGTGCTTGGGGAGGCTAAAATACTGCTTGTTATGAGAAGCTTTAATGATCCGACATCATCCAAACTAGGAGGTTACTCTTTTTTGAAATTAAGTAGGAGATCAAAGGAGATTTCCAAGTTTGTCGATTAGAAAAGGAGAGTGTTCTGGAGAGAGAATGGAAGTAGGCAAAGCATGGGAGGAAGTGCAGGGCTGGAAAGAGTGAGGTTTCTTGGTTCTTGGATTTTAGAGATCTATAATCACAAAATGCACACAGGTTTTATTCCTTGTATGTTTTTGTTCTAAAGCTTTCATTCCAAGGTGCTGATAAATCCAGTGGTTTTAAGTGGTTTGAGTTACTCTGATGAACCTCAGACCTGTGTTCTTAAAGGCTGACTCACACTTGGTAGCATGCTGAATTAGCTAAGATATCCTGAGAACTGTGGCTCAAATCTTTGCTTAGATACCAATAAATTGTGAATGATGTAGAGTTCTCATGTGTGATGTGTTGAGTGCTACAGGAAGGTACTGTGGTATAGCTGCATTGATAACCAGGTTAGTACTGAAGCGTGTAGCCCTTTAAGGTTGTATTGATCAGCAGAATTCAGTTACAGGTAAAGTAGTCCAGACATAGAGCTTAATGAGAGGGAAAAACAAAATCAGAAGGCTGCACAACGAATGAAAACTACCTTCTAGACAAATACACTGCTTTCAAAGTGTACCCCTCCGTATTTAAAACCAAACCTACATGTTTTTCCTTGCAAATATAAGTTCTGTAGTTCTGAGGCTAACTCAGTTTCCCTGGTTTTACTCATTTTGAAGGCCAGATAACATTTTGCTGTGTTAAGGGTCCTGATAAATGTCAGGCCGATGTCGGTGACTTCTTTTTAAACAAAGCCTCCTCTAAAATAAACCATAGCCAGTGGCTGGGGTGTTTAGGTTTATGTTGTTAGCATACAGAAGAAAGCAAAAGGCAGAACACATTTAATAATTTTTTTAAAGCATTCAACGCTACCAACACAGGTTCACTGCTGTTAAGATCAGATAGTCTTGTTTAGGTTTCTCTAGAGGTAGAGCATAAACTAGACAGATAGCATAAGATAAATTGGCTGCTTAAGTACTTAACCCTCGCCTCGTTTAATTTATCCTTTGAAAGACTTAATTCCTCCCACACCATTTTTTTTTTTCCAAGTGTTAGCATTCTGTTGGTGGTCAGGATGGTAAGCTGACTGAACTGTTTGCTGTTACTGAAACAAAGCTACAATTCACTTGATACCCTCCCTACTTCCAGTGCTCTGACCATTGCCAAGCTCTTCTTTTTCAGTGGTTCTGCTGCACTTTGGACTCCATCAAGCCACTCAGTTCCACTAATCCAGCAAAAATATTCTGCTTTTACCAGTTCTGTGCTATTTGTAGGCTGCTTGTGTGCATAGTCCAGCTCTGTTCTTGGACATGCTTACTAAGTTTTAAACAATTGTCCTGAGATAACTAGATCCCAGTTTTCCTGCATGTTATAGCTGCTCTTGAAGACAGGGCCTTTAAATCTCTTTCGCTGGGTCTGAAAGTTTGCAGTTGTTAAACCGATTTTAAAGGTTTCTGCTGATCACCCAGCACAAGTGTAACTTGCTCTTGAATTGTACTGATTGGTGCAGCATTTTTGAGTTTTAAAAAACTGAGCACCAGAAAATGGAAAAAAAATAGTTGTACATCTGGAGTTAGCAGCTAAATGTAGCCTCGGATAGATCAAAGCCCCAGATTATCTTTTTTTCTCAGGTACTGAAATCAAATGCAAAAGTAGCTGGTTTGTTGTGATGGAGGTGCTTTTAATAAGTTGAAGCACCATTTAAGCTTGTTTCATGTTTGTAACTGAGCTTAGCCAGACTGAGCCTGGTGTGCTCCTGGTTACTGTCATCTGGAATGCTGTGCAGTTGCAAAGATTACATTTACTGTAATCACAGTGCTCTGGTGCTTGGCACCTCGGTAAATATTTTTTGCTGTTTCCTCTCCGTCTCACCTTGCACATCTTTTAGACTCTTCAGTGTGTAAGAAAATATGCATGAGGTTACATCCAATTCACCTTTGCTTGCTGTCATGGGTTATTGGACAAATATCAAGCCAAAAATTGTACTTAAGTTTAGCACATTAATCAGCTATGTAATTAAATGACACTAGAGCATCTCTTCAGTCTTCTTCTCTCCTGGGATTTAATCTTACCCTGCTGCTCCATGACATTGTAAAATTAGACATCTCCCTTGTACTGAGTCTCAGTCCTTTCTTCACTCATTGTTCTGTCTTCAGAAAGAATTATTGGCTTCATTTTTGACCACACATGATTTTAAACTGCTTCAGGTGAAGTGGAGAATATTTTAAGCACTGTGATGTTTTTTCTATCCTCATAAATGTGAGCACAGTGCTAGTATGAATTAGCCAACACACTTTACAGGAGCTCCTATCACTAATTAAATTTAAAGAGTAGATGCTTCCTTCATATGTTTAACAGAACATTTTAATTAAATCTTTATCTGTGACTAATGCAAAATAACATGATTTATTTTTAAAAGTTCAAGCAGTAGAAGTTACAGGATATAAATTTATGAGGGGTCTGATTCTTGTCGCTGTAATGTTGAACATTAAATGCTTTTCACTCTTAGACTGAAGTGCAGCAGACAAACTCTGACTTTCTCCTCCTCTTCAGCCTTGTACTCCTTCTCTTCTTCCCCCAACAGAAATGCCCTTGTACAGATGAGAAGAAACATAAGAAACATGCATGCACTGAGAATGCAGAAATTAACTCTCCGCAGCTGTTTAGTTCATTAGCCTTTCTAATTCCTTATGGGAGTTAAATTACTGGCAAGATGAAGGAGATGGAAGTTTCACCACAGTGGGGTTCTTGGGGCAGTGCTAATCAAAGTTCACCTAAAGCTGGCATGAAACTGGTGACTGCCAAATACTGTGTGTTTTTGAGAGGCAGAAAAGGTCATTATCTTGCTTAATCATAATACTGCACCAGCATGGTTTTCAGAGTAATTAGTGTAACAGGCTGGTTTAGGCCACTTTGTGTAACTTTTCTGGTAAAGCCTTGTTTAATATTAAAACACTTTAAAAGAAGCATTCTTACCAAAGATTTGCTGCGTTGCTTTCTCCCCATCTTAGCACATTATCTTCAAAGGTTAATTTTTTCTGGTTAGTGTATTGGCAGCCTGGTTTCTGACATGACATGGGTAAAATGGTGGTTATTTGCTTTTATAGAGTTCCCAGCTAAATCTTTTGCATGTATAATGACTTGTTTCTGGGAAAGTAACCCTTAGGTTTTAGACTTCCAAGCCCTAAAACTGTCAGTTCTATGCACAGTGACTTGCACATATGGAGTTAAAGTTACCAAGGTAGAATTTGGTATAAGCAAGAAAGGCAGACGCCCTGGTTTTAGGCCGTATCTGGCCTGGTTGATGACTTACCTAGATCCCATGACAGGTGGTACAGAATTTTAACTTATGACTTGAAACAGAGGTAAAATTTCTGCTTCTTAAGGGCTATGAGCACTAAATTACAAATGTGAAATAACACAGTGTTGCTTTAAGTAATGAGAAAATGACAACTCTCTGATGAGGATCTCTAAACCTAATTAGAGATTTTGTAAGTCAAATCATTAAATAGCTTAAATGCATGAATATACCCATGATTTAATTGTGCACATAAATTTGAGGCAGAAAGGCTTTGAAGAGTAATGATGATGCACATCCTACATTCTTTTCTCTTATCCCGAGTGATGCTGAATGCAGTGCTCCGAATAGTGTGTAGTGATGCACTCTATTACCAGCTATCAGTTCTATTTGACTCATGATGTCTGTAGCAGACCCGCAGAGAATAACATGTGCCCTACCCTCAGGGGCTCCAACCTTCAGTCCAAGTGATAAAATGGTAGTTTAATCTGGTTTACCTATTTAGTATGTACTTACACTTCTATAAAACATAAGTAGAATCTCTACTTCCCTCCCATTGCGTCTCTTTTATACTGTCAGGTAAAAGGCTCATTTTTCATCTTGTATTAATCAAATTATTTCCTTTTAAAAATGAACAAAATATTCAGTAACAGCGAAAGGGGAAATAATCTTCAGAGGAATTCAAGCTGCAAGCTGACGTGTAGGCAGTTCTGTAGCTGCACATTACCATTCCATTATTAAAACCAGAAACCATGCTGCTGCCAAAGGGGTTTTGCAGTATCTATATCTGGGAACAAGATTTAGGAAAGTGCAGATTTCCTTGAAATGCATGAACTCGTTTTTAATGGAAGAGAGGATTATCAATGATGATGATCTTCAGGTGAAAATGCTTGTTGCAACCGACGTGTTATCTGCTGTAGTGCTGTTGGCACTGTCTGTGTCATGGAGCTTTCCACTAAGGAGAGCAGGAGTCAGAGTTGAAATAATGCAGCAGTTTCATAGTGTTAGCGTCGGTGTCAAGCTATGGTTTTATTTTTTTTACTTGCCTAACAAGTGGATAATTACTTAGGGAAAACAGACTGCATCTTTTCTCACTGGGGAGAAAAACACTGTCATCTGCTTGTGTTAGACATCTGGATTATTTACCAGGATGATCTTTGTATTTGGCTGCTCAGTCCACCTGCAGCAGTAAGTTGCAAGAAGGATCCATTTTATAAATGCAGGATTTGAAAACTGCTGTTGTCACTAGGAGAATTCTGGGATTCCTGTGCAGAGCAGACCTGGGTGAGTGGATGGAAGTGCGAGAGCAGCTTGGTCTGGGATAGGTCTGTTCCACAATGGTCAGAATTTGTGAATCTTAGTGATGCTTGATAGTAATGTCCTGTTTCCCTCTTCTTCCTCCATCTCTGTAAAACCAGGGCAGTAACAGCAAATTATTGTCAAAAAGATATTTGTCCTGGGCAAGAAGCAGTGTGTGGTGCTGTCTGGAGCTGTAGATGAGCAAGTTTGCTAGGCAGCTGCTCTCCAAAGGCGTGCTAAAAGCTAGCTGAGTTCCGCCTGAGCCTCACCAAGTGGAGAGAAGGCCAGACAGATGACTAGTTTAGTCATTTTTTTGTTTCTTATCTCAGATGTTCCTCCTCTTTGTGTTAATGAAACACGAGCAAAACCAATTTTTTCTGAGTTTCTAGAGTACTATTAAGTGTTTTTTTAAATTCCTGGTTGGATTAAAAAAATACTGGAGAGGACAGATCATGGAATAACATACTCCATACTCAAGAAATCAGACTTCGTATAGTGATGGAGAGATTACAGTCTGTGCAGAGCTGTGTACATCGTTGCCAGCTGGTAGGAGCAGATCGGAGAAGGATGCTGCTACAGTGTCACTGAGAAACCAGCCTAGGAATCGTGCTTCTCAAAGGGCTCTTTTCCACTGCTGCCTTGCACTGACAGGAGGAACAGCACGCTTTGTTGCTGTGATAGTGATTTTGGCTGATTTGCTTGTAGCCGTATTTAAGGTGATCGTTTCACCTACTATTACTGATGGCCCTCAGAAGTTTTAAATATGGGTTACAATGTTGCAAGTCTTCACAAGAGCATTAAGATACTCATCCTCTCTTAAGTTGGTGATGGAGAATTGTGGAGCTGGAGGGAGAAGGTAGAGGTGAGGTTTCAAGTCTCTGTGAAATCATAGCAGAGTTTTGGTGTCAGCGTTACATGATTCCCTGTATTTTGATCTGTTGTGTGAAGGTACTCTGGGAAAGATATTACTAAAATAAGAGCTAGATCTCAGGCTATGAAACTTGAGAAAATATCACAGCTTTAAGCTCAGCTGTGTGGGAGGGGAGACCCTCTAGAACTGATCTAGACCATGCACATGAATCATGTATTACGTATATGTCTATATTCTGATATGTAGGTGCTACGTATGTATATATGTGTAATGTTCTCGTCACCTGATTTCTTCAGATCTTTAACTGTTTGTGTTTCGATGGCATGGCACCACCTTCCATTTGCTTTCGTCCCAAGGTGCTTTGTATGACATGACGTTTCAGAGATCTGGCAGACAGGAAGGCATGTCCCATGTCTCTGGGACTGCTAAGAGTAGTACTGCTTACTGCAGGCCATGCATTGGATTTTAATACTTCTATCCCTTGAAAGGCTGCCTGCTCCTTTACCACAAAGTGTGTTTATTTGCTTTAGAATTAGCGCTGTAAGATGTGTGTGGGGTGGTAGTCCTGATGGGGCAAACATGGGCTTATCCATGCCCAGACATCTTTGCCTGCCCCCCCTCCTTCAGTGCTGGGGAGGGCGAAAGCCCTGGCTTTGACTAATATGGGGAGGCCTGGCAAAGAGCCATTCCGACTGGCTAATCGATGTCCGATGCCGCACTAGTCGCGGGCTGGATATCGATAAAAGGGATGAGCAGGTAGCAGGAGGCTGCTGCCGCCTCATTTTGCACCCCAAATTTGCCTGGAGAGCTTACCAGGAACAGGCTTCAAATGCCTGCATGCAGTCGCCTTGCATAGCCCCCAGTGTGATACTGTGCTGAGACCGTGCACACCTCAGGACATCCTGCCTGCTCCTGAAAGTCTTCCTGCTAAGACTACGAGTCCTGGAGATACACAGATTGTCCAGAGGAGCTGGCAACAAGGTCAGGGATTGTCTGCCTCCTTTCCGGAAGCCTGGGAGAAATCAAGTCTCAGCGCCCAACAAGAAGGAGTCCCCTGAAAGAATTTGGGCACTGTCTGGACTGTGGCTGGCCCCCGTGAGTCGGGTAATAATAAATACTTAAAAGCCTCTTCCAGGATAATATTTGCATTTGCAACTTTAAGAAATAAGTGCTCTAGTTTTGCCTGTGCCCTGCCTGTATAAATTTTTTGAGCCTGTGAATAAGTTTTCTGGCGAGTTTTAATGTTAATAAACAGTTTTCATAGTTGGTAACAATCATCGCCTGGATATCAAAGTTAATACAGATTATTAATTTTGCATAATCCTTCCCAAGTTAGTGCTGTAAGGTGCGTGAAACTGATGTTGAGGTTTTTTGTTGATGCCTAGTCTTAGTAGAGACTTTTGAGCAGATTGAGGTTACAGGGATAATTCCAGGGACACTTGGATCTTGAGGGTCTCAGGGAAAATGATAACTGGTGTTTTGGTGACTTAGCTGCCTGTGAAGGTGACTGTACTCTGGCTTTCTGAGTACTTGTGTTAGCATATTTCTTTGTTGGTATGGTTTTTGTTTCTCTGTTGAGCAGGTTGTGGTTTGACTGACATGTATACTAGACCTGGCTATGTATTTTAGAATGAGATTTTCTTGAATGGCAGGACTACTACTTGCATCTCGTAGCTGAATTCCATACTGCGTGTTTCAGCTGTTCATGTCATTCATTTGGAGAGGTAATAAGCAAAATAATTTGCAGGTTAAATGACTCAGTGATCTAATGGGCCAAAATGGAAAATACTACTGGAATCAGTCACTGTGTTGGTACT
Organism: Tricholaema leucomelas; assembly: GCA_013400475.1. NCBI lineage: Eukaryota > Metazoa > Chordata > Aves > Piciformes > Lybiidae > Tricholaema lacrymosa > Tricholaema leucomelas. The sequence continues at coordinate 1,403,460 of WAAF01000837.1, read as the reverse complement.
GAATCTGTAGGAAACTTATATGACTTTAGATTTTCCAATTAATAAAGAAAGAACAAATGTGTTTATGTGTGTGAATGAATAAAATCAGGTAGAATTGGTGCCAAGTAGTTAACTTTGCAGAGAAGGATAAAATCAAGCTGAGGTGAAAGAACCTTTTTGGTCTAGTTTCAGTAATTTACAGTAAATCTTATTTAGGAAAGTCACTGAAGCAAAACTCTTACCAGAACTTCCTGTAATTTTTATGAAGTAGGATGTCTTGGAGCAGGTGCTGCCACGACTTGGAATCTCAAGCCACTTGTAATATGGTGCCACAAGGGAGTAATTAACAACAAAATGTCTTTCACCTACTAGAATTAGAAGCATCACCAGACTTCCCATTTTAACTATTCTGCCAGTCATTGTAATGTATACTAGAGGAGGCAACCCATACATTTTTGATCCTAGGAGGGCAGTATTGGAATAGCTCTATCTCTAACAGCAAGGCACATGTAGATTTACTTCCATGTAAAGAGCAGCCTCTTTTGCCTTCCTAACCGAAGCTGAAATACTTTGGCCCTACAGCACAGAAGCATAACTGTCTGTACCCATTTCTCATGTGAGCTCCTTCAGGTGGAAGTGTCATATACTATAAGTTCGTGGAATATTTTTCAGTCCAGTGTGCAGTATATGCTCACAGCTTTCTCTCACACAGCCATTGTCAGCAGTGAGAGAAATTTAAAGCATGCCACAGCAGCAGGAACGGTCCTACTTTGCTCTTAATCTCAGTAAGCAGGGCAGCACTAGTTGATAAAAATGTGTGTAGTTTTGGATGTCTGGGCAGGTCTTGAAGCACAGCTGAGGATAATCACAGCCTAGGTTATTGAAGAAACTTCTTTTCTAGCAGTAGGAGTCCAGGGCAGCTTAGAATATGTTTTTCATGACTTTGGTTTTCCCCTCAATGTAGGTATTGTGGAAAACAGGGTGAAATAACTTAATGAAGTAAAAAGTGGTATGTGTCTGTGCCTGTGACAGGGATGACTTCCTCGACTGTACAGTTGTACAGCCATTTGTACTTGCAGTGCTTTAAAAATATTTGTGGCCATAACTAAGGAGCTGATTATAATTTCTTCATCCCTTCTCATGCTAGTAGGAAGGTGTGGAAACAATTTTTGGGAAGTTGAACACTGTGTTTTGCTTACAAGTGGGAATCCTACTGTGTTGATTTGAGGCTTTTGGAATGTTTGACTTTATTTTTACTCCAGTTGTGATGAAGGACTGAACAGTCTGGTCTTTGAAAGAGAATGGACAATGCTGGAAGGCAAACGAGAGAATCTGGAGGCTTGCCTCACTTGAGAAAGTTCTCTGACAGCATAGCTAAACAAACTGTTCTTCTATAATGAGTTCTGTGGTTGTTTAGAGATACTGTAAATAACACATTCACCACAGAGGATGCACAACTGGTGGCGAGGTCATGCACATACTGCTTTCAAACACTTGTCCCTTTTACTGCTGGGTCCTCAGTGGTGCGAAGTTGTTTGTATATGCTTGTATTCAGCTGAGTACAAAACATGTTCTGTTGCTCTTAAAAGAGAAAGTAGTATGCATATGTTTACTACCCATTGGAAATTAATTGCTAGTTAGAATTAGGAAATTCCATATACTCACTGATTAAAATCCTTGCCTAGTGTACCTTTAAGTGTGTTCATTGACTTGCTCCTTGGCAGTCTCGTGTTTATGGTGACAAATGGTGATATAAGCTAACATTTTAAATTTAACAGATCCTGGGGAAATGCTTTTCTCAACTAGAAGGAAAGTTTGGGTATTCATCTTACTGATTTATTTTCTTTAAAACAGCCTTGTATCTGAACAGCCTGGATCAGAGGAAATAGATCTGAAAGAAGTCCCAAAGCCTCAAAGAGAGTTGTCTGTAATTATAATTCCTGATGCAGTTGCTTAAACTGTTCTTAAAGACCTCCATTGACAGAGGATCATCCAGAGCAATCTTTTCCAACACAGAGCAGCACTAACCCCTATAAAACTCACACTAATGGCTCTTAAGACTGCTGAGCTATCTAGTATAGATGTGGAAAATAGATTATTCCTCTTTGCTAAAACTTTACATGCGCTTAAAAACAATTGCCACATTCCCCTTGTAATCATTTTTGCTACAGAATAATCAATTCCACCTTTATCTCAGTTGTTTCCTTATTAGAGAATCTCTGTCTGTTGTTGTACTCTTCTTCAGATTCTTTATAATTAGACCATGTTTTTCTTTTAAATGCAGTATCCAAAACCAGACTCAAACTCACACATAAAGCTCTTTTATTTCATTTTTCAATGTCACAGCATGAGACAGGCAACTTCTGTTTGTATGCCTTCCTGCAGAACCCAGTGCTCGGCAAGGAGCACTCTGTTTCGTACAGCGCTCTAGGTGCTTGGCACCGGACTGCACTGGAGAGACTAAGCTCAGTTATACCTCTTCTGAGTGCCATATAATGTCATACCTGCAGGAAAAAAGTCTTATTCCAAAGGCTCAGACACCAGTGAGTGTTAAAGTAAAAGCTCAAACTGCCACATTCTCATTTTCATTCTAATGAACAGGTTCTCTCTGTGCTGTGCTCTTTCCTGGATGAGACCAATGTTAATAGACTGAATTTTCTGTATAAGCAGCTATTTTCTGTGCACTGTGTGCAAACTTGCCCAGGTTAGGATAACAGAAGTTTAAAGATGTGTAAATTCATGTATAAGGTTAAAATGGAGCTGACGTAATCCAAAATAATTTCCTCTTGAAGTCCCATTTGGTCCACTTAATTTATAGATGTATGTATATATATTTAAAAATGTGTGTGTGTGTACTTACTGGGGGGTACATGACACATTCCTGAAGAGTGCTGGGGTTTTTTCTATCCAGGAAGTGGAGAAATGATGTCTTAGGTCTATGGTAACTATACCCCTGCTAGAATCTGTATTATGTGAGTTTACAGGAAGAAAGCATAAGTGGAATAGTAGGAATAATCACAGTTAGAGATAATTAGGCTGGAAGTCCATTCCCAAGTGGCTGATGATTGGAGGGGGGTTTGAAACCATAGGAAGTGAAATAAACTGTAGTTCCTAACTTAAGACTGACTGACCTGCTTTTCCTTCAGTGTAAAGAAAAAATTATACAAGTTTGAGTATATGCGGCAGAGGAGTACAAAGTGTCTGTGTTGTGACCTGATCCAGAAACACTGACTATTATTGATCACAGGCACTTAAGCAGTATGACTTCTGACAGGCCAAGCTGTTGTAGGGGAGGAAAATAGCCATATTCATGATGCAGTCTCTTAAATAATTGAACTCACGTTGATATAGAAGACTTTATCCTCCTCTACTAAGAGCTGTTCTTTTCTATAGGAAAGTATTGTTCTTGAGAGAATTATTTTTTTATTGGACAGTTCTTGAGGTAGTTGGTAACAAATTTTTCATTTAGGCTATCTCATCTTGGTACTTCTACCGTGGTTTCTAAGATGTGAACATAGACTTACTCTGAGTAAACTTTTTTCCAGGAATTAGGATATTAGAAGAAGAATGCAGTAGCAATCAGCCGAGATCTTCAATTCAGCTGTTTCACCTAAGAGAGGGGGAAGAATTCCAACACACAGGAGCTGGAGTTGGCTGTTACAGTATGTCTTACCTAAGACACTGTCCTTTAGCAGCCACTTTAAGGCAAGAGTGGATTTTCCAGCTCTGTAAGGGACATACCAAAAGACATTCATGTACATTGTAAAGACTTCATCTCCAATAACTGATAACTTAATGGAGAAGGGTAATGTATTTCTTTCCCTTTTATTTTGAACCTGCTTCACTGCAGATAGAATTCTTCTGAACAGTGAATTTCTCAAGAATGCATTTATATACAAATAAGAACATGCATCAACTTTGCTTCTACTTTGTGTTTTTATTCTTGGAAATCTTGTGCTGATTCTTGCTGAAGCCAAACTCTTGCTTACCAACAGTTCTGCCCTTTTGTTTATTGCAGATTTACCTGAATTGTTTCCTTCCTCTTGGAATATTTTGAAAAGGGAAGGGAGATGTTTCGAATGTATGAATACCTTGTGGAGAACAATGTCAGCCCCACTCACACTGTGGAGTTTTAATGCTTTTTGAGTAGCAAGGTTAAAGTTATTCATTACATTAAATTCCAAACTTATACATTCATTTTAGGAGTCAACAGGGAGCTGTTTTGGTTTCCAAACGTAGTGTGCTGTCCTGAGAAATATCAGTGTTCAAAGGGGTTGATAGATTGAAGTAGATAGGTTGATGCTGTTGACAGCATCACAAGCAAAAAGGCCCACTTTTAAGTTCCAGTCAGAATCTAAAGGGTATCTGTTTCAGCTTCCAAAAATATTCACACTGTCCCATGGAGTTCCACGTAAGGAAGGAACAGAGAAACACTTCACTGGGTTAACCTTCTAGGTTGTCCTAAACTGTAGATTACATCATCCTGAAACAAATTTGAGAGAAGCCTGTATTCTCCTCACGAGAACAGTGTTCACTATTCTGAGATGATTTTATTTTTTCACTGTCTTTGTCTTGGAGACTGCAGCCACCATGAATCTCAGCTTTGTTTCCCAGTTGCTTTCTCCACTGTGTGTGGGATTCAGCATGGTTTTAACCAGATGAGATTGACCTGAGGTGTTTCTGATCCTGGCCTAGACTTTGCCAGTGGAGAATACCCTTAACAGTGCTGTCTGTGCTAGATGTTTATAGTCTGTGTTTAATCAGTGTTTGTAATTTATAACTCCTCAAGCACTGCTGAGACTGTAGCTTTGCTAAACAGTAATGGAGATAGTCTGGAACTTTATGTAACCCTGCACAGTAGAGCCTGTGGAGAATTGAAAGGATGGCCCAGGGAGCATATGGGCCAGGAAAGGTCCTAGAAAGGATTTAAGAGGAGCATCTCTCCAGTGTGATCATTTGCTTTGGCAATCATTCACAGCCAAGCCAATATGGTGCTGTACTACAGGATCTTGAAAAGTCTGATCACAATGGAATGTCCTTTTCTCCTTGCTGCTTTAAGGAAAATACATTTTCTTTCATGCCACTGACAAATGTCAGTTATAACAAAAACGTCTTCTCCGTGGCTTGCATAGCTGTGCTGTGGCTGTTCAGCTTCTTTAATGGCCACTTCTGAAATGTGTTTCAGTTGCTCTCTGCTAGTAGTCTTGCTTTAGAAAGGTACGTTAACTGATCTGCTTCCCAAAGAGTTGTTTTTTCTCCTTTGTCTCGTATGTTCTGATAAAAGGAGATTCCTTGTCTCTCCTTTCCATGGCAGATTTTCTAGTATATTTCTCAATATGTTAATTAGAAAATGTTACTTTGTGGTATTCCTGAAGAGAGGTTGTTCCTGTAAAAAATGCTGTAAGCAAACTGCCCCATAAGTAGGACTGTGCAGTACTTTACACTCCCATATAATTTTCTGCTCTCTACGGTTGTTTTACTACACTTTGCTTTTCCTATATATACATATTTCTACTGAGAATACTCTCCTTAGATGCCTTTTCTGTATTATCTCTAGATTAATTTTTCCCTTCCTTCAACAAATCCTTATCTGATTTATTTCTGTTTATTCCTGTGAATATATTTACTCTTTCTTTTCTTTCTGTTAATGGAGCCTATGAAGTTTCTAGGCCCATATTGAAATTGTGGTTCTTATTGCAAGATGATCTTATTACCAGAATTTGGGGACTTCAATATCCACAGTTTGGAGTGTCACATTCAAATCTTGAGCAACTAAGAGTATCAAGAAATAGAAGATTTGCGTCTTAATATCTTGGGTGTTTTTCTGTAGCTGATAACTTGTGGTCTCACAGCACCAACTTGAGCGCTGGGAAAAGGTGATGCAACTGTGCTGGAGCTGGTTGAGTTGAATTTCTTCCTGTTGGTCATGAAGTTGGACCTAGGTGTGAAAGCTTGGATGGCAGTAGCTCAGAATAACCTGTTTCTAGCAGAGCATTCTAACAGCAGTGACTAGGCCTGTTGCATTGCATTGAGGACAGAAGAACAGGCTTTGGGCAAGTTTAATTTCTCCTAAGATGCTAGCAACTGCAATTTCTTTACTTTTCAGGATGTAAAGGAGAAAATGACCAAAATTAATTGCTGAATCTTCAGATACTTGCACAATGAAATATATTACTTGATAACACAATTATTCTTAAAACTAGAGTAGTTCTGGAGGCTCTAGTAAGGATATTTGCAGTGAATTTGCCTATGTTGTACAGTGCACTGATGCCTGAACCTGACAGCCTGGAGGGAAAGGGCAGAAGAGTGTGTGTGTTGTGTCAGGGTTTGTTTTGGTTATTTTGGGTTTTATTTTTTTAAGATAATGTTTCCTTCTTTCTCCTTCCTTAGTAATTTTGCCAGGGAACTCTCTTCTGGAAGTTCTGTTGGTAGAGAATATGGCAGAGGTTTGATCTTTGATATTGGGCAGTCAGTTTATTACAGGGTTATTGTTTTTCATATGAGATTTGTCTTCTTTTTTTCAAGTGAGGTCAGGGCAAATAACACCTGCACATTGTAAAGAATAATCTTAGGTAACATTTGAAACCTCTGTTTAAACTGAGTACTTCTTGAACTTTTGTTCAGTCTTTTTCCCTTTTGTTTTCATGTGTTCAGCACTTGGTGAGTGCTTCACTTCAGCACCAAAGGCTGGGGTGGCTGGGGCTGTTCTGCTCTCTTTGCTAGCTTTTCTGTGAAATCTCCTTTTCTAGACACGTTGACAGATTCTCATGTGACTTGATTTGCCAACTGATGCATGCTGCGAGTACCACTAAATGCTTTCATTTCCGACTGTGCAAGAGCTTTTCAGTATTATTTGCTTATGCATATACAGCTGTTTGAAAAATTAAGCATGTACAGGCATGTTGTTACAAGCTGGCCCTGGAGCAATGAGGTGGTGGTTTTGTGAGTTCAGTACGGAGCATAGGCTGGATGTTAGGAGGAAGTTCTTCACAGAGAGAGTGATTTGCCATTGGAATGGGCTGCCCAGGGAGGTGGTGGAGTCACTGTCCCTGGGGGTGTTCAGGAAAAGCCTGGATGAGGCACTTGGTGCCATGGTCTATTTGACTGGATAGGGCTGGGTGCTAGGTTGGACTGGATGATCTTGGAGGTCTCTTCCAACCTGATTGATTCTATTCTATTCTATTCTTGATGGTACTATGCCAGGTGAAAATCTGATCTCTTTGGACTTTTCATCATGCTTTGTGTAATGGAAGTCTTGTGAATTATCTTCTCAAAGGAGCTGCCTTTAGGTGTTTGCGGGTTGGAGCTTCCATTTATTCCTTGAAATAATAGGATTTTTGAGCAACAAGCCTGCTGACCTGAACAACTTCAAGCTCAGTCAAGGGTATTTCTCCTTTGTCAACATGGCACTGTTAAGGATATGTGTCAATGGAGAGAGTCCCTGTGGATAACTGGGTTACTAGGATACAGTGTGGGCTTGGTTTTAATTAGGCAGTTCCTCTTGTCTTCGGGCTGTCATTTTCATTGCTTCTAGAGATATCATAGTGATAAGGCAAATGAAATTTTGTTTTGTTTTTAAAGTGTTTTTCTTACCAAAATAATTTGTATAGATTGGGTGCAAAATACTGTTCGCTGATATGTCATCTGCACAAAAGAGTGGCTAATACAAATTTAATTGGTCTTTTCAAAAGCTTCCAGGGTCTTTATTTTGGAGGACGCTGCAGTGTTTAGCATAAACAGAAAGCTTCTTGGTAGTCATTTGGTTGGATGAAAATTGACACTGGCTCTTCAGAGCTGAGAGCAATTAAAAATAAAAAAGGCCAGGGCGAGGGGAGGGGAAGAAAGCTTCTTCATTTTATAAAATGTGATCGTGATGAGCAAACCCAAGAGTTTTTTCTTGGAACTGACATTTGTAAATCCAATTCAAGTTTTTGTCTGTACTTTACCCCTAACATATGGCTTCCCACATGATGATGTCATGTACAGCTAAATGCTAACAAAGTGAGAACGCTCCCAGCAAAAGCTACACTTTGAACTGCACTTTGATTGTCAGTTTCCTGCCCGTGTGCGTGCATGGTCACGCAGCCAGCACTGAGCTCTGCACCAAGCTGTTGCTTTGCTCAACTGTGGGTGATGGGCTCTAGGAACATGTAGTGGCCATAGAAGGCTTCTGCATGGTAAATGTCTACCTTTTTTTCCCCTGAAGTGTTCAAAACGGTGTGAAAAAGGTAGACATTTACCATGTAGTGGCCATAGAAGGCTTCTGCATGGTAAATGTCTACCTTTTTTTCCCCTGAAGTGTTCAAAACGGTGTGAATTGTCATGGCTAACTTTCTCACTTTTGCACTGAGGTGTATCTGTTCAGAGAAGTCATAGAGAGGCAGCCAGCTGGAAGCTTCTCAGGGCTCTGCGAGTTTTAGGCATTGCACAAGTGAGGATTCCTCTACAGTTTGGGTTTGCAGGTGTTGTATAGGCGTGACAAACTGTTGCATGGGTTTTTGTTCCCAGCCTGCTTATTAGCAAACTTGGGTCTTTTTCAAAAGTTAATAATACTGTCTGTGAGGTGGATCTCACCCATGTGCTTGTATTTTTGGAGTGGGTGGTGGGCTTGTTTGCTCTCTCCCTGCCTGTCTGCTTTCCTGCCCTTACTGCCTGATCTAGTGGTGTGCTGTTACCTTATGTGTTAACAATAAGCTTCACTTGAGTTGCAAGTTTTTTCATTTCTTTTGTGCAAGCCAGAAGGTGTTACTGTGGTATTTCAATGAAGAGAAACTGGGGGTTTTTCTTTTAATCTGCCATTTACTGTAAGCTACTCTACAGGGTTTTGTTTCACCTCAGCAGTGGATACATTAGGAAGATTTCTGGGTCAGAACACAGATTGCAAGTTTTCTGATGAAGTGTTCCATTGACTGGTGTGCAGTAGAAGGCTGGGATCCCAGGCTGCCTACATCTCTTTAACGTGATGATTACCAGCAAAATTGTCCTAAAGGAAGTTTTGAGAGGTATATTTTTTTCTGTCTTAATGTTTGATAAGGAAAAAAATTACAAATTACAAAAATTACAAATATCATAGATTCATTGGTACTTGATTTCAAATGCAACACTTGGTGAGAAGTGTTAAGATGTATTTTTTGACTCGGGTATGAAATGCAGTGAAACTGCTTTCTACTGAACCTCTCTGTTTACAAGTCTTCATCAACTCTGCTGGCAAGCGAATGTTTGTCTTTGCCATTTCCCTTTGTGCATCTTTTCTCCTGATTTACTGTTTAGGAAGGGAGTTCCTAGTATACTTGCACCTGGGCAGCAGCTGAGCCACATCAGTTTGCATGTGGATAAATAATGACTTCAAGATGTTCTTCTTTCTTGGCTATGGATTGAAATCTGAAGTGTGCATTGAGTGTGCGTGTACATAGGCACCCACTTTGCATGCTTCTTATTAGCACTGTTATTTTTCTTTTAGTACAACTTTGGTCTAGTTGTTAGGAAATTTTCTCTTCAACTGCAGTGTGAAAGGGTACAGAGTCTTAGCACATTTATTTCAGGTGGTGCAAGCAGCTTAGTTAAAATTCTCATGTGCATATGTTAAATGCATGTTCTTGGTCTTTTACAATAAGAGAATTAACATCTTTGAGAAACAGCTGTTAGGACTCTAGATGATTTGTGTCCTTTGGCACAGCCTAAGCATGTGCTGCCCTAGGAGAGCATTGGGCACGGGTGCAGCATGTGCTCCGGGGAGCAGGACCACCGAAAAGCTGCCCAGAGGCCCACAGAGGAGCTGAGAGCTGACCTCTGGAAGGGTGGAATGTTGCAGACTTCCATCTCCTCCCCCTAGCTTTTTGTGTGCCAGGGGTGATCACTGTCACTCTTCAGTGCATGCTTAATGCCTCCCAGAGAAGAAAGCAGGACAGCTTTTCAGCTTCCTGTGCTTCTGTGACTGGTGTTTCCCTACAAGCCAGACACCTAAGAAATTTACACAAACATACACAAGACAGCTGTGCAAATTTTGTGCAATGACTTAATGCATAAAAGCTCTTTTTGATGGAAGCTTAACTAAATGCTGTTAAAAAATTCAAAAGTTGGCAATTGTTAAGCTGTATGAGGAAGTATTTCAATTTTATTGAGATACACTTGCATTTATCATTCTCTCATACCCTTGGGTTGTCTTGTCCTGCACTATGTTCAGTTACTTCCACTTTCTTACCTTCCAGCTCCCAAAGAAAAAGTTAAATAAAAACAGCCTTGTTGCTTCCCATAAATGTGATGTGCTAGTCAGGGGAGCAGTTTCAAGTGGTGAATATTCCTGGTTCATAGCTTTAATTGTAATGATTTGGGACTTACTGTTACCTAACTAGTTAATAGGAATTTTCCCCTAATACTTGAAATATATGTAGTATCAGTTACCTTTATTCCTAAAATGCCTCTTTGAAACAATTGCCAGCAACAAAAGAGCAGTTTTTCTCCTTGCCTAAAAAGTAAAACTCAGTTTTGTGAATCATTGTGTTAGTACACAGAGGACAATTTTTTTTAGGTGATGTGTGTTTTGAATTGGTTTGTTCCTAGTCTGTCGGCACTTGCTGATGCTTGCAGAATTTATTAGCAGTTATTTAATTTTTCAAAAAGAATAGAGCAAAAATTGCTAGTTTTATCCTTGATGTTTAGTTTTATCTCACCTAAAGGCTTCTTTGTTGTATTCATTGTTGCCGTGCTTGCACCTATTGTCTATAGTGCAACATCTTCCTGATACAGGAAATCACCTACGTTTCTGGCAGAGGGGTTGGACTAGATGATTTTCTGAGGTCCCTTCCAACCCCTAATATTCTGTGATTCTGTGATTCAGTAGATATTGATGGTCATAATAGTGTACAATTGTCGTGTTTTAATGGCAAAGTTCAGAAAAGTGATGTAGTTTTTTGGAAGTCACATGAGAGATCAGTGGTAAAGGTATGATGACATTTGGATCCTGCATTTAATTAGAAATGAAAATATATTTATTATATATACTTGAAACATGAAAATATGAAAGCATATGAATATAAGCATATCTGATTACAAGCAGATGTTTGAAAAATCATCCTTTTTTACTTTATTGTAAAGTACAGAACAGACATTACTTTTCAGCAGTGCAGCTGCAGGAGGGATGAAAACTACATCCCTGTAATTGCTTTCTGGAAAAACGAAGTTGTCTAGTTCCATGTTTATGAACACATAGTTTTCTGGCAAGCCAACATAGTATATTTCCTTCATCAAAGAAGTCTGTAGACCATGGCGTGCCTTCACTGCACTTCACCCCCACCACGGGAAAGTGCTGTGCTGGCATTATGGACATTCCCAAATTCACACAGGTCTGTGCCAGGCATTAACGGTGTGCAGCCATGCTTCTGGAAGTGCAGATTTGATAGTTGAAGGAGTTGTGTTCAGTGACAGGTTTCATTTCTTGTGAGTTTTGTTCAGGGTCTTAACAGTTTTGGAGGGTAGCAGAAGCAGCAGAGGGTTTGTCACTCCAAGCCCATCAGCACATTTCCTATGCTGCCACTCTTCCTATGTCTGAATGTTGTTGTGTGAGATGAGGCATTGTACTGGTGCCATCTGTGCCTGCTGTGGCCCCTGCCACAAGTGCTCTCCTTTTCTCTCTTTCTCTGTGGCTTGGGGTCACAGCTTTGCTTCCTAAGCTATCTATTCTTTTTCATAATGTTATCAGCTTTGCCGAGTTTGGGTAGTCTGATTGTCATCCTGTCACTGTCGCCTAGCTCAACAGCAGTACAGTTGCTGGATGGCAAAACCGTCACCCAGCACTAACAGCTGTGCAAACAAACAAGTCAGCATTGATATTCATCAATAGCTTTGTGCAGGCATGGCATTGAGATATACCAGAACATGTGCAATCTGTCTCCTTTCTTTGTCCTGTGGTATAGCCAGATCGGCTGCGCTGTGCTGACGAGGGTGTGATTGTCGTGCCATGGTCTGCCTTCATCTCCTTCTCTTTTTCTGTTGCTTTCCCTTCTTTTTGGGCTGCCTAGCTGCTCCAAGGCACATCTGCCATGTGTCCCATCTGCTCCCCATGCCAGGCACACACAATTCTGACAAGGAATAGTCAAGTAGTACACTGTTCTTCCAGAGATGACAGAAAACAATAGTTTGTTTTATTAATGGCATGTCTCTAATGATCCTTGCTTCTGAAATGCTAAGCAATGCAAACTGGCTTGCAGACTTGCTGGTGAGCTGTTTCAAAATCCTATGTGCACAATGAATTATCGCCACTTCACCTACCTCAAGTAACAATGCTTTTATGTTATCTTACAGCTTGTAACTTTTTCAGGACATGGTGTGTTTTCCTTTAAAAAGTACATATTTTTCAGCAGTTCTGTTCTTTCCTTCCTGGTAGCAGTAGCAAGATTCTTTATATTACAAGGCACAGGTATAGAATAAAATTATTTACTGTTACTTTGTCTTTCAAGGAAAAATTATCAGCAGACTATGATGAAAAAAAATGAATTCTAAATTCCAAACAAACCTAAACCCAAGATTGCTCTTGCTTCTTATGCACATCTGATGGACTGCTTGTAGGGGTGCAAGTAACTTCAGAACATCTTTGTCATGTGTAGTTACTTTCAGCAGGATCTTGACTTGTGACTGCCTCCTGTCAAACTGAACAAAGATAAAGGGAGCCCTCTGTGGGGAATGAAGAAGATTATGCACAGCATAGGCACATATAGGCAGTAAAATTGTTTTGTTTGAGGAATCACCTTTAGCTTTGGGTCAAACATTTGTAGAGTTAATGTGACCACAAGTGCAGTTACAAATTAGTATATACTCACCTTTGCCAGTCATGTTAACTGTCATATGTAGCAGTTCCATGATTAACACATTTAACTGTGTTGAAGCTAACATAGCTGGCTCACCTTACTGCTGCTGTGATGGACAACGTGATGCTGTGATGGGCAAGAACATTTATCTGTTGGCATGTTTGCATGGTATTTGAAATTTACTCTAAGCAAGCAGTAGGTGGCCAAAGTGTGACTAAAGTGGACAGGATTTTACAGGGCTGGCAAAAAGGAATGGTGCATGTCTATATGGAGAGAAATTATCTGGTTTGGCAATGTTTTACTTCATAGCCTTTTAAGTCGCTTCCTTCTTACTCAAAATGTCACAAATTGAAAAGTAAAGGCTGGAAGCCCAAGTCAAAGGAAGGAGCGAGGCTAGGGAGACTTGTCAAGAAGGAAACACTGAATAACTTTTGCTCAGCAGATGAGTATGGCTCAGGATCTGTGTTTTGGTTCCATGCTTGCTAGAACTGTTATCTACATTAACTGCTTGTGAAAGCTGTTATTCCATGGTCACTGTACCATACCATGATCAAACAGGTGACCTCTATACAGAAAGTTAGAGGTGGGCTTGTGTATTTGTCTTCCATAGCTTCCATAGCACAAGAGTGTACTTGTTTGGCTGTTTTGTTTTTTCCTGGTTTTGTTTTTTCCCCACCACATTGAGAGGCAATGCATCATCATACCGCAATTAAGCATCTTAAAGCTGACAATGCTTACAGTGAGTTTCAGGAGTAAAGTACAGATTGGAGCTATTTGCAAGAATAGTCTGCAAAACGTTGTGTATGGGATCTGTTAACTGAAGTATATAATCACAGTGCTCATATTTGATTAGGTGTGATTAGTGATACAGTGGTGTTAACTCTGTGCATTAATTCTTGTAAATGTGTGTTTCAGATCAGCAGCTTCAAAATTTATCAAGTCAGTATTCAGTGTGTGTTAGTTTGAGCCTAGCTAGAATGTTTTGGTAAGAAGAATTAGATTACAGGCTGTGAAAAGGAAACAGTGGTGATGTCTACTTCACTCATAGAGTTGCTGAGATGTGTAAGAAGGACATAAACATAGGTAACAGAGTCACTCTCTGTCTGGGCTTTGGGCTGAACTTCTCTCTGTAACCTAACCTGCTGTCTGTGTGACTAATCCATCTGCTTCCTAACCCCCGCTGGCCGACCCTCCAAACTACCTAAAACATAAGGCAAGATCCAAGGTAAGGTAGAGGGGGTGGGAGGAAGGTGAAAGTGTGGTTGGGAGCCCCTCCTGGGGACTCAGGTTTCTGGGAGGGCTGTTGTGTTTCTGTATTACTTTTAAACTTGTGTATTTGTGTATGTGTTGTAAATACCTGCTTGTCTGTTGTGCTAAGCTGTAAATATAAAGCTTCATTCAGTTTCCAGAGCATCTGAGTCTAGTCTGGGTGATTTTCCAAGGGGGGAAAGGGGGGGGCAGGTAACACCCAAACCATCACACAGTGCTTGAAAAGTTGTGCCTAGGAATCTAACAAACAGACCAGGGAGGGGATGAGTACAGCAGTTTATCACCTCTGGGAAGTGTTAGACTGACAACAGTGTGTAACAGATAGGTGAGCTACTCCTGCGAAACCTGCCGCGGGTTGCTGAGTTCAGGGCGTTCTCTAAAGGGTTACAAATGTAGCTACAGCAGAGCGGTGTAATGTATCACCATCTGGCACTTTATCCTGTGTACGCTCCTTTTAAACTGGTCCCTGGTGGTTTAACTAAGTGGGATCCCCCCCTTTTTATGTTCACTGTCAGTTGGTTCTAGCAGCCTTTGTGTGGACACTCCCATATGAAAGCAGGTTGGTCAGGTGGGAGAGAAAATTTAAAGATGAAGCCTTTGTGTGTGTCCTTGAAAAATATCCTGCAGTGATTTTTCTGTTGTTTCCTTTAATACTCAGTTCTGAAGGATACTAACCCAGTCTTGACATTTCAGAGAAGTATTCAAGCAATAATCAACCTTTTCTGTGCAAAGCACATCCATGGTTGAAAGAGCTTATATGCAGCTCGTCTCTGTAACCCAAGAACATCTCTGTGAGAGAGGAGCCATCCTAGTTATGCAAATGATACTCATAGATGATTTTTGCAATGATTTTGTTAAAATACCTGGCGAATTCTTAGCTTTTTCTCCTTTATGTTTGAACCCATCTCTTATTACTTGAATTCTGCAAATTGGAGCAATGTAAGTTTCATGACAAATGGCCCTTAAACAGGGTATTCCTACAACAGATTGTGAATAAAGATGGCAGTTGTATAAGTAAGCAATTTGTCACTGACTGCTAAAAAGCCAAAAGTTAAATGAGTGGCTGACAATATAAGTGTGACTGCTGAACATCTTAGTTAGCAAATTCTTGTAGCTTATACGAGGTCCATGTTTAC
Organism: Tricholaema leucomelas; assembly: GCA_013400475.1. NCBI lineage: Eukaryota > Metazoa > Chordata > Aves > Piciformes > Lybiidae > Tricholaema lacrymosa > Tricholaema leucomelas. Next base: position 1,388,273 of record WAAF01000837.1, on the reverse strand, counting down.
CTTACAAAAAAGAAACCTCTCTTTATCTCTCGTGTCACTCATTTCTGATATGGCAGGGAAGATCTGGTCCCTGAAACTGAACATATCTGCTAGTGATCCAAATATGAAGAAATTGTAAAGCCAGAGGAAATTAAGTGATGCTAAAGGAAAGCAGAAGACCTCAAGGGGTGGAAGAGTTTCCCCTCCATTTTTCCTCATTACCCTTTTCAGTTTACTTTGTTGAGACTATTTTCTGCCATGAACTGCCTGGCACAGGTGAGAGGGAGCCACTTTCTGTCCCTCTGTGAGGCTTGCTGGAGTGCTACTGTACAGAGATGGGTAGGTACTGAGTGAGAGGAGCTTGTTGGCCTGCATGTTTCCTGGGAACGGAGTATCACAGGGAATCTTACTCTTGTGATGACTTAGAGTTTTTTTCTTAGCCCTTGGATTCTTGGCGGTAGTCTCCAGAATAGTGTGTGAAGTTTGCTCATTACAGTCTTGCTACTTGTGCTAATTTGGTGGGTTTTGATTTTGTTTTTCTCTCTCTCTCTATTTAGATGAGAAATCCATGGAGCGGCAAAATTTTTCCTTTTTCTCAATGGACTCAAAGGTGCACCAAAGCATATCAGGCAGCAGGACACAAATGGCCTTAGCACAAAGTACTTCGGAGTCCCAGGAAAGTAATTTCCTTCAAACAGTTTTATCATCCTCTACCACTCCCTTTGATGTGACTTTATTTAACCAAGAAGAAATGGCCAGGATTTCAGAAGGGAGAAGTATACCGTTGTTAGATGTCTCTGTAACGAGCAATGAGGCATTCTTGGGTGATGATGAATTTATTAGCTCATTTCCAAAGGCACAGTGGACTCCTCCACTGAAGTCTTTTGCAGTTTTAACAGATCATCACTCAGTTAATACAGCAGAGCCATCAAGAGAAGTGTTAGAAACTGTGTTGCTAACACCTTCGTTATCTATCCTTTTTTCATCGTATGATATCTCAAAAACAGTGCAGCAGAAGACTTCCTTGGGTGTTGTCCTTGAACACAGTAGAACTCTCACAGAACTGAATCCTTTTGTACCAGATAGTGAAATGCTAACTCCAAGCAGAGACTTGCTGTCATACCCTCCAAATACCGCTATTTATTTGACTTCCATTCCTTCAGAGACGGGACTTGCATTGCGGGAAAACACAAGTACGAGTTTAACAGCTCAGCCTTTTGGAGATGCCTCAGAAGGGTTGCCTCTTCACCTCAAGCTGCTGAGTGATACCAGCCCTGTGACCCCAGATGCCACAGCACAAAGTGCAAACCTCTACAGTCATGTTTACTCCGATGTGAGCGTCAGGGCAGCAGAAGCTCTCACTCTAAGGACCTACTCCAATCCAAGCATACCCTGGGCCACACCAGCTTCAGCAGCCAGTGCTGAGCCCGATTTGTTTTCTGTTAGTCTTCCACTTGCGTCTTTCGCACTCCATTCAGCTGCCATTTCTACAGACTCTGAAACGGTTCTTAATGCCAGCCTGTTTACACCTGAATTCTCCAGTACAACTCCAAATTTGCCTGCTGGTTCAGAAATACAAAGTCAGTCGGAGCTTGTCAGTAAGCTTATGAGTCCAGTGCCTTTCACAAGATCATACAGCTCTTGCCTGTATTGTGACTCAGTTTCATTTCTTCCAGAAGCAGAATTTTCCCCAGAACATGATGTGGGCTCAGGAGATTATGTTGAAACTTTGTCCATCAAAGCCTCTGAAGTACAAGGTATAACTCCATTTACAACTATAATTACTGATGGATATGAATTAGAAGAACCTACACCTGAGATTTTTGATACTTCTTTTCCATCCAGACCAGTGGTTTCATTTTCTTCAAGATCTGCAGAAATGCCTGATTCAAGCATCTTTCTGTTAAGCACTATGGACCCTGTCCTTAACAACAGAACATCTATGACATTTTCTTCTTCTTACCATCAGCTCCCTGGAGAAGTGTCACCAAACACCTCTGTCTCACAGTTTTCCCACCCTGTTCTAGAAACAGTTTTGATGACACCAAGCACTCAAATGGAATTTGTTGATGCCACCACTGTTCTGTTTGACTCTACCTTTATCCTGAGTGAACCAGTAGCACCATTTTCAGTCAGTCGTACAACTTCTCCGGAGTTGCCAGAATTAATGCCATCAGAATCTGTAGTATTTCTTGACAAGACATCTACAAGTGAGGAACTGTCTTTAAATATTTCAGATTTCCCATCTAGTCTTTTATCAACACCATTTCTTATTGAACCTAGCTACTTGTCTTTATCATCAGCTGTGCTAAATTCGTACTCTGCCATGCAAAGTGATTTATCAACACTCTTACCTCAGACCTTGTTGACTGGGACATTAGTACTTTCTGAGGATGTTTCTAACTGGGTTTCCAGCTGGGACTTAGCTACAACTGTCAGCTCTGCCACTGACGCCGAGGTTTCTCAGTTCCCCCTTGGCCAAACAACAGACTTCTATTTGAATGCATCCTCTGTTCCTGGTGCACATGTTCCTGAAATAATGCCGTCATCAGATTTTCACTCCGAGCTGTCTCTGCTTCAGGAATCACCCTCAGTGTTAACAGTGGGCTCTGCAGTTATGTTTACCTCAGGTGTCACAGGAGCTACCTCTCAGTTGGAGCCTTCGCTCTTCACCTCCCACTCCGTGGTTCCTACCCTGGTGCTGCCCACTTCTGGCACCCAGTCTGTTACCAGCAGCATCTTACTCAACGAAGCAGATGTGATCTCTTGGTTTACTACCTTACCGGCAACTCCTGTCTTAAATGTGTCCTCATCTGTGCTCTCTACTGCTCCAGCTTCTGGTGAGGATATTGGTGCTACAGTTAACCCCACGCTGCTTTTAACATCTCACAGTGAGAGCAGTACACGCAGAGTCTTTTCTCCTGCAGACCCTGACAACCTGACATCCCGTGCTGACACCAGCAGCGTGCTGACATTTCTTCCTACGGCGTCGCCGTCTGTGACCACATCATTTGCTCCCACGCCATTTCCTCTGACTTCTAGCCCTCCCACTGGACATGAAGTTCTAGCAGGAAGCAGTGTAACTGCTGGTACCGATGCATCAACCGCTTTTACCAGTGTCCCCGCAACCACTGCCACTAGTGCTACAGACAGCCATGACACAACTGCTGCAGGTGGCTTGGGAACATTCTCCTCCACCCCTTTGATGACCAGTACTCCATCTGAACCTGTGGTTGTAACCTCTGCCATGACCACCACCAGACAACCTTACGTGTGCGACATCACGGTTCCTGATAGTTACTTAGTCACTGCAGGTAAGATACACCTACCCTTTTAATTTCTTTTTTCAGAGGCCAGTGGAATGTGTTCCCCTAGCTAAATTGCAGGTCTTGAATTAGCTAAGTGATTCTTTCAGAGAAATAATAGTGTAGTAATAGAATTCACTCATAGTCCATTGTGATAGTGAGTTAGATACACGTTACGCTGTGCAGGGAGTGAAATTGTCTTCTAAAGTTGCTGATGCTTACATACAAGTACGCTGAGTTAGAAGCTGCTTTATCATTTCATAGGTTGTAAATGAATGTTGCTGTCCTGCTACTGTTCCTCCAAACTATTAAATGTTATGAGTAAGCTTCTCCTTTCAGGTGCTGCTATTTAAAAACAAAACAAAAAGCCAAACAAAAACCTGAATGTAAGTTAACGTTATAATGTGAAGGAGGAGAATTGTTTTGTTTGGATGTGGTTACTATTTTTGTAATTCTACAGTAGTGGCTTGTGTTTGTATTTTTCACTCCTTCGATACTTACATCAATTGGATTTGGTGTGTTTGTAAGCAGAAAAAGTGAAATTAGTGTGTTGCAAAATTATGTCAGCATCTGTGTTTGCTTTTTTGGTGCTTAACCACCTTTTCCTGGCTTGTTAACAAAACACCACCAGTGAGCTAATTCAGGGCAGCTGCTGCAGTGCTGTGTGCTCTGTGGTAAGCAGCAGGTTTTGCCCTTAATATTTACTTGTAATATGTAAAGCACAGTTAGCATAAGCTCACCTCACTGGATATGAAGGTGAGCTGGGGATGCTGTTGATGAGGAAGATTTTTTTTTTTTTAACCTGACATTTGAGTAGTTTTGTAGGCAAGTTACTGATGGGAAGTAAGTGCAGCATGACAACATGATACTTTTCAGTGGTTTCTATAGTCACAATCTCAAGTGTGACTGTAACAGACATGACATCCACAGGGATGGGGAGTTTGAAAGCAGTTTTTGACTCAATGGGTATACCTTTCTGTAATGTCATGTTTGTTTACTTCTAAGAGAAAAGCAGATGTGTATTTTCTGTGCCTTTTTTTCTGATCTCATCTACATTCCATGCATTGCCTACAGTCTTTAACTGTATTATGACAGAAAGTTTATTGTGCGCAGGTCAGATTGAGTGTGCTGTGACTTTCAGATCCAGTTTGAATGCCTCAATGACTCGTTAGAAGATTCTCTTAGCAGAATGCTAAACACATTAGATATGGAAAAACAAGAAAATAAAACTGGAGTTCCTTAAACTCTCTGTACAGTCACTTTTTAGGATACAGTCACACCTTTGCCTGTTTCCTTGTCCATCATCTTAACTGATGCAGCTGATCTCATTGCCTGCTTTTTCATTCTATGCACAACTGAAAATGCAGATTTGAACCAAAGCCCAAGTGATAAAGCTGAAATTTATTTACTGACTGACATTAATTTCCAGTGCTGGCCCGAAGAGCTGTTCTACAAAATGTCATTGAGTCCATCAGGGAAGTGCTCAGAGTTCAGTTCAGGCGATCAGTAGAGCTAGAGGTAAGTGGTGTGAAGTCTGTATAAGTATTCTTTGGTCAATGCAGCAAAAAAGTGGGTTTAGTTCACAGGATAAAATGGTGATTTAAAAACAACCTATGTGGTACTATATCGGAGAGATTTATTCTAACTTAAATGTTGGTTGTGTGGTTTTGGTGTTTTATAATGTTAATATGACATCAGCTTTAAGAATGTCATCATTTTCTAGGACAGACCTTTCTTGGTTTTGCTGGAGTTGAGCAAGGAGTGCCCAGCCTCCTCTGCTTACCTCTTTTGGCTGATGAATTGAAGCTGAAGTTTTACCCTTCCAAATACCTGTTAAAAAGTTTTATTTCTCCTGTTAGATGATTAGCACCTAAAACAAACCAAAACCTTCTGCACAGGCTTTTACTGTTTTATGTTGCAAGGCCATCAACACTTGGAGAGGAATGCAGGGTTTCACAGATGAAAAAGGCAGGGAAAAAAATCAGATGTGCAATAGCAAGATGTTATTTTTAGGCCTTCAAATAGGTGTGAGTCCTGTCCTTCCCCCACTGGGAAGCTAGGAATTGCCATGCTCTTAGATTGTTTTTTAGGTTTCCTGTGCTTTGATGTTCAAGGAGTCATCTTTGAACAATATTTCAGTGTTGTGGAAGTGAGCATTTGGTTGGGATGAGATCTAAAGGCTTTATTCCACCCCCTCTGCCTCAGATCCTCTGCCTGATAGCAAAAGGCTGTAGTTTGGGGGTTACCTTTGCTGTGTAGCAAGATACTTCAATACTGGGGACTGAAGTGGAATTACTGGTGTAGTTGCAGGTTCAGCTGTACTTGCAATTTTTCATGTCCGTGCTCATCAGTTGTGATAGCCCAACACTAAATTACCTTAATTTTTCTGAGTATATATTCTCATTGTCATTATGAAATTAACCTAAGTGGCAGTTTGAATATTTGAACGTAACTTGAGTTTCTCCATGCACACAATCTCTTGGTGCTTTTAACTTCTGCTTGCTGATCTGTGTGGTGAAACAGTGTTTTGACAGCTTCTGCCATAATCACTGCACTCAGTAATTAAACAACTCCTGTCTGCTGTTTGAGAATATACCTTTCTGCTACTCAGTCAAGACAGGAGTGTTATGAATTTCTGCCAAACATCAGCCACAGTGAGCTGCCACTACAAATTATGTTCAGTTTAGTTCCTTGTAGCAATATCTACCTATAATAAGCTTTTTAGGTTGGGGTTTTTTGGTGTGTGTGTTTTGTTTTTGGTTTGGTTTGTTTTTTTTAATAAGAGATTTTTCTTTTAACTTGTGAATTGTAGCCTCAGATTGTGCAAAGTGGTGCAGTCAAGTAGAAGGCAAAAGTTCATGTTGATTAAATTACACTAATTTTGAGTGACTTTATAGGCTTTAATAATATGAAAGTGCTTATCCTCTTCATAGTAACAGCATTAAGACAAAATCTGTTGCTAAATATTTAAAGGTTGATTGGAGCAAACATTTGATATCTTTGTATTTTTGCCTGTTGAATTCCTTTCACGCCTACTCTTGCCTTGTAGAGCTCTCAGTAAGGTGCTGTGGCAACTGCTGTTATAAATAGTTCCAACTTCATTCTTTGCAAATTCTTTTTTTATCAAAAGGGGAGAATATCTCTGTGGAAACAGTTATGCTTATTTTATGCTAGAATGGTGCTATTTTATGTGTTCATTGTGCTGTCTTTAATATGGGCTTTACACTAAAAATAATTAATAGCAAAATAATTAGTAGCAAATGTCTACCTCTAATGGTGGAGTTCCAGTAAAACCTTTTTTAAAGGGACCTTTCTATAACTTCAGTATGTTGAGTGGTGATGTAATGCAAAGAATTAAAGGCAGTTTGCCTGTACTGCTAAACTGAATCAGACTGGACCTTTGGTACTGTAGAGTACCTAGGAACTCCATGTACCTTTGCAGGTTACGGTAAAGCAGCACGCTTCTGCAAGTTGCTTTTTTACTCCGTGTGCTGTTACAGCTCACAGATGTTGTCCTCTTGCTGTGATGTAATATACACAGTAAATCAGAAGACAGTCTTGTTAAATTTAGCTTGGTTGTAATGTATGCTTTATAAATAAAATCCATGGCAACAATGAGTATAATTGCTGCTCGCTCTAAGTACAAATCGAGTTTAACACTGAAGGAATTATGCTTTCCCCCAGCTTTTTCAGTTGAAGTGGAAATAGAAGGAGGCAGGATTGAACCTTGCCGAACGAAAAAACTTTTGACATTTTTTTCCCAGCAAAAGTCCTTACAGCCATGTGAGAATACCCTGAAACTTCTAAGTTCTTTCTTTCCATTTGGTCTCAGAGTATCACCTCTGCAAAAGCATACAACCCTGTTGTTTGAATAAGAGTAATCTTTTGTCAATTTTATGTAATATAAACCTTATGACACTCAGAGAAGATCTGTTACGCAATGTTGCCTTGACTTAGCTTTGTTGCACTGGGGTGTGAAATAAAATAGTGTTGGCAGTGACTTGCTGCCAGGACCTCATGCACCATTAAGTTCATGCCAGCAGGAAAATGCTTTTTACCAGCATCATTTGTGCTTGGAAATTTTATCATGCACTATAATTAATACCTCAGATGCTTTTGCTATATTTAATATAGGAGTTTAGGTCTATCTTTAGCATATTGGTTTCTATAATTCAGAATGAGTAAACCTCTGTCTTCAAAGTAAGGAGAGTTCATCGTCAGGCAGTTAAAAACTTCTTTCAAAGGCATGCCACCTTGTGGGCTTTTGCTGGCTTCATCACTTCTCTCTGCTGCTGAAATTCGGGCTGCTACTGTTAAGGTGTGTAAAAATGGTGGGCGAGAGAATTGTTGCCTTAAGAACCTGATATGGGTGGAAGCCAAAGCTTTGTTTCATGCTTAAGAGCTGTGAGCCTTTGTAGCTCATCTTCAGGAAGTTAAATGCTCTCTGCAGGCTCTTTACAGGCTGCTTCATAAGGTGGCAGTGAGGAAATTGTTTATGCTTTCTGCCAGGTGTTTGCACAGCATAATACAGTGGAGTGCAGGCATGGATTAGATTGTAGAAAAGGTGCATCTAATCATATATTTTAGTGGACAATGATCAGTAGCAAATGCTTAGGGAACGTCATAAGGAACAGAGTAGGCATACAGTGATATTTTCCCAAAATACTCTTCTAGCCTCTGGTAAACCAAGGCTTGAAAACTTCCTGTGCTGGAATCTCTCTCTCATGAAGCTAGCTTTCCATGAGACAGCTTGTGTCCTGCAAACAGCAAAGTTGGATTTGCTGTTGAACTTCACAGAAGGGAGAGCTTAACTTGAGGGGTTCGCTGTTCCTAGTAAATGTTTCTGCTTTCGCTGTGGGAATGGCTTCAAAGTGCACACAGAGTTCTGTATGCTTCTTGAGCTTTCTTGCCTCAGCAATTAGAACAAGAAATTTTCAAACCGCTGCAACTTGTTTAATAGGTGCACTCTAAAACGTGGTGATTCAGGTGGCTAATTTGTTACCTTCTGTCTTGGCAGTAGGGTTGAAACCTTCAAGAGAGTGGGTTGAATGGAGGACCATTAAAGCTGTGCTCATCCATGAATCAAGTCATGAGTTGTGCTCATGAACTGTGCTAATCTGTCCAAGATAACTTTACAGGACTCTCTGTGATTTGTTTTTTAGGCAGCATCATGCTGGCGTGACTGCATTATTCCTGTCATCTGAATTAAGTTGTAGGAAGCTAACTCCAGACCATCCTACAGTGTTTCAAGCAGAAATAGTTATTGTTTTGACCCTTAGTGGTTCTAATCTACCTACCTCAAACTTACACTTAAGTGGGGAGGTTTTTATTTCCATTCTTCCGGGGTTGTAACTCTTGTGCTACACTGAGGCACAAAAGAGAAACAGTATTAGCTGGCAAGACCAGAAAGATGATACAGCATTCCAGGAGAGTGCTTGAGGTAGACTTTCATTGCATCTATGGTGCACTGCAACAAGTCAGGGATGGGGGACAGCTGAGTTAGTTATGAGAGGCTTGCTTTCTTGTCTGAAATACCAAACTAGTGCATAGTATATGAAGGCTACACTAGGTCTTTCTTCTGCTGCATATATTGCTTTAGAAATCACCACCAAATTGTCACTGAGATTTGTAATTCTAATTCCTCCTTTTCTAGCCTTTTATGTAGTCTCCTTTGCAAGTAATGGGCAACTTTCTTTTGGCATGTCTTACCCATTATAACAGCTGTTTCTGTTTGACAAACTGGAGCTGCAGAGATAATTTCATCCTGAGATGAAACGATAAAATTTCAGATAAGAGGAGCTGAGAAGAGCTGTGCATATTATTCATATCAAACAAATTTCTGTTCTGTGGGTCTAAATCCATTTAAAATATAATCTGCAACTTGCATATATTTGTGAACCAAGAAAGAGGAAAGGGAATAACGAGCAGTATAAATTTTTTTTTGTCTTTTTTTTTTCCCTTCTGCTTCTGAAGTAGTTTCTTTTGGTGAAGGTGATTTCTTTCAAATGCCTCTTGTTTAGAGAATGGAAAAGAGCTGCTTACTGTCTCACCTCAGCAATTGCCATCATGTTGCACTGTTGCAGAAATGCTAGTAAGGAACATGTGGGTCACAATTTAAGTAGCACTGTGCTTTTTATATGACTGATCATGAAGTTGAAGATGTCTAATATACTCCTACGCCAGCACGTAGCTGGCAAGTAACTATCTTCAACAAAGAGATCCACATTTATTTGGAACTTTAGTTTTCTGGTTGAAATTATTTCTGAGACTATCATATTGGACATCTCAGAATACTAGTTGAGATTATTTCTGTGACCATCATATTGGACATCTCAGAATACTTTAGTGTCAGTGCCGTAGGTAAATAAAGCACACTTGAAGAGTAAACCAAAGAGGGGAAAAAAGTAACCATGAGTAAATGGATGTCCTTCATATTCAGGGAGTTTCTCTGAGAAGGACACTGCAGTATGTTAAAATAAATAAAAGCCTTCAGTATGTTCTTACTTAGGTGACAGAGAAATGGCATTTAAAGAGTGTCTGTGTGGAAGCATTCACCTAAATTTGTATTTAACTTAGAGTCTCACTTCTTATATGATGATTAAGGCTCCTCAGGGCTTTTAAGAAAATTCAAAGTCATTAGATGAACTGGAAGAAGAAAATTGCAATTGTGTTAACTGTGCTGAAATAAGCAGGTAGAAGTGTTCTCTGGAAGGAATGACTCTTAATTATGAACATTTTATCCATAACCCATAGGTTATGTGTATTTTGCTCCTTGCATATCACGTGTGAATGATATAGAATGTATTTACTATGTAGTATATGACCTAAATGCAGAAGTTCAGTAAACTGTAAGCAGTTCAGTAAACTGTAAGCAGTTCAGTAAACAAACCAATTACTAATGTGAATTCTAATGCACTCCAGGGGAATGCAGGTGAGTAGGGAGTGCTGCTATGCTGGGATGTGGTAAATCAAGAAGTACTGAGATGCCTTGTATGGAAGAGAGGTAGTTGCACCTAGAACAGGGGATGCAAGACACGACACTATCAGAGTGTTTGTGCTTCTGCTCCCGGTTTGTAAAATAAAGGCTTCAATTTCCTGCATCTTGATGATGTGGCTTTGAGATGTGTGAGACTATGCAGGTCTAAAGTGTTGCCAAATTCCCCGTGGAGTTTATTTATTTGTTTTTAAATTTTTTTTTTCGTAGGTCTATAAAATTTCCCCCAAATTTGCTTTCTTGGTGACATCAGGTCCTTTTGTTTACACGGCAATAGCTGTTATAAATGCGCTTATGAACAGCAGTCTTCTTCGTGGTGAGGCCCCCACAATCCTCTCACTGCATCCTTCTTTCACTGTGCCAGACAACAGATTCCATGTTCAGACAGGTGAGTTTTTCCTGACACAATGAGGAGAAGATGTAGAGATTCCATGTTCAGACAGGTGAGTTTTTCCTGACACAATGAGGAGAAGATGTAGCTTCATGTTGATTCACGCTCCTTCACTTATGATTAAATATGCAAGGTCAAGTCAAAACCCTGTGCTCTGTGCCTCTTAGTTCTTGGTTGGTAGTGAAAGACTTGCTGGATCCATGGTTGAGGGATGATGAATTCTAAAGAGTTAACCCCATCATTTCATGAGTTTTTGATGCGTTGCAATCTTGCTTCAAAAGCTGAGAAGATAGAGAACTTTCCGTGTGACATCTACTCATAAAACCACAGTACTGCTGCTTTGTAATATTTGAATCAAGTTTCAAGTTATGTTTACCTTAAAGGCTTCTCATTCTGTAGGAGAATGGTGAGCAAAAGGATCGATCGCTCCTAGGTAAATTGAGTAGGAGAATTGCTCATGTATCATTCAGCTTTCCATGGCTGCTGTAGGGCAGCAGTTTATGTGAACTCTGCTATCATTGAAAATCTTCATCAGGCACTATCTGCATAGCAAAATCTCCTGGTTACCTGGTTATGTAATGAGGCGCATAGAGGCAGAGTTAAACAATGTACTCTTGTTCAGGTATGTTTCCTGTGTTGTTTGTACTCTAGCTGTTTGGTAAGACATGATGTCTTCAATTATGCAGTCCTCATTTCTTTTTTACCTGCTTAACTTGGTTGTTATACAGATACTCTTTCTTTTCTTTGAATGACTTTAAGTTGTATATATATAGTTTTAAAAGATTGTTGCTGATTAGGTATTTGGAAGATGTTACACTCATACAGATGTGTTTTAAGAGACTCAATATGGGGTCTTTTCAACAAGCTAAATACTGTATTTCACTCTACAAGAAAAATAGAATTGTTGCTCTTTTTCCATGAGATTTTGATTGATATATTGAGTACCAGGGACTTCAGTGTGGCTAATTCAGTGTTCAAGTCATGTAAACTTGTAGGTAGTGAAGGTGTGTCAGTATGCAAGAGGACACTGGGTATTTTGTCACTGTTGTGACACCAACACAAAATGTGTTTCAGCTATATTTTTCCCCCTGTTTCACCAGGTAGGTCCTGAATGTTGTGGAAATGTTACCCTTGTATATTCTTTTGCTCGTTTTGTGGTCTCTCATGGAAATAGTTCTCTTCAGAAATAATGTGTACCCTTTGCCTTCAGTGCTTCAGTTTGTGCCTCGGAATGTGGATGTTGGTTTCTGCAACTTTAGCCGGCGCATTGAGAAAGGGCTGGCAATGGCCTTCAGGGAGGTGAGCAAACACCAGGAATTCTACAACTTCACTGTGCAGGTAAGATTAGCATGTTTTGTGTCTGTCCCTTTCTCTCTCCACCTTTGGTTGCCCTGTGTTTCATCCAGCCAGTAAAATAAGTTAGGAGTTCACTGGCTACTCCTTGCCATCTCAGTTGTACATAGAACTGTGAGGCTTCGTGGTGAACTTTGGATTTTTTTTTCTCTTACAAAACAGCATGGCACCACTTACCTCTCTGGTTTCACACTTTTTGAAAAAAAAAAAAGGTCCAAGATGATTATTTATATCCAAGAACATTAATAATAGAGTTTATAGTTTTCATATAAAGTTTACCTCAACCTTTATCAAAGTCATTCCCATCAGATCTTACTATTAGAGTAGAGTATGATTAGAATATTTTTGCTGGAAGACAACTTTCAATACCACTCAGGGAACAATATTAAGGAATATAGGAGTGATAAGCATTCTGCTCTTATGTGAGCAAGCATGCCAGTTTCTTCTGAGGTCTAGAAATACAGCAGTGTATGATATCTGTGGCAGCTGCTACTGGAACGTCACATATTGTGCTAGTTTGAGCCTAGCTAGAATGTCTTGGTGAGAAGAACTAGATAATAGGCTAAGAAATGAAAACAATGGTGATGTCTACTTCGCTCACAGTCTTGCTGAGATGTAGAAAGGAAAAGCAAAACATTAGATAAAGTCACTTTGCTTGGGCACTTTGCTCTGGGCTGTGCTCTCGGCCCTTTGCCTGCTGCAGAGCTGAGGCTGCTGGCTGAACTCCATCTTGCTTTCTAACCCCACCCTCCATTTGCTTTGGCTGATTTCACCTTTGCTTCTTAATCCTCTTAGCCGAACCTCCATTATTCCTTGGGACTGGGGTAAGGTTGAGAGGGGTAGGGGGAAGGTGAGGGGGTGGTTGAGAGCCCCTCCTGGGGACTCAGGTTTCTGGGAGCGGAGCTGTATCTATATTACCTTTTACCTTGTATATTTCTGTCTATAACTGTATATACTGTAAATATCTGCTTGTAAATTGTGCCAGCTGTAAATATAAGCTTCATTCAAATTTCCAGAGCTGGCTGAGTCTAGTCTGGGTGATTTCTAAAGTGTGGGGGGCAGGAGACACCTAAACCACTACACATATGAAAAATATCGTGTATGTGTTTAAGTTGAATTACTGACTTCCCAGTGAGTTTAAAACTCACTGGGAAGTTAGTAATTCAACTTACTGAGACCAACTTCCTCTTCTCTCTGAATTCTTAAATTTAATCTAGTTTTGTTGTAATACTAAAATTAATAGAAATGTTATCATGTTACTTAACTGGCCCCATAAATGTCTGTCTGTGTACCATAAAATAAAATCATTGAAACAAAATTGACATAAACGTTGTGATCCCTGAAGTACGATATACTAAGTATAATAAAGTGCTCAGTTTACAGCTGATGCAGTGTGAGTGGATAGACTGCAGACAGAACATGCAAAAGAAATTTCTTGGGCTATCAGCCTAGCAAACTTTGATTTCAAATATTTGCTTACTCTCTGGAGGAGCTATATCTGTGTGGACACAATTGTGGTGTATAGTGGTGCCAAAAGAAGGCTTCTAGCCAGTGGCAGGGTCTAGTTGTGCATGGCACAGGAAATATTCATCAAGATAACATCCATTTGCAAATTGTTTGTTTATGGTAATCTCTTCCTGTCTGTTCCACAGAGTTTGGTATTTATCTGAGACTTCTTTAACAGTAGATTTATTGTAGCTTCTGGATCATTCTGAGTTATGGTTGATGTTAAAGGAGAACTCCTAGAAGAGGAATTTGGATGTAGCTTTGCCTTTTTTGAGATTCAGATGGCTGAAAAAATGTGTAATAGATGTTCCTCTGTTTCAATGTGAACCTCTCTCCCCCTTCCATGTGTCAGCCCATTAAGGAAGGAGTGGAAAAGCTAGTGATTTAACATTGCTGCCTGTGTTTCAATTTTGTTTTTTCAGATACTGAATATAACTTTGAGCAGCCCCAGGGCAGCATTTCGGCAAGGCCCTGTGAGCATTGTTTTTGCCATCCGAGACAGATATGGTTTTCTGAATGGATCTGAAGTCAGTGAGCAGCTAAGAAACTTGTCTGTGGTGGAATTCAGCTTCTACCTCAGCTTTCCTGTGCAACAGATTGCTGAACGTGAGTACCTGCTGTTCGCCAAGCCTGCAAGATGTATTTATTTTTAGTGATTTTGCCTCTCTTCAATTCCAAAGTACTTTTGTGTGTGATAATGCAGCAGCACTTAATTGATTTATATCACAACTTATCCCTCTCTGTGCTTACATACAACACATATTGAGTGTTACAGCAACTTGTTGCCTTCCTCGTCATCCTCAGTGAGCCAGCTGTGTTTAACTTGGCTTTGTTTTCTCTGCTCTTAGTCCAGATTAAAAAAAAGAAAAAAGTAGCCTCAATCAATATTGCTGTGCAGTGTGGTCTGATTTGTGTGCATGTGGATTTGCCTACAGGGGCTTTGCTGCTTCTCAGCAGGGTTTACTGTTACCTTGGGCTTGTGCTAACTGTGCACTTTCTCCAGACTATGGCCGTCCTAAACCTAGATTAGTGGGAACTGTCTGCATAGCAGTGTTTGCTTGGCACTCAGCCTTGACAACTTATGTTTGGTTAGATTTTTCAGATGGCAAGTTTCTAAACTCATCACTTATCTTTCTACACTAATGGATTATTCATGGTAGAAATAACCACATGAATGTAAGAAACATCATGAGAGAATAGTACTTGCCTTTCCTGGTAGCAGGTCTTATTCTTAACCCAGTAACTATCTCTCAGTTTGTTCTATATCACTGTGCTTTCCAAAGCAGATTCATAATTACCAGAGTTATTTTTTTGTGGGCTATATAGGTGCCTAGCACCTGACACAGTGGTTCTCTCCTGGTACAATTAAATGTCTACTGGAGGATCAGGCCTGCTGGCAGCTGCTCTTCATTATGCAGCTATATGGTATGTTAGCAAAGATATAAGAGAGTGTTTGTCAGTAGAAGTTGTTCTCTATAACATCTTTAAATCGACATAAGATGACTGCACAGGAACTTTTTGAAACATTTTGTTTTCACTTTTCAGCATTTTGAACCTTCTACTTGCATGATCAATTAAAACACATAGCAAGTGGTTGTATTTAACTAAGCCAGGACCAAGAGCCTGGAGAATCCTTGTCTGTAGATGACTATCATTTCTTTTGTTCCTTGTAGGCCCACAACATTTCTCTGCATTCAGACTAAATGTTGCTCATGCCTTGCTAGCTTGAAAGATATTTCTCTTTACACCACATCAACTCTTTTGCACCTTGGCTGTGGAGTTTATTATTTTTATTCTCTCGGGTATTATTTTTAGTGTTACTTTTTTCCCCCTGTGATGTACACACATCAGGTCTTTCAGTTTTTCATTTTACGCATATTCTAGACACTTTTACTGAATTTTCAGGTTGCCCCTTGCTGAGAATCCATCTTTTGGATGTGGAGTTACAGTGCAATTAGATGACAGCAGAGTTTTTACTGAGGCCAGCATATTCTGAAAGACAGGCAGGTCACAGGGGAGAAACGTTTGTATTAAACATGTATGTACACTACTCTGAGCTTCCTTTTGCAATGGCATTTAGGAAATTTGAAGGTGACTTCTTTAGTGTTCACAGCAGGAGCTCTCTCTGTTTTATTTGCATGCTTGTAGTGCCTGTCACTCTGGCTGATTCCTGGCCAATGCCAGTGGAGCCCTGTGATAGCTCACGTGTTAATGAGGAAGCCATGCAAAGCAGAGTGGGCGAAGGGGTCAGGGAGTGTCTTTGGACTTCAGGAGTTGTTTGTTTATCCTTACTGGTGATTTTAAACAAGAATGCTGACTGCGTGGCAATATCATTCCTGTGAAGATCCAGCATAGGCCACAGGACATCAAACAAAATTCTTCTTCCTCCCCTTTAATCAAGAAAATCTCCCAAGCAATACCAAACCTCAAATCCTCAAGCACACACTTAGTGTAGCAAGGCAGAATTACTAATCAGCAATGACTGAGGCTTGTAACTGCTGCCATAGTTTATTGAATGAATGAATGCTACCAACAGAGCATAGCATTTGCATCAGAGGTCTTAGCTAGAGTTTGGTGGTGGTGTCTCGGAATGTATTAGATAGAGAAATTTTGAAGATGGCCTTCAAATTGGTCTAGACTAAATTTTTTTAATCATTGTACAATAAATAAATGTAAAAACCCCACATGTAATGAAATTAAATCTATTAAATATCAATTCAGTAACTCAGAACTTTTAAGAACTGTAAGATCTCAAGGTTTGCCATGTAGAAAATATAAGGATTTGGTGGCCATGGTGTTCTAAACCAAGGAGCATCTAGTCAGCATTTGACTTGCTCAGTGCTATTTACTATAGATTTACAGCAGATAAAATGAGAGCTGTCCTCCTCATCTGATTTGAACATGTCTAGTTTGGTCTCAGTAGCTCTTCATCGTGTTTGTAGTCATTGTTTTGGAATACCAGACATGGTAGCATTTGATAAGTCAGCAGAGTGGGAACAGTGTTTCTCAGCTTGTTAGAGCTCTGAGTCCGTCAGCAAGCACAGTAATGAATGTAGCTCATATGCTTTTGTAACCAAACTCAGTTATTTTTAGCTGTTTCTACAGCTTTTTTGCACTCTTGCTGTGACAGTATTTTGAGCCAAAGAGTTTTAGATCTTCAGTATTTAGAGCTAGAAATCATGCCCAAAGGCTCAGCAGCATTGGGCTGATCCTTCTTGAGACATCTTATTCAGCAGTTTGTTGAGGATAAACAACAACCAGAAGCTCTAAGCAACTTTGGCAGGAATAAGCCTCAATGTTTTCCTCTAGGTCTCTGCTCTCTTCTTTTATTCTCCTTCTTGGTCTACAGAGCAGTCGTAGCAGGGAAGGTGTCACAAAGATCTTCTTTAGAGAGTTGCTTTACTCTGTGCAGATTAATATGTGACCCTCTGCCTTTCAGTGTAAATTTGGAGGTAATCTTTGATATTTACATATGAACACTTTACATATGTCACTGTTGATGTGTAAATACAAAATACTCCATGCCATACTATTCTATGCTATTTCTGCCCTAGCTATCAGGCATGCTAACAGTTAATACTCTTGGTAGTGACTTTTTATTTTTCTCCCTGAGGGCTCTGTGTATGATTTTGTAAGTTTTACAGTCTGCATCTGAAGAAAAAGAAATTATTTGTAGGTGAGCTGAGCTGTCATAAGGTTGAAGCTGATTCATACTAAGGGAAAGCTGCTTGTGTAATATCACTTCCATATTTTTCTTTCCCCCACAGATTCTAGGTGACTTCACTGCTTATATTCACATGCTCAGTTTACACTTTCCTGCATGCTTATTTAGTATTATCCAACTTACAGATCACATTTTACATTGTAGTCTGGTTACATGGCTATGAGCTCCATGTCAGCAGAAAGAAACCCAAATCTAGTCAGGGTTTGGGGGTGCTAGGTCATTAAAGCAGTAAGAAGGATTATATTTGGTCTTTGTTTATGGCTGGAAGATTCCTCTGAGGACCGGCAAAGGCTAGCTGTGGACTAGATGAGGAATATTTGCCTTCATGAACTTACTCTAAATAAGTATCTTTGGTTTTATTATGACTTTAAATAGGGTTGCCTTGGGACTTGCTGTATTTTTCAGTGCCATAAGTAGTAGCACTTTGATGGGTGGCATCTGTTTAAGATGTCTTGGAGGTGTTGCAAGGCCAATAAGATAATATAAAATAATGTGAGTGGTCTAAAGATTCCAGAAACTATTCAGCATTTTTTTCTAGGTGAATTTTTCATCAGACTTTGAACAGCTTTGGTTTGTTACCGTTGCTCATACCTCAATATTTTCATAAAATCTTCTCAGTTGATGCCTTCTCATTCCAAATACTGCATCCCTTCCATGCTTTCTGTTACTGTTTCTCCATTTATCAGAAATAAGAATGATCAATATGGTACCAGTTCTATCTCACATGCATAGTCCCACATCTGTTTGTGAGAGGGCATGAGAGATCCTTCTTGCAGCATCTGATGAGGGCCATGTTGCCTAAGTGATGTGCTTCACACTGCTGTCAAGAAGTTTCTGAGTGACTAGGTGAGACTTTGCCTCTTCAGTCAGCATTGAATCAGTGCCATTATGTATTATGGTCTTTCAGGACTGCATGTTAGAGTCTTCTTGAGATGCTAGCATCTACTTCATTAATGTGTCTATAGTCGTTAGCAAACCAGCTGCAATCTAACTAGTAATTGCATTATGTCTATTCAACTTCCCCCTCAGAATAGCAATTGATCTGTGCTGTTTTGAATTGTGAGGTTCAAGGTGCATTGGGAACATTGCAGATAGGATTTTGTTGCAGTGCAAGGACTCTGGCTGAGCTCAGGATCTAACCATGTGTGTTGCTGAGACACTTGAGTGACCTATGTAATAAGAGCCAGAGCCTGGATTTTCCAGCTTCTGAGCGTGGCCTCAGTTGCAGAAGTGTCCATCATTTCATGCATTCTTCATCAGATTATAAAACTCAGCCCTCATATGTGCCAATGATCACAGCACATACTCCTTTTCAGTTTCAAAATCTTTTCCTCAAGTAATTTTATTTTTAAATGTCATTAATTCTGTGAAAAGCTGAAGTGAATAGTCAGCCAGCAATTTGCATGAATTAAATAATTTTCAAGTACTAATTAGAAAAAATGTGAGGAGCACATTAAGTATTGAGGCAATGCATGATTTTGGTTTAAAAAAAGAAAAAAATCACAACTGCTAAGAATTCAGAGCTTTATAGACATTGGAAGGTTTTTGATGTTCCTATCTTTCTCTTTCCATGTTCTTTCCATGGAAAAGCAAGAGATGCAGTTTAGTTTCTGCTTTTTTTGAATCATAGAATTGTAGAATTTACCAGGTTGGAAGAGACCTCCAAGATCATCCAGTCCAACCTAGCACCCAGCCCTATCCAGTCAAATAGACCTTGGCACTAAATGCCTCATCCTGTCTTTTCTTGAGCACCTCCAGGGAGGGTGACTCCACCACCTCCCTGGGCAGCCCATTCCAATGCCAATCACTCTCTCTGTGAAGAACTTCCTCCTAACATCCAGCCTAGACCTCCCCTGGCACAACTTGAGACTGTGTCCCCTTCTTCTATTGCTGGTTGCCTGGGAGAAGAGACCAACCCCCACCTGGCTACACCCTCCCTTCAGGTTGTATTTCTAAATTATAGTAAACAATTGTGTGACCAGAGTAAAGAGAACTCCATTTGAAAAGCTACAATCAGAAGAAGCAGGATGCAAAAAAGAAATATGTTTTAATGGACTGTGAGCTGCTTTTTAGGTCTCTGAGAGTTTTGGAAGTTTGATGCATCCTGATCGGTGCATTAGAAGGATGATATTTTGGGTTCAGAATAAAGGCCTGTATTCTGGTATCCTTTTGAACACTAAGTCACAAAGTAAATCACATGTGATTTTCTTGAAGCTTGTGGAGCTATTATTGAAATAAAGGTGGAATAACCAATTTTTTTTTAATAGAACTATTAATAAAGCTATTAAAATGTGCAACATAACCAGTGATTAATTTGCTCTTGCCTTAACAAAAAATGTGTAATATTTTTAAAGGGCAAAAGAAGCTGGTTTTAGGTAAACTCACAGATGTCATCTATTTGACATATTACTGCATAATTAAATTAGAAAAAAGAATAATTTTCTCTTTCTTTGAAATGTGCAATAGTGGCAAACTCTTCTACAACTGTAGACTAGACATGTTTACTCTAAATCAGTCTAGCATGGACTAGGTAATTTAATTCTGTTTATCCATTAAATGGTTTGAAAATTAACCTTTGTATAATGCTTAGCATCTGGATTAAGACTATTCCTCTTCCTTATTGCCATAGTGAGGCTTAAGACTTCCCTTGAGGAAATTGTTGGCCCAGCCCCCATCTTCACTTGTTTCTGAACATGTGTTTACTGCTCTCCAGTGGAAACCTTAGGAAAAATCATATTCCTGGTGAAGTTAGTAGAAATAGACTTCATTTAGTTCACAGGGTCAAGAGTTTTGCTCTGGTGCAGAGCTTCTTCGGAAAAACTGAAAAACCAGGAAAGCTTGGAGCCACCAAGCCAAACACAAAAGCCATGAGATTTGCCTGCATCAACATTTCTAAATGCATTCATCTGTGACTCTTTTGTTTGCTTGTTCGTGGTGGTTTTGTATATAAATATCAGGTTGGTGGTTTTTAAATTCTCCCCCCCTGCAGGAGAGTGGCACACAGCTATATTTAGATTTCTGCTTTTCCGTGTTGCTGTGTAGTTTCTGCCTCAGAGAAGGTCTTATTTTCATTCTGAGATGCTCATGGGTTGCCTTGCTGCCCTTTGAGCAGAAGTCTGATCCTGCAGCTAGCTCAATAAGAGTCACCATTCAGACAGCAAGCTTTTACATTTCTAGGAGCAGTGACCTCAGTACAGCAGCCTGGAATCTTTCAGGTAATAAATCTGACTGCTTCGGTTAGCTTCTTTTTGTTCAGAGATGGGCTGGGGAATGTGTGTTCAGAGGATTTTCTTTAGCATTGTGCCTGCATAGCCTCAGGACTAGTAATGCATCTGTGTAAATACAATGCTTACTGACAGTATAAGTTATGAAATGCTTCTTTTATGAATGTTGTTGAGAATATAATTCTTACGCTTTTGCTTCATTCTGTTTTCCTCTCAGCCTTTCATTATCCTAAGCTTAATGTGTCTCAGTTGATGAAGTCTTCCTGGGTGAGAACAGGTATGTACAGTCTCTTGTGAGTAAGAAAGACTGCAATTATTTTTGTTAGCAGGATAGCCATAAATATTGATAGCTGAGGGGTGTTGCATTTTTATGAGAAAATAATGTGCTTCAGATGAATACATTCTAAAACTGAAGGCCTTCTGACCTGGAATATCAGGGATGTGTGATTCCAGGGTCAAGAATGAGCTACTGCAATTCCTTCATAGTACACACAAAGTAATTTTTGCCTGTGAAGCAAAAACGAGCTCGTTCTTAGTGAGGCAGCTTAGGCTGTCAGGCATAGGGTGTCTGCTCTGCATGCTGTCAGTATACCACATCGATTTTCATTTTGTTTTTAATGAAAATTAACATTTGATTTGTGGCACTTTCTACCAAAACCTGCCAGAAAGAGAATGAAAATAGATATATTCAAAGTGCATGAAACAGTTTCATCACATTTCATAGGTCTCTCCTGATTTATTCACAACAGATCACTCCCACTCAGGTCTTCTGGATATATTAGTTTATAATTTACAGATAATGGTTGAGCTGCTCAAAGGCAGAAAGCCTGAATAATGACCAGCCTGTGCCTACCAAACTTCCTCTTAGGTTGCGGATGCCCACTGTATGCACTTCTATCTTCCCATTACCTTACCACCTGTTCACCAGTTTTACAGACTTATTTTTTTCAGGTAACCTTTTCTTTTCTTGCCAGTTGACCCAGTTGGCTTTTTAAGCAGGATACCAAGTTGCAGCCAAATTCCTGAAGCTCACACAGTTTTGTAAGAAAAATGGAGAATTTGAGGTCATGTTCAGTAGCATGGGAGAAGCTGTATGTGTGTATCTTGCATCCAGTGCCATAGAACACGCTAGGTTGGAAGGGACCTTTAAAGGTCGTTTTGTGCAACCCCCTGCAATAAGCAGGGAGTTCACCAACTAGATCAGGTTGCTCAGAGACCAATCAAGCTTGACTGTGAATGTCTCTAGGGGTGGGGCTTTGACCACCTCCCTTGGTAACCTGTTGCAGTCTTCCTATAGGCTCCCTTCAGGTACTGGAAGGCTGCTGTAAGATCTTCCCACAGCCTTCTCTTCTCCACACTGAACAACCCTACCTCTCTTAGCCTGTCTTCATAGGAGAAGTGCTTAAGCCCTCTGATTGTTTTTGTGGTCCTCATCTGGACTTGCTCCTTCTGAGCTGCAAGTGCACATGGTCATGTCCAGCTTTTCATCCTCCCGTACCCCAAGTTATTTTCTGCAGGGCTGTTCTCCATCAGGTCATCTCTCAGCATGTGTTGAGTATGAGGATTGTCCTGACCCAAGTGCAGGACCTTGCATGAGACTTAGCTGGGTCTGCTTATTGCTTAAAGATCTGTGTTGGCTTTTTATGGTCATACCTCCAACCTGTCTTGTTCAGCCTTATGTTTGTTTTTGTCGTTGTTGCTGGAAGCTCCCTTGGATCTTGCAGTAGGAAGAGGGTTCTTTCAGGTCAGAAATCACATCCCTTTGGGTTTTTCTAAGCTTCCTGGTTGTAAGTTTTGCAAGGCAACTGCAGCACCTTTTTTGCTGTAAAGGAATTTTTTGTAATCTCAGTTTTTGCAGGCAACCTGGGAAGAGCTAATAGACTTTGGCTGGGTCAATCCTTTCAGTCTCTGTATTGTGTTGTAAAAGTAATGAATTGTGATAAGGGAAAATGATAGACTTTATGCACATAAAGATTTTTAATACTAGATTACCCAGATATATGTGCATTTATCCCAGTAGTCATAAAATGATGAGACATGCAATCTTCTCTGTCCCATTCAGTTGTAGAATACAGTTCATGCTATTAAGCATAATTCATTGATACTGAAATTCAATACACAGGCAAGAACAATCTTTTGTTGGCTCTATAGCATGGCCTTAGGCCACTGTCTATTTATTTTGCCATTTAATTCCTAGATACTTTTGTCTGTTATTGAATTTAGAAGACTGTGAGAAATTGTTGAAGTTTCCCTTCTTTGAGACCTGCAGTGAAACGATTTTAATGACAAAGTGGGTTTAATACTTTTGTTTTTAAAATAAAAGCCTTAAAAATGTATTTAATATATTTCATCTAATTGGATGGCTTTTTATTAATCACAACACTGAAAAAAAATTGAAATCACTGAGAAAATTACTTCTAAAAATTAAAAACAATTACAGTGAGAGGTGCTGGAATGAAAATGGAATTATTTTACTGCAGTCAGTGGTGGGTTGGTGTACTGTCCTTTAGAGTAGATTAATTGGGTCATTTGCCTGTTGTTCCATTCACACTACTTTTACTGGCTGGCATCTTATTATTAAAGTTCCACACTGTTATATTCGTGTTTCCTATGTGATGTTCCTCAGGGATTCCTGCCAGCGTTAGCTGCCCTGGTGACCCAGAGTACCTGCGCTTAGGAAGTGTAGTGTGCAGGGCCACCAAACGATTTTTTTGCTGCTTGCTAATGTTTCTTATCTAGGGAATACATGGCTTCCTTCATGTCCTACTCTTCTGCTCTTTCTCCTTGATTTTGGAACCATTCACCTGCAAATCTCCACTGCTATATCAGTTCTGGATACGTTTTGGCTGAGCATAGTTGCGGCAGACAAGTTAGGCTGGACTTTCTCTTTTATCTGTTTTTAATCAGTTCATTGAATGCTCCTAAGCTTATGTTGCTTTAGAGTTGAAACTGTTTTCTCAGTATCTTGTAGAGTTGAAACTGTTTTCTCAGTATCTTGTAGAGTTGAAACTGTTTTCTCAGTATCTTGGATCTGTCTAGCCCGGTTGAGATTAAAAAAAAAAAATGCCCTCTGCCCTATTTTACTTTTTTTTTTTTTTTAGAATGTATTTCTTTTAACCTTTTTGCACCCAGTGTTGTCTTTTCCAGCACATAACCTCCAGCTGAACTGGGCAGTGTTCCCATATGAACGCGTCTGCTATTAAATTGTCTGAGACGCTACAGAATGACTCCAAGCTTGTTGCTTCCTAACACACCAGAAGATTTTATTAATTGCTTTGTCTTCCTTGGTTACTTTCTCTGCAATGTAGTTCTTTTGGGTGTCGTGGACCAGCGAATTCAGGAAGAGGTGTTTCAGGCTGAGATGGAACGGAAACTCGCTCACCTGTTAAACGAGGCTTTGGTCAGAGGCCGGATATGGAGACGAGCCAGTTTTGCAGGCAGCAACGTTGTGCAGGTATTAAGAGTTCAAGGGAAGAAATAACAGATAATAAATCATTGAATAAGTTAATATTGTCTAGGTTTTGAATTGAAGAAATAACTTGAAAACATGTAGCAGATTTAGCTGTTTGATGTGTGCGTGTGCAGCCCAGACAGCCGACTGTGTCCTGGGCTGCATCAAGTGAAGTGTGGCCAGCAGGGCAAGGGAGGGGATTCTGCCCCTTTACCTTGCTCTCGTCAGACCCCACCTGGAGTACTGTGTGCAGTTCTGGAGCCCTCAACACAGGAGGGACATGGAACTGTTGGAGCAAGTCCAGAGGAGAGCCACGAAGATGCTCAGAGAGCTGGAGCAGCTCTGCTATGAGGA
Source organism: Tricholaema leucomelas (assembly GCA_013400475.1). Taxonomy (NCBI): domain Eukaryota; kingdom Metazoa; phylum Chordata; class Aves; order Piciformes; family Lybiidae; genus Tricholaema lacrymosa; species Tricholaema leucomelas. Next base: position 1,363,992 of record WAAF01000837.1, on the reverse strand, counting down.
CAGGCTGAGAGAGTTGGGGCTCTTCAGTGTGGAGAAGAATTCGAGGAGACCTTATAGTGGCTTTCCAGTATATGAGGGGGGCCTGCGGGAGGGCTGGGGAGAGACTATTTACGAGGTCTTGTAATGACAGGATGAGGGATAATAGGTTTGAACTGGAAGAGCGGAGATTTAGACTGAATGTTAGGAGGAAGTTCTTTACAGTGAGGGTGGTAAGACACTGGAATGGGGAGGTTGTGGATGCTTCCTCCCTGGAGGTGTTTCAGGACAGGTTGGATGAGGCCATGAGCAACCTGCTCTAGTGGGAGGTGTCCCTGCCTGTGATGGGGGGTTGGAGCTGGATGATCCTTGAGGTCCCTTCCAACCTAGTCCATTCTATGATTCTCTTCTATGATTCTATGATGCTTGTGTTTTTGCACCTAAGCTATGGTTCTTTTGCATACCTTGTTATCTCTTAAACTAAACATAACAAATTGAAGCAACTCATATTTTAAGTGTCTGATAACAATTTCTGATGACTTCTTAAAATCAGTATCAATAATTATTTTACCAACGTTCTATTTTAAAAACTTGCCATCTTGGCTGGCTTCCGTGAGGTGCCTAGCATAAGCAAATGGTCATCTGAATAAAGAAATAGCTACTCCCCAGCTCTCTGTGGTGGTGGTGTAGAGATATGAGACAGAATCATGTGCAGGTTGATGCAGCAGTAGAGCACTCTATTCCAATCCATAACTGCCTATTTGTCACAGTACTAATCCCAGGAACTGCTTTCAAGTAAGAATGATTAATCATGCCGAAGCTTGCACACATGGCAGCTTCTGCTATCTGGATTCCACTGCCTCTTTATAATTTTGTTACATAATTATTCTCATAATGTCCAGGAAGATTTGGATAGTTAATTTTAAGTTTTAAATTCTCATGTGTGTTCTTTCAAATTAGTTCCACAAACTCAAAGCCAAAACAATTTTAATGACTCATCTTCTTAAAAGTTAGTTTTTCTGGCAAATTCATCCACAGTCGGTTTACCTCACAAATGCACTTCAGGCAGTTCAGACCTATTATCTTTATTTAATTTAGTAGTACATTTTTGTTGCCTCTTAAATTTCCAGATGTTGAGATCTTCTTATGTCTGTTTCAGTAATAAAGGTTTTATTTTCTTTTTATTTTGAGCAGCTTCAAAGTGCTGTAAATAGATACCTGCTTCGGATCTTCTATTCCCAGCAACTCTTAATGCACTTTGTTCTTCATGCCTCAGACCTCCCTTTGCATGTAAATTGAACAAATGTTCCTTATGTTGCAAGCAAAGATACCACAGCCTATAAACTGTGTGTGTGTAGATTACAATTTTATGACCTTGCATAATGAAGCTCAGGTAATTTGGTTTTGCACATGCAACATTACAAGCAGGTTCTTCCTAGATAAAAAACAGTATTTAGGAAAGTGAAAATACAACATTTTTCTTACAACTTTTAATTATTTACTGGGATGTAGGAAGAGGTCTACAGCTCATGTTCTAAACAACAGTGCTGCTCATTTGTGCCACTTAATGAGTGCAAGGAATCTGCAAACTGCTGTCTTTGAGCAGTGGAGGATTCTCTTAGTTATGGTCAGCACACTGTACCATCCCACATAACAGAGGGCTTCTTCAAGGGCTCACAGACCATGCTCTTAGCACTGTAATATCACAATAGTAGGAAGTCTGAAGGAGAAACCTTGCTGTTAAGTCTCTTTGATAGGTGCTCTGATTTCCTGCACAAGAATGCAAGAGTGCCATCAGGTTACTAGGGCTTATTGGTAGCTTGCTTTAGCAGGATGCTCAGGTGTGTAGTAGGGGAGACAGCAGTTGGAGTGATGCACCTGGTAGTGGGCTTCTGAGTGCAGGATGATCTTTTTCAAGGACACTTCTCTGACAGTTGAAGATCTGGTCCATAGTCAATAAATCCCTTAGTTTTACTGCTGGTAATTCTACTCCTCATAGCCAAGTTTACAAGCTGTGTTTGAAATAGGTTGTATAGATGCATTTGTTTGAGTCTGTAGGGAGAGCTATCAATGTTCTTTGTGCATCATATTCAGATTTTCCCATCTATTTTTCTTGCACACAAACCAGTGACTGCTCTGATGGGCTGCAGGGAAGTCAACATAAGAGCAGAAGCTACCAGTGACACCAAAGCATTGGATACTTTTATTAACAGAACATTAATATATGCACAAAAGACTAGACAGGCATTTCACTTGGTTGAACCTCTTTAGGCTGGAGTTTTTCCTGAGGCAAAAGATATTTATAGTGTATTGAACTGTGACATTTCTAAGCTCTGTGGAAAATTAGGACTGTGGGTCAGAGATGAAGCAATTATTTGTGAACATTACTGCAGGCATATTGGTTTCCTTCTACATACTAAGAAAATAGAAGTGATACCTTATGAGGTTTAGATTTCATTTCCAAAGGCATGTGTTGGGATCTAAGAATGTTAAAACTTACTGTTTAAATATAGCATAAGAGCTTTGGACTACCTAGTTTGCCCAAATAGCATACATTCCCCTCCCTTTGCCTCTCCTTGCTGTTAACAGGTGGCACTCCATGATTAACCGAAAAAAAAAGGAAAGTGCCTATAACTGTTATGTACAAAAAGACCTCTGAAGCTTCATACACCTGACTGTTACACATGAGAGAGGTCCATTTAATTTTACATGATGCTCATATCAATGTTTCATGGAGCAAGTTGTCTATATTTTTAATATGTATCTGCTGTTGCTGCAAATTCGAAGGCAGACATTTAAGGTGGTTTGCATTGCACTTTCAGAGCCAAGGCCCTATGCTGTATTTTGTCAGTAGTTGACTGGAAATAATTGATTCTTGTTATTATTTTTTTTAGGACTTAAATTACTTAATTGTACTTTAGAAATAACACCAGGATCTAATAGAAAAATAATGAATTTTGCTTCCTTTCACCACGTTTGCGTTTTGAACCAAATAGGAAGTGAAAAGGTGATCCCACTAAATGATAAAAAGAGCTATGTTCTGATTTAAAGAGCATGTTTGATACCATAGTTTTAGTGTGGGGATGGAAGTCGTAGCTGTACTACTGTTTTAACCAGTAACTTATGTATCTCTTCTGTGTGTGCTCTGAGTACCCAATCTTGCTGCTGGGCGTTTTTATTTTTTAAACAGACCTTTTGCGGACTGCTGCTACTTTGTCTTTTCCTAGTTCACCCCTCTGATGGCCACTCCAGGCAGAAATTGTCTCCCTCTGTCAGGTTGCCCACAGAATACTTCTACCTTTGCTTTGCAAGCAGAGCAGAGGAAATTTCTTTAGCATTATCTTCTGCTCCCTGACTCTCTGTTTACAGATCTCCCAAGCTCAGTGTGAGGAGAGTTCACCACAGCAGATGAGTGCTTGGTGCTATAGCAGCAGGTACTGCCCTGTACAGACCCAGCTGGAGCATGTCAGGAGGAAGCTGGCTGCCTGCAAGTGGTACCACCATTTTCTTTGCTGGCAGCTTCCTGTGAGACCTTTCTCAGGCCCAGGACAATGCCTGTTTCACATACATGCTTCATGTTGCATTGTCTACTGAACCAGTCAGACCACAGTACAGCTTGATTCGATTGCACAGACACTAAAATGCTACTTCTTGTAAGACAGAAAGCAGAATCTTTCATGGGGCTTTTTTGATTGTGAGGTTTTTTTCCCCCTACTCCTAGCAGATGAATGTAAACCCAGGAAAACAACCTTCATACCTGCATTTTGGAGATTGTGCCTGTACGTATTTGCTTGTTCCTAAGTAATACTCATGCCTTTACAATCCCATTTCACTCAGGGTTTCCTTACACTTGGTAAGGTTGCTGACTGGGACATCCTGCTAGCTGATTGACACTCTGTGAATTTCATGATGGCTTGCCAACCACCTGGATTTCTCTGCCTTAAATGGTGAACCTGATGTGGTTCCCAAGGCAACTCTACTTACTGACCTCTTGAAAACACTTTGAATTTACTGACACCTGAACACAGTTAAGTCTTCATTCTTTGGAGCCTAAATACCCGTCTAGTATAACCAAAGTACTGTTTATGTACACAGAAGCTGAATTAGGCTTTTCTTTTTTTCATTTTCTGCTCAACATGTTTAAATTCTTCTGTCTCCTCCTCTCTTATGTCATTCCTGACTGCCAAAGTTTAAACACAAAATGGTTAGATGCTTCCTTATACATGGCCTGCTTTGCTGGGTGCCTGGGAAATGAAGGGAGCCTACAGGAAAGCTGGGGAGGGACTATTTACACGGTCTAGTAATGTTAGGACGAGGGGGAATGGGTTTAAGCTGGAAGAGGGGAAATTTAGACTGGATGTTAGGAGGAAGTTCTTTACAGTGAGGGTGGTAAGGCACTGGAATGGGTTGCCCAGGGAGGTTGTGGATGCTTCCTCCCTGGAGGTGTTTAAGGTCAGGCTGGATGAGGCCTTGGGCGAGCTGCTCTAGTGGGAGGTGTCCCTGCCTGTGGCAGGGGGTTGGAGCTGGATGATCCTTGAGGTCCCTTCCAACCTAAACCATTCTATGATTCTATGATTCTATGATTTCTTCCTCTAATTGCATGCTTAGCACTCTCAAGGACAGAGATGCCATTGTAAAATGAGATGAAACCAATCTTAAGCTGTACAGAAGGTACCAGTATGGAGCAAAATGGCACAAATGTACAGAAACAACGTAAGACATGGTCACATTGGCCACATACCTCAATTTACTTTAAACAGTTCAGATCCAGTATGATGTTTTGTGTTGCAGCCACTCAAAGGTTAGCTTTATAAAAAACAAGTTTAATGAATCAGTATCAGTATGACAGATGAAAATTGAAGTACTAATACAGCTCTTGTGTTTATACACATCTAGTTGTCTCACAGTCACCTCACAAATACCCTTCTCGGCCATCAGCTTTCCATCTCTGCTTGGATTTGAAAGTTTTGTCTGCAGCTTCCTTAGGTGTGTCAGCAGCCATAAAATACTGTTTTCAGAACAAAGTATTTCAGATTAAACATCTTAAAATAGTGAGCTCGCTTCATCAACACTGGTCTGCACCTCCACCCTCCACTGAATTCCTTCATACTTATTCCCATGTTCTCTATGCTGTGCTAAAATACCTCCAGCTACTTCTTCCTACCTCTAGTCTGACTGTTCTCACCCTTGCCTGTTTCTCAGGTGAGGGAACCGTTCAGTGTTTATTTTAATTCTGTATTTAAAATGGTATTGTTTAATTTGTGGCAATTCACACTTTGATTTGTCCTACACCTGCTCTGCCCTTTCAAAGGCAGCTGTGGAGAAGTTCCTTTTTTAACCCATTCAGCCAGCTTCTAGTTATTGCCCAGTGTGCATAACACATACTACAGCACTTCTTGGATACTCTACAAGGCCAGCAAGTATATGATGGTTCAGCTTAAGAATCTTAGACATTTCTCTTATTCTGTAGCTTTTCTGTACAGGGAGAGGTTTCATACAATTAAATGAGGAATATGTTGACTTCCAGTCCCACAGGGCCTTTCATCTCCCTCACCATGTGAGTTAAGTGCCACTTGGGAAAGGTTCGTGTGTGCTGAAAGCAGCTACTGGTCAGTGCACTCTGCTGCTCTGTGCACGGGGGACAGCAGCCCAGCTGAGGCAGAAATACGAAGCTGTGGACATCTGTTAACTAAAGCTATCTCTGGGTTCTGTGAAACCAGACTCAGCCTCGCAGCTGCTCAGTATGTGTGTTGAAACCTTATTCACGGGTACTTTTTTGTTACTTTCAGTCAGGGATTGTCTGCCCCTTAGCAAGCAGAAGAGTGACTAGCACTGGAGACAAGCAGCACTGGTGAACGAGTCCTGTTAGCAGGTCTTGCTTTGTTTCAGAAATCAGCACATTTTTCTGCTGTATTTATAAGTTTTCAGTTTCTTGCATCAAATGTGACTGACTTTGAATATTATGGTTTGCTTTCAGTTGATTTGGCCTAGAATGCTTTTATGACAACAGTGCTTTCTCCTTTATTGTATACCTTACTTTATCACTCCTGGGAAATGCTTTTTTAGGACATGTTGGCTTGATGTCCCTTAAGACCAGAACATTATCCCTCTGGAGTTAGAACGTTGCACTGCTTTCCTTCTACACAATCGTTTTGTTGGAGACTAGGAAAGAAAACAATATAAAGCTTTGCTTTTGTAAGCTGCAGACATGCAAACATTTGTGTGTTTGCTTTACTTTAAGCCTATGGGCAGTGTCTGAAATGCCGATTTATTAACTATGTACTTCATGGCGAAGGATAATTCTGAAGGAAGTAAAATGTAGTGCTCTATTTGTGGCAATTCCTTCCATAGCTCTTCAAAGTGTTTTACGTAATAGAATACCTCCTGCTATTTGTTTGGCCTAATTCTAAGCTGAGCTCACCATTGCATGTAAATGATTCAACACAGGAGAGTTATTATATACAGGATTTAATTTTACAGGAATTCAAAGTTCTTACGTGATTCTCTCTGTTTTGTTAGAGAGTATCTACAGGGCTTCCTCATAGCATGCATTCTTTTGATTATTAGCGTCTTTAGAAGCAAGCAGGAAGAATTGCTTCCCACAGCATCAAATGCATTCCTTCCTGAAGAATGGTGAGTGCCAGAGGGAGCTCTTTGGAGGATGAAGGTGACTATTCAGGTGCTTTTGTTGATGAAGAGCAAATAGTTCTATTTGAAGCTACAGAACATTTGTTTGTGTAGCTGCCTAACGTGGGAAAACTGGAACAAAGAAGTGTTACAAATAACAATATCACAGTATCACAGTATCACCAAGGTTGGAAGAGACCTCACAGATCATCAAGTCCAACCCTTTACCACAGAGCTCAAGGCTAGACCATGGCACCAAGTGCTACGTCCAATCCTGCCTTGAACAGCTCCAGGGATGGCGACTCCACCACCTCCCTGGGCAGCCCATTCCAGTGTCCAATGACTCTCTCAGTGAAGAACTTTCTCCTCACCTCGAGCCTAAACTTCCCCCGGCGCAGCCTGAGGCTGTGTCCTCTCGTTCTGGTGCTGGCCACCTGAGAGAAGAGAGCAACCTCCTCCTGGCTACAACCACCCCTCAGGTAGTTGTAGACAGCAATAAGGTCACCCCTGAGCCTCCTCTTCTCCAGGCTAAACAATCCCAGCTCCCTCAGCCTCTCCTCGTAGGGCTTGTGCTCGAGGCCTCTCACCAGCCTCGTCTCCCTTCTCTGGACACGCTCAAGCATCTCGATGTCCCTTCTAAACTGGGGGGCCCAGAACTGGACACAGTACTCAAGGTGTGGTCTAACCAGTGCAGAGTACAGGGGCAGAATGACCTCCCTGCTCCTGCTGACCACACCATTCCTGATGCAGGCCAGGATGCCATTGGCTCTCTTGGCCACCTGGGCACACAGGAAAGTGCAATCACAATAATCTCTTCAGCAGCTCCTACTAACCAACAAATGCTAAAGGTAAGTAGAGGTTTCCAGGGTGGCACGGCAGTGAAATCTAGAGTGAAAGTAGTTTTTAACTTCAACGCTGGATCTGTATGTTGTCATGAAACCAATCTTAGGTGTTGTAGATAGAGGAAGATCAACATTAGTTGTATTTCTACAATACAAGATGATTTTTTTTTTTCTATGGACTAGAATTACAGTATTGTCAGGGTTGGAAGGGACTTCTAGAGTCATCTAGCTCCAACCTCCCTGCCATGGCCAGGGACACCTCACACTAGGTCAGATTGCTCAGAGCTTCATCCAGCCTGGCACTGAAAAATTTCAGGGATGGGACTTTGATCACCTCCTTGGGCAACCTGTTCCAGTGTCTAACCACCCTCATGGTGAAGAACTTCTTTCTACCATCCAATCTGGATCTACACATCTGTAGTTTTGCTCCATTCCCCCAGTCCTATCCTGATATCCTAAAAAGTCCCTCACTAGGGATTGCACATAGTGACAGTTAAAACAGATACTGATGCCATCTTGGCAAAGCTGTTATAAATGGTTCCTTAGGGTCCAGGCCTGTGAAGGGAAGGAAGAGAGAAGGTAAGTACTGAAAGTACAAATGTATGGGAGCACCAAATAAACAGAACTTACAATGTAAGAGCTTTCCAATTGCTTTTCAGATTGTGAACGTGTCACGGTTAGTTGGTGTTGATAACCCTGTGGAGCTGATCTATTTTGTGGAGGACCAAGATGGAGAGAGACTTAGTGCTCTGAAGTGTTCAGACCTGATGAACAGAGTTGATATCCAGCGGGCTGCAATCATCCTTGGATACCGCATTGAAGGCACCGTTGCACAGCGTAAGCCCTACCAAATCCACGCTGATGCCAGCAAAGAGAAGCAGAAAGGGTGATACTAGCTTTGGGGATTATGGCACTGCACAGTGCTCACTGTTGCAGTATTTTGTTCTTGAGTTTTGACACTGCTGAGGAAATGAAATTTAGCAGCCTTGCAGTGAGCTCTGTGACGTTGCTTTGCTTCTTGAAGACTCTGGGCTTGGAACTGCAACAGGGTCTTTAAGTGCAAGCTTTGCTGCGTTCACTTCAGTGTTTGTGCTAGAAAAACACTGTGCTAACTGGGTGCCTTCTTTCTGTTTTCATCTCTTTTTGCTATTCCAATATCTGCAAACTACCTCACTGATGTGAAGGCTTAATTACCTTTTCTGTTTTCTGTGCAATGTGAAGGCATGAGTTGCATTATACCGCAGGGTATTTTGCCAATAGAACAAGTATGTGTCTAATTTTCAAAAGTCTTTGTAGGCAGAAAAATGGTAATAATTGCACCATCTGGATGTTTTTCTACATTTTGTCCCTCATTAAACCAGTGGCCTAAAGATAGGTCATTACCTTGTATGCATCTGCTTAGTATCTGTTAATGGACTGTAGCCTTGGTTAGACAAATTAGAAGCATTTTTAAAATGCTTCTTATTGGAAGAAACTAGACAGAAAAAGGTTATTTTTATATCAGAAAAAGTAATGTCATAGATGACTTGTCAGAGGTATGAAATATAAGAATTCTAATTTGTTCATTTAATCTCTAATCATAAGGATGACTTAACTAATACACAGAAGTAAGATTGGGTAGAAATACTCTTTTAACTTGAAAACGTCATTTTAAGGAGATGCATCCATTTGACTAGTAGTGTTACTGCTGTGGTTTTCAGTCACACATGTAACTGTTATACAGAACAGAGAAGGTGGAAGTTCTGTGGATTCTTCCAGCTCGCCTTGGCTGGTTTGATCATACTTCCCAGTAGTTTTGTCTTCTGTTTGGGGCTAAAGAATTTCACACACTGACAATGACACAGAGAAAGGAAAAAAAATGTAATAAACCCTGCAGAGCTATTACACCTTGGAGAGTCTTACTGATTCCAAATTGACTGTGATTATTGATGGGGAAGGTAGTGAAATCTATAATGTATAACTAAAGAGAAGAAGTGGCTGCTTAAAGCAGGAAACAGTCAATAATGTTGGAAAGTCCTGTTTGTCTTTTGTTACTGATAAGTTGTTTTTCAGGACCCATTTCACTATGCAATCTCAGCTTTGGGTTACAGAATGATGTGGCAGAAGTGTATTTTCATCAATATTTTAAGCACAGATCTTCAGAAGATAGGCCAGGAAAACTGATCACCTGCCCCATGCTTCCTGAGCATGGCATATGTTAACTTATAAATGGTGTAACATTTCCTGTGACATGCAGTTGGTTTCTGATAAATACTGAACATAGCACTTGAAAAGAGCCTAAAAACACATAACCTTGAACTGTCCTCAGTTTAAAATATCTAACCACATAATACTCTTGTCTTCCTTTTGACTTCACAGCTGTGGAGAAGCTGAAAGATTCCACCTCAGAGTCACAAAACAGCAACCTCTGGATTATTGTTGGTGTGGCAGTCCCAGTTGCTGTGGTGCTCCTGATTGTTATTATTTTATACTGGAAACTTTGTCGAACAGACAAACTGGAGTTTCAGCCAGACACAATGAGCAACATTCAGCAGCGACAGAAGGTAAAAGGGGAAGCTGTGCTGAGAGAAGTTTCAGTATTCTGAGCATAAACGAATGTGGGAGTCTAGGGAGCACCTAGCATCCTATCCTTATATAGAATGTGGAAATACAGGTTCAGAGCCTTCTAGTTTAAAACAAACACACAAACAAACCCCATAAAACAAAAGGAAGAAGTCAAAGGATCGTTGAATTCAAGAATCCCATTTTTTTGTTTGTTCTCCTAGATACATGATACTGTGTTAGACAGACACATCCGTCTGAAATGTGGGCACTGAGGCTGAATGGAGCCCTTCTTTATCACTTCATTTCCAGGCTTTGGCTAGGGCTGAATAAGAGGAAATGTATTGAGTGTTGAATCATTGACCTTGTTTTCTTCAAAGGGCTGAATTTTTCTTTGGAAAGAATCTGCTAAACTAATTTGATATCTAAACCACACCACCCATTATACATCATGCTGTAACTAGAATTTGCTAGAGCCTGTCCTTGCTGCTCCCTGTTCTGCTGGGGCTCGTGGGCTGCTGTGACAGTTGTTGCAGGACTAGAGCTTTGGTTAGGGGATCTCTATGAGATTGCATGAGTGAGCAAAGTGGCCAGTGTTGGAGGGCTGGATTAGGATGGGGAGAAATTCAGTAGTCTGTCTTTTCTGCCCAGGCTGTAAATTAAAAAATTGCCATCCAGAATTGTCACAAAGGATGCATTCAGTAAAAAGAATGGGAAAGTGACTAAAGGGTTACAAATCCTACTTGCCCTTTTTTACACTTGAAGAGAAATGGTCAGAGAAACTTATTACCGACTGTACCCTCAGAGGCATTATTAAAGGCAAAATAGTCTGCCTCTGCCAATCCTGTAATACTGTAGTCATGTTCTTGTACTGTCACCTCATGTTCAGTCATACAATATTCTCCATAACAAGCCTTGTCTGTACACCATGCTCTCTTTCAAGATAATTAACAATGTGTAAGATGAGAGAAGTAGAAAGTGGTTGCACTTCCAAAGCAGTCAGAACAAATCAATAATAACTTCCACTTGTCTTGCCACTGCAGACTGAGCATCAGAAGTGAGGTCAGCAACAAGTGGTACCCTTTGATGACCTTCACCCCCTGGTACCTTGTTTCACCTGTGTTGTGGTAATACATAACACACATTTTTGACTGAAGAAGTTCCTTGTGATAGTTTCAGCTAATTTGAGAAGGGTCATGCAAAAAAAAAAAGCAGAAGAGGATCATTGCCCTTGTCTTTCATCACAAATTTTCAGTACCTTCCTGCTGTTGCAAGCTTTTTGTGGGAAAGCAGTTGAGTTGGCTGTAAGGCCAGAAACATCTTTCATAGTTATACTTTCTTTTGGGAAAATTAGTTTTTTTCCACTGCTTCCACAGTATTTTTCATCTTAATCATTCATGAGTCAAAGGGCTGAACTTTTTTGTATGCAAGTCTTGTTTCAGTTTGCCTAGGGAGCCTGTCACTTTGCCTTCTTTTGGGAAGATACTGTGAGCAAAATAGAAAGAACCAGTAAGGACATCTAGTCCAATCCTGGTGCCAGTGGATTGTTCATATTTTAATATTAAATGACATAAAGCAATAAAAAGTGTCTTAAAAATTTATCATTCAGCATATCAAACAACTGGCAAGATCTACTTTGAGCACTGCTTTCCTCCTTCGCCCAGGACCCAGAAAAAGTGTAGTACTCTGGCTTCCTTAGTAGCAGGCTGTCTTTGGGATTTCTTCATGTCATCAAACAGTCATAACAGGGCATATTTAGCAAGCACTGAAGACCCTCAGTCAGTCAGAACAGCATACAAATGCTTAGGGACATTTTGTCTGGTCCTGGTATTTTAAATTGTTTGCATTTTTATACTTTTTATTACAGTAAGTGCAAAGTAATGATCAAAGGAGTGAAATAACATGGTCAAGGATTTAGGTCTGTAAATAAACTTGGTTTAAAATTGATTCAGACTCCCCTTCCTTCACCCCACCCCCAATTATTTCCATTCCCTCTTCACGGAGTTTGACTTTGGTACTAAAGGAAAGTGAAGATCTGTACTGCATCTGTAAATGGAAGGATATTTAGGTTAAAAATCAGGGTTTTTCTCTTGGAATCAATATTTCATTGGTAAAACCCATAAAGATGCATTTATGGTGCTAGCTTTTCTCACTTCTATTAATCTTTAACATTTTTTCTTTTAGTGTAAATATAGAAGTGAAATGTATAAATATCAAAGTATTTTATTAGCGTATGTATGGCATACCCACACTGGAAATAGGAAGCAGTTCTCCTCAACCATGTAGTAAGTCTACAATGTGTTTTGCACTTGGAAATGTGTGTTGGTGGGAAGATAAAACACCTGAGACAATCTTCTCATGTTCAGATGGATATCATACTGCTCTGGTGGATCTCCAGAAGTGTCACCAGTGTTTTCTTCAGTGTGTTTAATTAGCCATTTTAACATAGCAGATCAGTAGGCAGCATAATAATCTGCTAGAATTCACAGCAGCAGATGATAAGAGCCTGGAACAAAGCTGTCAATAGGGTGAGGGGGAAGCCTGCTTGCTTCACATTGCTGAGGAAAGACTGCCAGTAAGATGGTTTCCTTGAAACATCAAGAGAAACAACTTCTGTAAACGTATAATATTAGAGAGTGCATAAAACTTACATTTTACAGGAGCTTTTTATTCTCAGTTTTTAGTCTCTTTCGTAATTTTGCATTCGTCTCTTCAGAGAAGATGCTTTGAAGACATTACACCTTCTCCTGGACTCTCTAGTCTCATGTATCATTCCCTCTTTCTTATTTCCTTTCATTTAATGACTTCATTCTGATTTTAAACTACTTATTTTCTGAAATGTTTTGGTATGCACTCAGACAATAAAATTAAGTTTTAATATTAATCTTCTATATGTACTCACATTCACAGAGCAGATATGATTCCTGTGTTCCTATGGCCACCATTAAAAATAAGTCAAGCTTTGTACCCTCACCATCTATCTTCTGATGAAGCAAATCAGTACTATTATCTGTCAGTAACAAGATCTTACATTGCTTTTGGATGTGCACCTCAGTGAGGGTGAAGATCACCAGAGAGTTGCACGACACAGAAATTCAGTCATAATGGCCAACTTGTCATGCTAGTTGCTCTGTGGGCACCCCACTAGAATATTAAGGTCGCTGTCCCCCCACTTGTGATGTCAATAATAGCATATTTTCCACTTCAGAGGCATAGTTGTGTTGAATATTATTCAGATGCTGCAATGACAGCCCCACGGAAGCACTCAGGATTACATCTATATTTATGTGCCATCGTAGTCCTGGAACTGGGCTTGAGTCCAGATATTCAGCTTGTCACCACCCTCAAATCCATGTCACTCTCAAATATAGATAATAGCAAAGATGTTTCTTCTAGAGTAGAGCAGAGCAGGGTAGAGTACTCAATGCAGGCCTGTTCTGCAGGTTGGGTTTCCGTGCTGCACCAGCAGTTTCTGTTCTCGCACCTGGCCTGCTGGTATCATCACAGGATCAGTGTCTTTGCAGACAGGATGTCATAAGAGTCCATCTTAAAAAGGCTTATTGTATTGTCTGCTGCAAAGAATATAGAGTGAGCCTGAGCTCCAACAACACTAGGGGATGTTTTACTCTTGGAAGTGTGCTACTTCAGTGAATATAAACATAAATATGTAAGAAAGAAAACTTTTTTTGGGAACTGATGCTAGCAAAACTTGCTTGAACGATGAAGTATAAATAAAAAAGTCTTCAGGAGACTCCAGTTAGCTAATCCATTCCTCTACCTCAAAACAGGATTAACTATACCTGAAAAATATTAGGCTATCTTTTTCATTCTGGAGATTAGATGAGAAAATATGCTTAGATCAATGTCATTTGGACCTTTTTTAAACTGGGAGTTAAGGAAGCAGGTCAAAGCACTGAATTTCTATGCAAGATTCATTAGTCTGTGCAAGGATAATTCTTTTCAAGGGATGGAACTAAGATATTTAAAGGCTACATCAAGTATTCATGACTTGTAGCTTCTTACTGGAAATTCATCTTGATGTGATCTGGGTTGTTGCATTGGATAAAGATGTCTTTGCCTTTGGAAGTAAAAAGATGCATAAGTGCCATTTTTAAGTTACAAGATGTTCTCTTCTGCAGTTGCCTGTACCCATCACAACATTGTCCCAATATGAACTTCTTTTCTTCCAAAGAAATTGTACCTTTTGTAGGCAACTGAATTTTTGCCACGAGTTGTATTCCTTCTTCATGAAAACAGATAAATGTCTTTAAAGCCCAGACCACTCTTCTGCTCTGTACTGGACCACTGATGTTTTTGTGTGAAATACCTCAACCCTTTTCCTCCTCCCCAGAGAACAAAGAAACCCATTCTACCTAATGCAAGGCAAACAGAGTTGGCAATATTATATTATTTCTTTCTCTGTGGACATCCAGAACCTAAAATGAAACATGGTTCCCTACAGATCTTCTCTTTCCCTGGTGGTGTACAGGTGTTTGGATTAAAAAGTGAAATCTCTTTCCTAGGCCATTTCAGAGGTAATTTTCACTTGCTCTAATGACCAGAGTCTGGCACCTGTGGACAAGCACCCTGATAGCTTATTTAGGAGATCTTGGATATTGTCATGTTAATGCTGGGCATAATGAAGTTGTTGCCTTTGCATGCTAATTTTGAGTAGCTTGCTCTGTTCTTATTTTTTCTAAGGGCACATCCTAAAACCCTAACCAGGGAAAAAACCCTACTCCATTCAGAAATCATTCCTCTCTGGAGCCCTCTGCATGCCACTGTGGTTCTTAAACGCAGAACATGTCTCTCTGTCTCAGTATCCATCCTATCTATTTGTATGTAGGAGAGGTGGTCCCCACAAAGCCTTGGACAAAGCATACAGTACCACATACAGTACCACACCCCCTTGAGCAGGAGCACAGATAATGCCAGTATATATCATGTGCCAGCAAACCTCAGCTAATGTGTGATCACCTGGGGAGTCTCAGCAGCCCTTGCACCTTGGCTCTGATCTGTGCTGCTTCTGACAGGCAGCCAGACCTCCGAGTGCCACTCATGAGTACAGGTAATGAGTCATGCATCCTGCAAGATGTCTGAGAGAGGCTTGTGTGGATTTTTATTTTTCCCCTCAAGCAGGGATATCTGGTATCTGAATCTTTTGTGTCAGGTCTAACTTTACACCTCTGAGAGAGTT
This sequence comes from Tricholaema leucomelas, assembly GCA_013400475.1. Classification (NCBI taxonomy): domain Eukaryota; kingdom Metazoa; phylum Chordata; class Aves; order Piciformes; family Lybiidae; genus Tricholaema lacrymosa; species Tricholaema leucomelas. The sequence continues at coordinate 1,348,809 of WAAF01000837.1, read as the reverse complement.
TTGCTTATTATTGTGTATTCAGTGGAGACTACCTTTTGGATGTGCCAAAGATCAAAGAGGCCAGCCCTGCTGGAGGCTAAATACTAGGCTTTTACTCCTGATATAAAGAATTCTTGTGATTTTTTTTTTACATCCTGTAATGCTTTTGTTCATCTATATAATGTCAAGGCAACAGCTCTGCATTGCAGAATAATTTCAGTCAAAAGAGACTCGTGTTAAGAAAGGCAGCTGACACCAGTCTTACAAAAACTACTTGAAAACTGACATGAATTTCTGCAGGAGATTCATGTCTCTGCTTACTGTTTGCATAACAAATATTCATTTCGAACAACCACCTTGACTATCTACAGTGTTGTCATTTTGGAATTGGCATATAGGTTGTGCTTCAGAGTCAATAGCTGGATTCTAACAAGGCACACAGTATTCAGCATCTTAATTACTTCTCAACAGTGTATTTCTCTGGTGACAATTCCTCTGCAAGAGCTCTTTCTGTAACGAGGATTAACTACTTGTAAACTGTAGAAATAAAATACCACACTTAGATATATTGCTTATAGTGATAGATGTAAAATGTTTTCATCTGCCTTTTTACAAACAATTGAGTGGTTATCCTGAGGTCAGACAAAAAGGCTGGCTAGCCCAGGTGCTAAAAGCCAAAGTTATAGAAGAAGAGAATAGGGCAAGTACCTGTGATGCTTTGCTTTGTTAACTCTTCAGCCTTTCATTACTTGTGTCTCAGGCACTTTGGAAGTAATAATATTTATCAACTCTCAACAAATTTCTGTTCCATTAACTTGTCTGGTCCTTCTAAACCCTTTTGAGCTGCTGACAGGGATTTCCATAGTGTGTTTGTTGCATCTTGCTTTTATCCTGCCACTTTCCTTTTTTCTCTATGATGCCCCCTGGTATTTGTAACAGAAAGGGCAGTGAACAGCTGATTCCTGGTTACGTGCTTCTTGTCACCTCTGACTTTGCTGATGTCTCTGGTATTGCCATCTCCATCATGTCTTCTTCCAGGCAGAGGAGTCAGTTCTTACACCCTATCTTTCGAGCTGGCCTTTTGAAGCAACTGCTAGCCTTTGAAATTTCTAATTCTTTCCCATAATTTTGAGGAGGGGAGACTAGAACCAAAGATGTTGTTCAAAATGTAGGGGACCCATGGATTTACAGTGACATTTATAGAGTGGCTGCTTGTGAAAAGGAGTTAAACAAAAAGAATTACTTTTCAAAACATGGATAAACTCTACACCATCCTAACCATAACTGACCTCTGAGACTAGATTAATACCAGGGAAATAAATTCTGCCCTTCCTAACAAAAAAAGATTGAGTTTTTACTGTAGGATTTAGCTATTTTTATGCACAAGGAAATGGGCTGACATTAAATCATTGTTGCCTAAGGTTTTAATGTTGCTGCTCACTTGTAGCTTCGTTTCAGCAAGCAGATTATTTCTGCAGTATATGTGATACACTTTATTTCTGTGTGCATTAAATCCTTTTTAGATACTTAAATTTGAGCCACTGAGCCTGACAAAATATCAGCACAACAATAAATGAAATTGCTGAGTTATGCTCTGTCTTAAAAGTCTGTTAGCACTTTCCTCGTTATTTGCAGAGAGGAAATGTTTCTGGACTGTCTTGTATAGGTGCTCTGTCTAGACAGTGAAAGTCATGTTGTGAGTGTTTTGTTTTGCTTCATAAGTTGAGAAAAGATTTTCTTTGACTTAAATTTGTTTAAGGTTGCAGTTGATGGTGGAGTTGTGTACATGGCTTTGGAGGAGCAATTGTTTGACGTAACTTATGGGCAAGAGACTGGTAGAACAGAGGAACAACGGTGCCTTATCTGTCCTAACAAGTTGCTGATCTCTTTCTAACTTACTCCTGACACTTTAATCCAACCACTGTGCAAAGAAACCTGACCAAAATGTGACTAAGGCAGTATCCACTCTGCAACATTTCTGTCTGAGAAGCAAGGCTAAAACTGTGTGATTCAGACACCAAATTCTACCTGTTATCTCTACAGCCTGCAGGCATGTATGTACTCAGAGTTAAGGGCTTTCAACAACATGATCCCTCCTGTATTTTGTGAAATTTGCTGAGCTCTCATGGTAACATTCGTGTGGCAAGAAGCAATGTGACAAGGGAGAAGAGGGATGATGAAAATCTCTGAGAAGAATCTGTCTTAAGAAAATATTTCAGAACAAGTATCTTGAGAATTTTAGGTTTTATAAAGCTTTGTAAATTTGGACGTTTCTTTATTTTTAATCCTACTTCAGGAGCAAAATTCCTGTGGTGGTATTTTGGGTGGGATTCCTGCTTTGCTTAGTATTTGTATGGTAGTTAGCAGTAAACCACAGTTTGGCCTTGCCGGAGGATGGAAGGAGCACCAAGAGGCTGTATGCTAGCTTGCTCTGGTTTTTCCATGGCTATTTTGTGTGCAGCTTTTCCCCAACACAAGAGTAGAAACTTGTGCCACTATAAGCATAGTTCTTCAAAAGGATGTGCTTGCTCAGCTGCTTTGCCTATTCCCAGTAATAGTGATAGTTGACAGAAATGCTCTTAAGATGACAAAGGTGAAAAATAGTTAGTGTAATTTACTGCTTGGCCTCATATGAGGAAATGGGCACCATTCTGTACATACAACACCTTTTTTTGGCCCCCAGATTACAAAATCCTGCATCTTTTGGAGATGGGGCTTGCTGCAGAGGGTACAGGAAGTGAGTGGCATCCCACCAAAGAGCCAATATAGTGAGCTGCCTTTGCACATGCAATTTTTACATACATATGTGGTTATCAGTAAAAAGTATTTAAATTTAGAGAGCTTTTTTAGTTTACTGCTTAAACATTTCCTAAAACAGCAGCAGTGAAGGATCCCTCTGCACAGCTCCCAGTGATGCTGAATATTTTTTTTAAAGTAGACCAGGAAGGAGTTTGTGCTTACGGCACAAGTTGTTTGTGTCATAAGCCATTTCATAGGGAAGTGGTGTCAATGGCATAAAAAGACCTTGAGAACTACAAATGTATCTTCAGTATTTGGAGGGAGGCTGTGGAGGTGGAACTCTGCTTCTGTGTGATCTTCTAATATGCTTTTTTTCATCAGCAAAACTTTTTGGTGTCTTAACTCAGATGTGCGTTAGCATTATTGAGTCCAAAAGACCATATTGGTCCAAAGGAGAGCCACGAAGATGATCAGAGGGCTGGAGCACCTCTGCTATGAGGACAGGATGAGAGAGTTGGGGCTCTTCAGCCTGGAGAGGAGAAGGCTTCGAGGAGACCTTATAGTGGCCTTCCAGTATTTGAAGGGAGCCTACAGGAAAGCTGGGGAGGGACTATTTACACGGTCTAGTAATGTTAGGACGAGGGGGAATGGGTTTAAGCTGGAAGAGGGGAGATTTAGACTGGATGTTAGGAGGAAGTTCTTTACAGTGAGGGTGGTAAGACACTGGAACGGGTTGCCCAGGGAGGCTGTGGATGCTTCCTCCCTGGAGGTGTTTAAGGTCAGGCTGGATGAGGCCTTGAGCAAGCTGCTCTAGTGGGAGGTGTCCCTGCCTATGGCAGGGGGTTGGAGCTGGATGATCCTTGAGGTCCCTTCCAACCTAAACCATTCTATGATTCTATGATTCTATTGAATCACATGTAGAATTTCTATGCATGCTTTACAGTCAATCCCTGGCTATAAGCCCAAAGGGTTTTCTGCTCAAGTAGAGTGATACAAACAAAATGACAGAGGGTATATTTATGTCCATAAGGGGTAGGAACTATCTTAAAAGAATGATCTGAATAGGAAAATGAGACTAAGAAAGGTGACCATGCCTTAGTATTTCTAAATTCTTATTTCTTGGTAGGTGTTCTAATTATCTCATGGAACAGGCACTACAAGCAATATGGATGAATGATTCTTGTGAGAGGAGAAAGTAGGCAGTATCTTGGGGAAATGTTAGTAGGAACATGGTGGAAAAAAATAACATTAAGAAGCACACCAGCAGCTGCCAATGATTGTCCTTACTGGTGTATCACGAGAGTAACAGAGTGATTTCACACAGCTTTATGCTCTAGTGCCATAGCAGTATGGAGAAGGCTTTGGTGGTGTGAATCTCAGATTGTACAGGGCAGTTAGTAATGTTTAGTAGCTTTAAGCCATCTTAAATCAGACAGACTTAATATCTTCAAGCCATGTTAATTTTAAAAGCATTGATTCTCATTGCCTTGCTGCATTTAAAATAGTAGAGTTGAAAACTTCTTTTATTTTTTTTTTTCCTATGAAATTTCTTTCTCCTTTCAATTTTTTGAATTCCAATTACAAGAATGTTATTAAGGATGTAAGTCAGCAGGGCTTCTTTATAGAGATTCCTGTCCTGTTCCTAGATTATGTACCAACACTGAAGTGTTGTTTTTGAAAGCATGGTTAGCTCCTGTGTTTCCCTAGAAATGTATTTTAACATCCTCTTCCCAACATGTCTATCTCTAAAAGGAACAGGCAAGGCTGTAGCATAAATCAGTAGAAAATTGTCTTAATATATTATTTTTCATATTATGTCCAAGTTCAAATGTTACTTATAGGAACTACATTGAGAATACTGCATAAGTGTGTTTCTGTTCTGCTTTCTGATGAAATTATTCATTGGCTTGCCTGTGCACTATTTGCATTCTTGAGAACACAGATTGTTGACATTCCTGGTGTGTCTCTTCATCTAGCAAAACAATATATTGGTAGCTGTGTTATATTGCTATGATTTGTACAGTACTGTAACTGTGAACTGCTTTCATGGAATAAATCTTGACTGAGGTGCACAAGATGCTGTAGGTTTCTGCAGAAATTATTTGATATTTCTATGAATTGAGCTTCAAATATTTATTTTTGTCCCACATTCAGTATGTAGCAATAGGATTAAAGCACTGGCTTGACTTATCAATTTGAAGTCATCTTCCCCTTAGATTTCAGCAGGTTCTGCATTTGTATAGTAATGCAGTGCCTTACAAATACAGTAGTTCAGACATGTTCATTTTGGTGGTACCTTCAGACTAGTTTATCTTTTCCCTTTCACAAATACATAAATGTAAAACAAAACATTCGCTATAAACTTATATTTAAAACAAGACTTTTTTGCTGATACTGATTTTATGCAGCTTAGGTAAAGTTTCCTGAGGCTGATTAAAAGGGTTGAAGAACAGGTGGTGGTATCAGAACAAATGTGCTTTTAAAAAGACAGTCTATTCTTTCTTTGGTGGTGGTTAATTTGTGACTGATCCTCATGGTATTCTGTCTACCTGACCTAAGGTAAGGAAAGGCCATCCCGTCCGTTACACTGTGTAACTTGACATAAAGAAAAGGATGAATGCAGCAGGTGGCACAGAAAATCATGAGGAAAATTAGGGAAACTCTTCAGTCTGAAACAGCACTCTTTAATTTGTTGCACTGGGTCTCATTGATCTCAGCATCTAATCTTTCAGGAAGCAGAGTTGTGTTTCAGTGTCCTTCAAACAGATTTCACTGAAAACGCTGATTTCGGTTAGTGTCAGGTAACTCACAATGTTGCCGTGGTCTAAGAGGTGAGGTATCAGAAGTGTGTACCTTAAAAGCTGAGAGGTTTTACTACTCTCTTGCCGTACACAGGTTGTTATGAGGCCAGGTAAAGGAATACGAAGCAGTGAGCCTCAGGTTCTTGGATAGAGTAAACTGGGACAGATGGCAGGCGGAGGAAGAGAGGGGCAGGAGTGCAGGATGGAGAGACCTGTTCTGCCTGGCAAGGAAGAGTAAAGCCAGATGAGTTTACCTGGCTGCAGTTTCAGAAAACAGAGCTTGGGTGCCTGGAACAGTAATATTTGACACTTGCTAGCCCTCTGTTGCCAACAAGTGTCCGTGAAATCCACTGACAGTCTCAGCCACCCTGGCTGCAGATTTGCATAAAAGAATGCATCCTTTCTCTTTTTATACCTCTTCCTCCTTTCATTACCTGTTGGGCAGCTTATGCAGGAAAGGAGTATAACATTCTTATTTTCTACACAGCTTTGACTAGTAGCAGAAAGCCCAGCCTGTGCCAAGGATACAGCAGGGTGGCAGAGAGCAGGAAGGTTCCTGTGGAAGAAATGAGTTTATGATTTTGTAACTCAAGACTTAATTGCAATGCCTATGCGTGAGAGGATCCACTTGTGATTCTTCAATCTTAACTGTGCCATTCCTTATGGTGTGAGTGCTTGTCTTTGCCATACTAGCAGTCTTTTAATTCAGCTTCTGCATGGTCTGTCTTACAGATGAACATTTGTGGGTACATATGCTGTGGTGTACATACATGTTCACATAAATATGTCTGTTTCTGTAACTGCGCTTAGGCAAAACGTTATGTTAGACTGCAGCTAGGAATAAGGCTAGTCAAAATTAAAACATTAAAAACTCCCTATTTTTGTGCTGTGCTTTTAACCCAGGGGGTTTACAGACCTGGTGGGCTGGAGGTAACTCCAAGGTACGTTGAAGTGCTTGCTTCAGGCACGCATCAGTCTTAGTAAAGCCATAGTAGTAACTCCAATGTGACTAGAATGTTTATCTATTCAGTTGTGCTTGCCCACCTCACCCATCACACTATTCAGCAAGCGGTGGTAACTTTGCAAGTCAAGGGTGCTTAGGAAAGGACTGAGCACCACCAAATTTGTTTTTTTGGGGGGTTTTGTTTGTTTGTTTGTTTTTTGTTGTTGTTGTTGGGTTTTTTTGTGTTGTTGTTGTTGTATTTTGTTTGTTTTGTTTTGTTGGGTTTTTTTTGGTGAAAGTGTTGTGCCCAGCACGTGGTGAAGACTTGTCATCTGGAGGGGAATGTAGCAAACTAGAGCAAGTGATTATCAGGGAGCAGCAGCAGGGTTGAATATCAGGTATGAGGTTGCAATTTGAAAGGGTTAAAGGAGAAACTACTGAAGGGGCTCAAAGGAACACACAGGATTATTTTCAAAAAGAACAGATCAAACAGATCAGAGGTGGAGATGGGATAACTAAGGAGTTTCAGTAATCGAAGTGCTGCAAGGCAGCATGCTAATTATGACACTAGATGGGAAAAGTTCTTCCTCACAAGTATTGGGGTGGAGGAGTGGAGTTCTGTGGTGTATTTTTTTGAAGTAAGCCAGATTCTGAAGACAGTGTTTCAAGGGGGAGGTTTCAGGAAGGGTTCATTAGGTGTCTATGACTCAAAAAAACAGGAACATTTTTAACTGCATCCAATCTAGCTTGCCAGTGCTGTTTTGAATCAGTCATAGCAGTCATTTACATAAATTCAATAACCGGATCCTCCGGAATGCTGAATTGAAGGAACTGTTGTAAAGCCCGAGAAAAATGGAGTATCGTGGAAGACATCCAGATCTGTTCAAATAATAAGCTTACTCATTTTGTGCGAAATGAACTCCAAAACCTCAGCCACTCAGACAGTCGTTGAGAGTTTACAGGAGAGCTTTTATTGCCATCTACTGGTCTCAATAGGCAGTTTGCTCTACTACAACATCCCTTCTAAGAACCATTTGGAAAATGTTTGCTTACTGAGAAAATATTTTGAAGAGGTTGTTTCAGAATATTCCTTAGGCAAGCTTATCTTTGGCATGATATCAGACGAGTCTGTTTGTAGTTAGCTGTGTTGGCATGCCAAGCTTTATGAAAGGGGGTTCGTTTAAACATCTGGAACCTGACGCACCCTTAAACACACTCCAGCACATGCTTCACTTTGCAGGAAGTCAGCTCTAGGAGCACACAGAGGGTTTTGTACGTGTGCTGTGCAGTGGCTGCGTGTGCATGTGCTTTGAAAATTGGAGCTGAAAGCATGCAGAAATGTTGACAACTTCCAAACTACATAAAACTGAGCAGGACTTGAAGAAAAACTTTCTCTTAATTAGTTCTTCAGAATTTCTAATTACTCCAAATCCCCCAGAAAATCAGCAGGAAAGCTTGAAACTCAGAGGTTTGATTAAATTAAGTCTGAATCAAGTCACTGACAAGGTGAGATTAGTTTTTTTATAAATACAGTATGAAAATGAAAGGCCCAATTTTGTGTCATTCTCAAGCAAGACGCCTACTGAATCCATAATCCCTTAATAAGATCTCTGGGATAAGTATCTTATTTCTCTAAACTCCAAAGCCTTTTCTTTATTTTTCTGTTTATTCAGTATGAAATTCCTAAGAGCTAGATTTTCAGTTCTTTTTTGGAGAAATCCATGCTGGCTGAAAAAATCATTGCCAGGTTGCTGTATACATAAGATCTGCAGAATGTTGCTCTTCCGTCATACGAGCTAGGTGTTTGTACAAGTTCCCCCAGACTCTTGCAGATTCAAGGAGCTCAAAAAGAGGAAGGTGTGCAGGGACATTACTCAAGTTATTTTAACTCATTTCCCACATTTGCATGGCAAAATGGCATGGCAGTGGTAACCATCCCAGTCAGTACACAGGTGTTTCCAGCCTCACATCCACAAGTACGCACAAAGCTCCTCACATGGCGATTAAAGAAACAGCTGGAAAAAGGTGTAGTAGAAGCAGAAACAGAAGTTTCTGGTTTGTTGGTTAATTTTTTTAACTAGATTTGGTGATTTGGAGTTTTAGGTTGTGTCTTGCATGTGTAACTAAGATGACAGAATTGCGTGGGGTTTATTTTTCTTTTCCCTACAGCTCTCATGTTCATTCCTGAGACTACCAAAGCCTGACCATACTCCTAGTGGTTATTGTTTGCAGGTTGAATCAAAGCCTTTCTAATGGTCACTCATGGTTCCTATTTTTTGTCTTTGCTCTTCTATCACAGCTACAGGCCCCCAGTGTGAAAGGTTTTGATTTTGCTAAGCAGCATCTGGGCCAGCACAATAAAGATGATGTCCTGATTATCCACGAGCCAGCTCCTTTACCAGGACCTCTTAAGGATAGTACCCCATCTGAAAATGGAGATGTGCCCAGTCCCAAATCCAAGACTTCCTCAAAGCCTTCAAAGACTGTTCGACACAGAGGAAGGTCAGTTCACAGAGATAAAAGAAACTGTAGTAGATGACAGCTTATTAATGACGGGCAACTACTGTGTTTTTAGGTCAGTTTCAGTGGAGAGAACTCTTCCAGAGCCCTCAAATGTGCATCTTTTAGTGGGCCATCAGAGTTACACCTCATTACTCATTAGTGCAAAGCTGTGAGAAGATAGTGTGCATTTTTCTCTCAAAGGCAACATGTTCAGTTAAATGGGGTATTTAAGATGCTACTCAGTTGACTGGAGTCGAGTCTTTGCTTGTATAGTAGAAACACTTTCTGATGCATTCTCTTTGCAGGGATCTCTAGCTACTAAGGCAACAGGTACTTAAAAATAGAGGAAAACTATTGATGGATAGCAGCATGTTTCAATAATATTAATAGTGATCAATACATGCTTGATAAGTTGGAATTTCAAGAAATAAGAAGAATCCAAAATTTAGAGAAGATGCATGTGTGCTTTTATTTGTAGTTATCTGGTTGCAATCATAGAAAACCAGCTTTGAGCATGAAAGGGAGTGATGATACACAGCTATGCAAGTGGAAACTTGTCTGTCAGCCTTCAGCAGTGATTTCCTAAAGTTTTCCAATTATCAAATGATGTTAATGTGTCTTGCTAGAAGGGATTGTGTTTGTAGGTTAGATGCTATAACAGAGTTAGGCAGTAAAGAATTATCTGTGCACTTTAAAAAGCTATAGGGATAAGTGGGAATTTAATAGGTGGGGAAGAAATGGAGCTCTGAAGAGAGGAGTGCTATGGTGAGTCACGAATTGCTTCTCACCGCAGAACCCCTCTATGCTGCACTTTGCTGTGATGCTTCTTTCTCTCCTTCTTGTATTTTTGCACTCCTTTGTCTACAGCTCTGTATCCCCTGTACTTTTTTTACCTGAGTGCTGTTGCAGTAGGGGCAGGGAGGAACAATAACCATAGGCAGCTTAGAAAGAGCCTAAGAGTTCTTCCTGAGCTGTAGGTGTTTCTGACATAGCTTGCACCTCTGCTCAACCTCCTGTGCTTCTTCAAAACCTCGAGCTGTCCTATGATCCTTGTTTTATCTTTCCCACATGGGCTTTGTCCAGCTCAGTTTCCATCTTCCTGGATTCTGAGCCTGTCTTCCTAACTCCCTATAGGTCTTGCAAGTAGTAGATTATCAGTGGTGCTGTGGAAAGGGTGAAAAATTGGAAAGCACTGTAAGAAAGATCGGCTAACTCCATCTTGGTATAGCTTAAATAAGTTAAAACAATTTCATATAGATTGGAAAGACAAGTGTTGCCGTGTTTCTTTTTAGCAGTTCAAAAGTGGCCTAGGACAGAGATGATATTTAGGGGTAAAGGAGGATGTCTGTATTCATATGCACATAATTATCAGAAAAAAAATCTAAACTTCAGGCTGTTACTGTCTTTCATCTAGACTAATACTGAAAATGAAGCAGCAAAAATTTTCACAAGCCAGCACTTTCATGTTTCCTTTGAACACAGTAATGAATCATTGATCAAATTTGGAACAAAGATAGTTCTTTTTAAATAGCATCTAAACTCAAACACTTCAGAATGTTTTCAAAAGAGATTTTCCTTCCTTTCCCGTATCCACCCTTAAGAGCAAATCTCTCTTTAGGCTTAACTGTAGAGATGTTACCATCATCTTCCTAACATGCTGACATGCCCATGTCAGTTTGAGGTTTAAAGCATTTATTCCCCGAGGCAGAAGTTGAAATGTGAAATGATAGCATAGTGTGTTATGCTGGTTTTATCTTTGCCTTTTTTTTTTTGTGAGGCAATAACAGAACTCAGTTCATCACAGTGTAATTCAGGACTGCATCTTGCACGCCAGGAAATACAGTGGTGATGTTAGTACACATTCTGTATCTGTAAAAAACCACAACAAACAAGAAAAACAACTGAGTTAGAAAGCACAGCAGCTCTAGGTTCCAACTGACAATTACACCTGTTGGCTTGGCTTGAGATGATACAACTGCATATTCCTCAACACTTAAAAAGAATGACTGATGTTGACTCTCCACTGTTTATACTTCCATCATTTACTTAATGGTAATTTAGATAGACAGAGCGAAGAGTATATATACAAAGCACATTGAAACCAAGTCAGTAGCAGATCTGAAAACAGAACACCAGCTGTTTACTCAGCTGAACCAAGACAATGGTGATGGAGATGATAGCTCTGTCCACGCTCTCCACCTTTGAAAACAGAAAAAGATGCTGTGATGCAGATCTGTAAGCTCATTGAGGACCATTTCTCCTTTTTTTTAACCCCTCTATTTTTTGGGGGGGTTTATTAGTATATGACTTACTGGTATGACGGTCCTGCAGAAGAGAATGAAGAGCAAGAGCTCAATTAATAGAGCATTGTTGAGGGAGGATGAAATGGGCAGTTGAATTTGGAGCACGGCTTGCTGCAAGGAGTAGGTTCAACTTTCAATGAACTTGTCTGGCTGGATGTAGTTGTCATAGTCTGTGTGCTCTAGGCAGCTTGATCTTTAGCCAAGAGCCTCTGTGATTCATTTAGATACCCGTCTAGCCCAAGAAAATGTTACACTTAATGCACAGACACATGCACACTTTAAGTGATTGACTCCCAGCAGGACGAGAATAAGTGTGTTCACAAGACAGAATGGTTACTAGAGGCACTGTCAGAAAGGCTGATCCCATATGGAATGCTGGGTTTTGGTATCAGCTGGGCAGTGGTGTATGCCCTATTTCCATAGTATCTGGGTAATTATACAGCTGAAGTATTCTGTTAGGGGAGATATCACAGTGCTTCTTTATATTTTTCTGTAATTGCTGATGAATACCAATACTGTAATTTGTAGACAACAAATGTTTTTAAGACTCTCATGACTGCATAGGATAAACACACAAAAGTTGCATTTTTTTTTCAATGACCCTGCATTTAACTAGTCAGGAAAATATTCACATGGACTTGTAGTGTTAGCAAAGGGACACCAAGCCTAATGACCTCTACAGGTTTCTCGTTTCTAATAAAATTCTTTTCTGTCTGAAAAAATAAATTACTATATATGAATGCATTGTTTTTGTTTGGTTTTTTTTTTTTCCTTGAAGGAAAAGGAGAGAGATTTAAAAGGAGAGATTAGTTACCAGTCTTGTCACGTGTGACTCACGTTACAGTCGGTTTTCACACACAACAACAGTAACATCATGGCAATGAATTTCTAACTATGGTAGTTTGTTATGAATTTACTTATAAACAGGGGGGAAAATACTAACACTCTTCACAAGATACTTCAGCAGAGGATTCTTTGTGTGTGGGAATTATGCCCCTTTGCAAGCTTGTGTTACATGTTGGCTTGGTTTTTAATGTTTGTGGCAGAATTTCACCGTCAGATGCTGACTCCACAGCAAGTGAACAGTCCAGCGGGAGAGAGACAGGAGAAGAAACTGTGAGACCAACTGTTGCAAACGAGGGCAAACTGCGCAGATCAGTAAAGAAGGGTTTGTTACTGTTTTTTTTTGATCTTGTGTGCTTTCCTCAGGTTCAAGAGTTTCTCTAGTGCTGTGACTTTTCTAAACTGACACAAACTCATCTTTGAGTTTAGTTTTCTGTAGTTTGTGTTGTAGAAATATTTTTTCCTCTCCCTTCTTATTTGGTTTCATCTGTTGAAGCTGAAGACTTACACATTCTTTTCGTTCCAGAAAGCTTTTGAAACTAATGGTTTAGCAGGAATTAATCTTCCCTCCTTTTTTCTCCCACACACCTTCAGCAAAATTCTTTCCATCTAGGCGTAATTATGGCTCTCACAGTAGCAGTCTTGCAGACAGTTACATGAGCAGTGGAGATCACAGCAGGACTTGATGCCGCATGGCTGTAAGCCTGTAACTGTAACTTCAAAAAAGCGAGATGGGACAAACAGGAGACTAGAGAGGCAGATGTTTTACAAATAACTTCTAATTCAGATAGCAGAGTGCCTTCATGTTTGTGCTTTAGAAAGATGAAAATCCAGTGCTGGCATTTTAATAACCACTGTAATAACAGTGACATTTCTTTGTCATGAACAGTCTTCCTTCCAGTTAAATTGGAGGCACCCTAACATGCATTTTGTCCTCACTGAGAAGCTGATAAAGCACTTCCTTCCTTCCAGTTAAACTGGAGGCACCCTAAGATGCATTTTGTCCTCACTGAGAAGCTGATAAAGCACTTCAAACTCACTTTTATTTTCAATTAAAATATTCTTTTAAATAATTTTTTCTGTTTAAAAAAGTATGTGGTGAACTGTGCCTGTGCAAATACTAGGTGTTTTTTCTGAGACCCTTTTGTATTCAGATGACTGGCTCCTTGCTTGAGTTCTAATTACCAGATCTTTACTTTAAATCCCAAGAGTCTTCCTAGAGAAAATTCTGATATTGAGTATCTGGTAAAGGAGTTTGAGATATCCCATCTGTTCTTAATACACATGGCCTCGATGGAAACAGAAACTGAGAAGAAGAAAATACTGATCACATTGTGAGCAGTCTGTTCAGTATATTGTATGTTTTCCCACATGCTCTGTGAAATACCAGCTGAGATGTAAAGACTACTGAGGAATGCAGTGCCAGTGAAATTCGGATCATGGCAGGCAATCTTCAGTTTTTGCTTATGCTGAAGAAATGAGATTGAGGAAATATGTAAGAGAGTTTATATAAACTGCTAGCTCCTGAGTGGCTAAACAGCAAGTCAAATAATGTATGATTCTGAAACTTCCAGTATGTGGACAACTGGACCAGCCAGTGTGATAGGTCAGACTTTCCTCTGTAAGAAACACACAAGAGCACAGGATCTGCTAATGTGACTAAAGGGTTATATTTCCTAGTCATTCAGCAGGCAGCATATGCTGTTTGTACTCTACACAGTTTACAGAAAGATGTAGCTATATGATGCTGTCTGTTTTCAGTGCCTTTGATTTGCTCTAAAGACCAGAAATCATGCCCAAGTAGTTATACAGGAAAACAACTATGCTATGACAGAGCTGATCTCAAGATGGTTTATGCTTCAACCTATCTGACTTCCATTCTGTTGTCCTTGTCTAGTGCTCTCCTGTTTCTTCTTATCTAAGAACTCCATTTTCATCTCTTCATTTTCCATCTGACTTAAAACTTTATGTAAGGTTTAGCATTTCCTTTTGATGTGGACATGTCAGATGTGGCTGTGTCTGAATTGTCTGGCAGAGACAGCGAGGCTATTGTGTAAAATGTGTCTTTTTTACCTATCATGCCCTTAATAGATCGCATACACCTCTTTTTTTTCTCCAGCATTTGGTGCCTCTATCTTGGTAATCATAGAGATTATTTTTGGCATTCAGAACTGTCAGCAGAGAGCTCTCTCTTAAATGGCAGATTCAGCTCCCTTTTTTGTGCAGCGGATGCTTGGTGGTTTGATCCAAGTTCATGCATTTCATTCATTGCTGGTTTTTTTTCCTCTGGTTCCCATTCTAGATGAATTATTTGTAATAATTACTGTGTGTCTCTTCTTTTTCCTTTATGTTGTCAGGAGCAAACAGAGTGGGTAAGTAACCAGAGCTGGTAGTTGAGTAAAAACATGAATAGTGGTGCTGAGATAGCTGTGATTGTATCTAAAGGACTGAAGGATTTGTCTTCTGATTCTAAGAAACAAAATTGCTTTTGAGCTATTGAAGTACCAAAAAAAATCTTAAGTGACACAAATTATAGTCATCCAATTTAGGCACATTTTTCTGACTTCCTCCCAATATCACTGTGAAAGAGGCAAACCAGGCAGCTGTTAGTGCTTAAACTAGCTTTGTATAAACAGTTTAGAGATACTGTTAGAGTTAGTGTCTGTAGTGGAACCTCGAGACAAACACAAGCTACCTGCAAAGAAGCACATACTTTATTTTGAACTAGTTTTTTTTTGGTCAGGACTGGGACTCAGCAAAGATGGGGCAGGAGAAAGCTGGCACTCTTCGATAATGCATACCATATCTAGTGATAAATTAAGGACTGTGTCTTATAAGGACTGTCTGTCTTATAATACTAGAGAAGGATGGATAGAAGGCTGGGTATGATGCTTTCCATTGCTGGATTTATACAAGTAAATCCATCAGCTGCATCCTGGGAACACAGCCTACAAAGAAACAGTGTTAAATGTATCTGAAACTCCATCCTCTGGCATGATTCAGATACCAGTGGATGAATGGAGGATTTCCATTGACTTCACCTGATTTTTAGATTAGACTTCACACACAGTGGTTTCTGTATCTCTTGTTTGTATTTCAAGAGGCTGCAGGAAGCAGTAGTCTTCCTCTATCTCCAACTGAGTTGGTCTTCATATAAAATCATAGCTTCCTCCAGAGCAATCAATTTTCCTGACATTTCAGTTCAATTAGTAGTTTCAGCCCAGGGAAAATAGGTAAACATTGATCCTGACATGCGACCTACATGGACTAGTTGTTTAAACATGTCCTGCCCAGTATTTGAGCATTAGCTTCTCTCTATTGTTTTTCAGCCTCAGCTGTCCAGTTTGAGATCAAAATTTCATTTGTATAGTGCCATCTGACACCTTTATAAAAAAGATTTTCTAACCATGGGCAAAGTGGAATATGGGAACTTTGAAATGAGAAGCCATTCTTACTCACTCTGTCAAAACTCCTAAAAGAGCTCATTCATGTGTTGAGTTAGAAGCCATTGCTCCTTTTGTTGTATATGTACAGCACTGCAATTCCCAGCTTTCTTATCTACTTTACTATACTTTCATCTTAGTTTGTATTTACAGACACATCCAGTGTATACACACAGAGAGGATTTATAGGTCAGATGCTGCTTATATTTTTGTGTTTGGGGGCTTTTTTGTATCTTTTCTGCCAAAGAGAGTCACACAGTGTTACAGTAGAACCTTAGCAAAATTTGGCAGTGGGACTTTTGGATTGTTTTACAAGAAGAACAGCTTCAGCTAAGAGGCTGCTGCCAAGCTCTAATTTATGTGTGCAAAAGGAAAATTTATGGGTGGAATTATAAAGATTTGGAGTGAGTGCTGAGCACAATTGGAATATATTTGGCCCTACTAACCAAGTCTATGAAAAAAGCCTTAAAATTATATGTTGGAGGTCAGTGACCTTTGAGAACTGCTCTAAGATAGGAAAGGCTGGAAAAAGGAACTATGGTATGGGAAGAATTGGAAAGGTAGATGCAGAAGATCAGATTTCCATTGGTCTGCAGGATCACTCTGAAAGATTCACACTAACCAGTTAGTAATCTTCTGCACCTGTCTGAGAGATGATGTTTGCATGCTTCTGAGAAATGCATGAAGGTGGGACCTTGAAGGTGATGTGTCAAAGATGGTATAAATACCTCCACAACAGAAATGAATATATTTCATTTGATCTCTGTGTTGTGCAAAACATTTGGAACACAGATCTTGAGTGGAACTGTTGGCCTTCTTTTTAAGGGTGCTTACAGAGGAAAGGCACATCTAGAAATGTTGCATATCATTTATAAATATGTACATTTGGCAGTGCATTGATAAACTTGGAGGAATGTGGAGAATAAGAATTTTGCTTAGCTCATGGCTGGATTGCTTTCCAGCCCAAAAGCATAGTGAGCTGTGAATATAATACAGCGTACTGTTCCATTTCTCTACTGCTCCTTTCTTATACTGGAAAGGGAAGCAAAGGAACAAATCATCTACTGTCATCTTCCACGGAACATGGAATGCACTTCTCTTCTGAGCTCCACTTACTTACAAGTACATGTTATAAATGGGTCAGAGCAGTGGCTGTTTTCTTTGTTGTCTGCTGGGAGTTGGATCAGGTAGATGAACAACCAATTCTGGTAGTGGAATCAAATTAGGTATTCCTTCTGATTTGAGTCTGAAAAGCACAGCCCATTGCTGGAAGTCTGTGCAAGGATGTGCGACTATGTCCCTTTACTCTGTTGAGCTCCTTCATAAAAAGAGTCACAAATCTTAATCTCCTATCACTTATGTTTCATGGCAAAGAGCAGTTTGAGAATTTGTGATGTTCCCAGATGGACAAGGGTTAATTTGCAAGTCTTCCGCCGTTTCTGCAAGCCTGATCCGCATAGCGATTCCTGTTGTAGGAATATTCAAATATGCACCTAACTACACACCACTGGGCTGATACTACAGATAGCAAGTTTTTGAGGGACATGACTCATTTCTGGTGAGGTGATTAACTGGTTGTATTTCAGTTGATTTAGACTCTTCAACAAATTACAGCCTGACAATATTTTTGCAGCTTGCTTATTATTATGTGAACTGTTTATCCTGTCAGATCAAAACAATGCTTTAAAAGAGTTAATCAGTAAAACTCTTTTGAAAGAGTTAATCTGTCATTAATTCTTTTTAAAAAGTTAATTAGTTCTTTAAAAAGAGTTAATTTGTAAAATTCTTTGCATTCTGTGGATTTCTAAGGATTTTTTTTTTCTTTAATTCATATATCACTCCTATCAACTAAGAACTGCATGTTGCTGTGAGAGATGTTTTATTACTCTTTGAACCTCCATTTGAGGAGTTCACATCTCCTTAAGTACTGATAAGAGGAACCATTAGCAGTATGTACTTGAACAGCTTTTTGTGGGTAAAGTAAATGGAGATTCTGAGGGTTTGTGAATGCCAAGAGCTTGATTTACAGAAATGAAGGATGACAGCTCACCTTCTGGAAATATAATGGAAAAATGTTTATAATTTCCAAACCACTGTGTAAACTTCTTGTATGCTAAATAAGAATCAGCTGGAAGGCCTATAGGGCAAATTAAACACAGATGGAAAACATGGTATAGTCTTGTAGCATAACATATGGGGAGGTTAACATTTGACTGCAATAACCCCAGCAGCATTACTTTGCTCTGTCCTGGTGATTTAGGACCTCCTCAAACTGGCAGTGGAAATGAGCAGCACTCTTCAGCCTCTATCTTCGAACACGTGGACAGAATGTCACGTTCCTCAGATGCCAGCAGGCGGGTTCCAAGCAAGATCCAACTGATCGCTATGCAGCCGATGGCAGCACCTCCGGTTCAGAACTCGGTGCTTTCTGATCGAGTGGCTGAGACCAACAAAATTAATAAAGAGGTATTTTTAAAGGGCTTTGAGTGTTTGTGGAGGACTGTGTGCCCAGCCAAGAGGGAAGTGAAAGTATCCAGTTTCACGTTATCAGGAGTTTCTCTTTTGCTCCTAAGGAGCTGAATTTTGGCAATTACAGATTAGTCTTGTTTCCATCCAGACAGATAATCTGACCTGGCTTGCAGAGATGCCTAACCCCAAACTGAAACGCTGAGAGAACGAATTTGATGATCAGGATGTCTTGCATTACCATCCTTTTGCTAGTCAGCAGGGCTATACTTAGGTGAATTGTGCTAATTAATGTGTGAGAACTGGAATGTCTGGCCCACCATGCTTTGCATTCTACACCATTCTTTTGACTTTTCAGCAGCTCAGGATATGAGTTATCCAAACAAGTTCTCTCAGGACATTTTGGGGTGTGAATTTACAGCATACTCATTGCTTCCAGCTTCTGATTTGTTTGCCTGACAGTGAAAGTACAGGAACTTTCTGCTTTTTCTGAGGCTCAGGTTACTATAAGCAGAACGTGAGCATACCCAGGGCATTAGCAGAGAAGGTGATGTGCTGCAAAACCACACACACTGCCTGACAGTACTGGCTTTGTACTGGATGTAAGATGGCATCTCCTCATAGTTCAGAGTGGAATATTACTGAAACCTTTAACTGTGTTAAGACACTGTTTCTGAATACTTTACAGGAGAGGTAAATACATATATCTACTTAGACAAGAAGGGCCATTCAATAAAAATCTAATTATATGGGAAGAAGACATATAATTCTAACTATAAAAGTAAAGAATAAGTCTGGTTTATGTCCCTTTTATGGTTTTTAAAATGATATTTGTGAGAAAATGCACAAAAATTGATTTTTGTTTGGATTTAATTCACCACTGCAGATATGCAGTCCAGCACAGGCAGAGCAGTTGTTGGTGCCTGGTCTAGTGCCAGAGTGTTTTCCATTGATAAGAATGATTTTTGTGAGTGCCAGGCTAGGACTTAAGTATGATGTTATGGTCACTTTCACTAGATGATGAGATGTGCTCCCAGATATTTGGAATAGAGTGGGAGAAAGGCATGAAAACTCAGCAGCAACAAAGACATAGAGCTGATAATGCCATGTTCATCTAGGGACCTGGCCTCTTGGATTGCTGCTACGTTCTGTATAGCTTATTGTGGCCTCTCACACTCAGCAGAGGCACCAAATTAGAGGCTGAATTAGCTCTTTAAGGTCCTGCTTATTATGTGATGAAGGTCGTTAAAGGGGATGGGTGACAGACTTCATCACCACGGATAAAACATACCTCCTCTGTTTTACAAGCGAAGGTACATGTAGCCTGTACTGATTAGTCTTACTTTTGCAAAGCAATGTCACTTCTGGCAGACAGCAGGAGTTTTTTGTGTTCCTCCTGCCTTTTGTTAACAACCTGCCACCTCTAATTGCAGCTGCTGTGCTGGCAGTTGTATCGTGTATCATAGTACATGTACTTGGGCAGACAATGGGGATACTACAAAATATCCAGGAAAGAAAGTATGTTTACAAATTCTGTCACTTATTTTAATCCTTCAGATATCTGGGGGAAGGAGGGTGGGGAGAAGAGGGAGATGAGTGCAGTAACTCATCAAAAAGTTCTGTTTACAAAAATTATAAAGGAAAAATACAAGTGATTATTTTTCCCCTTTCCTTCCTTAAGATACAAACAGCCTTGAGGCATAAATCTGAAATTGAACATCACCGCAATAAGATTCGTCTTCGTGCCAAGCGCAAAGGGCACTATGAATTTCCAGTGGTGGATGATGTGGTGGTGGTTGACTCCAAAGAACAGCACAGAATATATCGCAAGGCACAGATGCAGATTGACAAGATCTTGGACCCTGGAGGCAGTGTGCCTACTGTCTTCATAGAGCCCAGGAAGAGGTAGGGATTTTGAAGGAGGAGAGAACAATTTTTTCTTAAAGTCAGTATCCAAATACATCAGACCTGTACTTCAGAACTTTCATAGCTTGAAATCTTTTTCATCACTGTTTGAAGTTACCTAGGTGAAAAATTTGAGTTGCTCTAAACATTTATTTTAGTATACACCAGTATGTTTTTATAACTTCCCAGTGGTGAATCCTCAATAAATAAAGTCCACATGTATGAAAACTGTCTTAGAGCAGTTTAGTGTTTGATTGCATTTGTTTGAATAAATCTTGTGCAGTATAGAGTGATGAAAATTGCATTATAAGCACTAAAAAAGATACACAGAGAACATAAACTGCAAGAAATACTATTTTTATAAAAGAGGTAAAATGTGCCAAATAAGGAAACCCTCCAACAACTTACAAAGCATGAAGAGTCTGAATTTTCAAGGCAAATTCTCAAATCAACAAGATAACCATTTACATATTGCCTCTGGATAATGAGTCACATTTCTCAGCCTCATGGATGTGCCCTCCTGGGCTTGTATTTTCAGAGAAAGTCTTCTCTGGGCTCTGTTTAGGACTCATGAATACTTGCACTTTGTTTTCTCCAGCTACCTGGGTTCCTCGGCTGGCTTGCCTGGTAGGGTTAAATCCAACATGCCAAGTGCAGACTCTTATTTGCAGTGTGGTCTGTTTTGCTACTGCAAATGTGTCAGATGTTGGTCAAGGAGGCCTGGAAAGACACTGGTGGTAGGGCACAAATTTGAAAGATGAATGTAGAAGGGAGGTAACAATGGAGAGAGTTTGAGGGAGGAATGGGACATTTTGGAGAGCTGCTAATGAGAGTGTTATTAGGAGAAGCTTAAAGAGATTGATTTGAGGCTAACAAATGGGACTAACATGAAAAAAATGGGGAAAAAACAGGGCTGGGACATGACTTAGAGGGAATGAGCAGTGTAGTTCAACCTTGAATGGGATGAGAAGAAAAACTGAAAAAAGAAATTATTACCTTCTGTCATGGTTTGTTTTTTTTCTCTCTCTCTTCTCTCTGTTTTTTGATTCCTTCCTGTTAAGTTCTCGTGCAAAACGTTCTCCCAAGCAGCGCCGGCGACATCAGATAAATGGTAGTCCAATTGATGCAGAGAAGGACAGGTTAATCACAACTGACAGTGATGGGACATACAAAAGGCCTCCAGGAGTCAATAATTCTGCATATATTGTATGTATGCCTCTTGAATGATGGAAGGGTGCTGATATTTGTGATGGCAATTGTGACATTGTCAGGTATTTCACCTTCTGACTATGGTCTGTATGGCTGATTTCAGTCATACGTAGTTAGTACCTAAATGAAACAAAGATTTCATTGGCAGTCTGTCAGAATTAAGCAGTAAAATTCTGCCAAATATTCCTTGATATTAAGAAGACCAAGAACCTTGTTTTCATTAGTGTCACTATGTTATGCACATGAAAGTGTTCTGCTGTATCTTGAGCATAGTCCAGTTTGCTGGATGTTATGTTCATACGTTACAGAAAATTTCATCCTTTGCTCTCATGGAGTTGAAGGCTCAATTCCTTTTATGAGAAATGTTCTCATATTTAGGATGTGAGAATTAATTATTAATGAAAGAGCAACACATCTTTGTACTACAGCTACTTGAAACAATTCTAGTACAAAGTCTTGAAAATTAATTTTGTTCCCTGTCTAAAGAGACAAAGACACTGGAGAATGCTGCTGTTCAATCATATCCCTGTCACAAACTGTATTTAGGAATCTTTAACCACATCTAAGCAGATTTTACTGAATCTAATGCTAATATGGGAAACCCCTGGACAGTTTTCATCTTTAAAGATGGTTTAGTAATGTTAAGAATTTCACTATTGGCTGCATATGCAGTCAGGTGACTGCACTGTCAGTTTCTGCAGCTTTCCTCTGCCTTCAAACAAAGTGTGATGATTTTAGTGTCACACTGCAGCAGTATGAATTATCGTCTGAAGCTGTTTAATTAAGACATGCCATACAGCAAGCTGAGCCCCTTTGGCACCTGTAGCAAGACAGTGCTCAGAATGCTAAGTTCCTGATAAAGTCAAGGTTTCTGTGTCTTGGTGACTGATTTTGCAGTCTGGATGCAGTGGTATGAATGAGCTTTGATAATAAGTCATAGAATCATAGAACGGTCTGGGCCGGAAGGGACCTCTAGAGGTCATCTAGTCTGCACCCCCTGCAGTCAGCAGGAACATCCCTGCTAGACCAGGTCACCCAGAGCCCCATCAAGCCTTGCCTTGAATATCTCCAAGGAAGGGGCCTCAACCACCTCCCTGGGCAACCTGTTCCAGTGCTCCACCACCCTCATAGTAAAGAACTTGTTCCTAAGTCATCTGCTGCAAAGCTCATTTAATTTCCTGTTATTGATGAACAATAAGTCCACATGGTAAGATTCCCAGGTAGTAACTGTGATGCATGCCTTGGGTAGTGCTGCTGTTTTTATGAATCCCATTCAGGTAATGCACCCAAGGTCAAGTTCCATGCAGGTAGCTAATTAGTTATCTAACAGCTCCCTTTGTGTGCTTTTCTAGCAGATAATAACTGTTTAATATTAGTACTGATGTGGCCAGTTGTAAGCTGAAGACTGAATTGATTTCTTGGAACTAAAACTATAAAGAAGTCAAAGATGTAGAGAGAGCTGGTTGTCTTTTCTGGGTGGCGTTAACGCTCACTGCGTGACTTCATTACGTCCTAGCAAACCACAAGATTTCTGTTATAGACAAGGCACCTCCACTGCCTTATCTCAGGCTGGAGCCTTTCAGGTCCTACTGATTGAAGTATTTGTACTCTGCACTGGTTAGACTGCACCTTGAGTGCTGTGTCCAGTTCTGGGCCCCCCAGTTTAAGAGGGACGTTGAGATGCTTGAACATGTCCAGAGAAGGGCAATGAGGCTGGTGAGAGGCCTCGAGCACAAGCCCTATGAGGAGAGGCTGAGGGAGCTGGGATTGTTTAGCCTGGAGAAGAGGAGGCTCAGGGGAGACCTTATTGCTGTCTACAACTACCTGAGGGGTGGTTGTAGCCAGGAGGAGGTTGCTCTCTTCTCTCAGGCGGCCAGCACCAGAACAAGAGGACACAGCCTCAAGCTACGCCAGAGGAAATTTAGGCTTGAGATGAGGAGAAAGTTCTTCACTGAGAGAGTCATTGGACACTGGAATGGGCTGCCCAGGGAGGTGGTGGAGTCGCCGTCCCTGGAGCTGTTCAAGGCAGGATTGGACGTGGCACTTGGTGCCATGGTCTAGCCTTGAGCTCTGTGGTAAAGGGTTGGACTTGATGATCTATGAGGTCTCTTCCAACCTTGGTGATATTGTGATACTGTGATTTGGACTGCTGGTGTTATATGTGTCTGTGGATATGTGCGTGCAGACTTGGGGAGAGTAAGGAGCAGATTTTGTCCAACACTGGCATTTCTGCCATTTATCTTACTGTGGTTTTGGCAAACTAAAAATGTTGTTCAGACTTAAGGTCCCCAGGGACTGGAAGCTGGCTATTCAGATATTCTCTGTAGCTGCCTTTCACCTTCTTTTGATTTCCACTAGTCGGATCCAGACTTGCCTCCTGACCATCAGACATCATCTTCAACTGATCTGGGGAAGTTCCCCAGCGTACCTTCCCACCCAGTCTCCCAGTATGTCCCACCCCAGCCATCCATTGAAGAGGCCCGGCAAACCATGCACTCCCTGCTGGATGATGCTTTTGCACTGGTGGCTCCCAGCAGCCAAGCAGCCAATTCCACAGCCGTCACATCGCCTGGGGTCTCCGCAGGACAGCCGGTAAACACCACTCCTGCTCCCACAGGGAGGGGAACCATATGCACCCAGTGGGACTACCTCACGGTCCAATTTAGGCAGGAAACAACCCACTCAATGTGAGTGATGCAACTGAGAAGGCCTTTCAGGGCAGGTAGTTAGCACCAGTTTAGCCGTGATCGGTTATTCTGCTCTTGCCATCAGGCCTTACCACAAATATGCTCTCTGGGAACTGGAAAATTGAGACAATTCAGTCGCAAGATGGATGAACTTGCTTCTTAATCCCTTTGGATTCTTTTCCCATGCCAAACACAAGCGAAATCTGGAGTTCTTCTTCAGGGTAGCATTTCTGTTCTTCTCACTTATGATCTTTCACAGATCATTCCTGTTTTGTCCAAGAGTAAAACTTTCAATATATGTGCTCACTTGTACTGTGACAATGAGAAATGGCGTAGGTCATGTTTTTCAGGAGGTGAGCGATAGGAGAGTAGTGCTTCTATGTATGTTTTTTTGTGTTTTATGGAGCACTGAGGCATGTGGATAATCTTCTGGGTCATCTTAAGTTCTACAGCAATTCAGTACAAGTTTCATAATGCTATTGGACTGTTAAACCTGAGCCCTGTTGTATCTCTGCTGCAGTCTGGGGCTGGTTGAGGTGTAAAGAGATTTCCAAATGCAGAACTTGGTTTGCTGGAGGTTTTAAGCTAAGCAGACATTGGAGACAACCCCTGATATTCTGCAAGTGAGAGACAGTATTTTTCAAAGGCTTTTAAGTTAAGACTGATCAGAGAGAAGAGGCTGCTAACCCACTGTAACAGTGATTCCCAGCTGTTGTGCTTCTGCATTTGTAAAACTGAGCTCTTATGACTGCAGTCAAGTCCCACATACAGGCCTTGTGATCTCTGCCATTCATCATTTAAAAGGCTGACAGTGAACTTCCCAGAGTATGCATTTCCATTTTAATTTTTTGTTGGTTTGTTCTCCTGACAGAGATATGTGGAATTCGGAATGACTCCACCAACAGCACCGGGTCTCCTACCAAGGTAGCTTTTCACTGATAGAACCGTCATTTATTATTCTTCTTGCAAGTTCTCCAGAGTTCATACTAGCACTGGTATATCATTATTATGCAAAGTGCTGCATAAGTGAGCAGTAACAGGACTCCAGATCCATCCTGTGTAATTTACTTATGGAGGATGAATGGCATATGCAGGCTGTATGGAATCCAAGCCTCAGTTTAAAAGAAATGTGTTTCAAGCCCCTTGGCTATAGAGATAGCCTTCCAAATATTGAGTAAACCACTGAGTTTCAGCTGTTGGAGAGTCTGAAACAGTTACTCAAATGCATGTAATTCTCCTAATACTCTTGCTTTCATCTTGTTTCTGTAGCCTCAGAGCAACACTCACTCGCAGAAGCTTTTGGATGACTAACAGATTCATTCTATTTTTAACCAAGTAGAGAACAAATTACAGAGCATGGTGACCCTCACAGGAAAGCTTGCCTTGCAGGCCTATTATTATAAAACCAGGGGGGGAAGAACAAATTTGCCGTCTTCTCCTGTCCTTGCTGTGGGAGAATCGTATAAACAGTGACCCAGGTGACTGTTAATTCCACATTTGGTGTCTGTGTTTTAACTACACATGAAGTTGGACTCTTGAGTCGTGGTACCCACTGTGGTCAGAGTTGTTTCACCCTCTTCATGCTGCTGCAGCCAAGGTGGTAAAAAGGCGTCTTTTAGCTTTTCTCTCATTACCTTCTTTCAGCTCACCATGTGAGATGAAATCTTCTCTGGTGTACATGTCATTCACTGGATTTCACCTGAAATCTTCACTGCCTTGGAAACTTGACAGTATATGAACTTTCCTTTATCCATTGTTCTACAGCCTGATTTTGAAAGAACAGACTAGAAAAAGAGGAGTCTCTAAGCACATCTTGTTACGTAGGTGCTGGCTGAAGGTGACAGTTTCAGTGTGAGTGGAGCACACTTGAAGTAGCACACAGTGTTGAAATGCAGTGTATTTTTTGTAGTTTGGGTCACCTTGAAGATTGAGCTTTGAGACTACCAACACAAAACATAACCAACTGGTTGTTTTTGAGGATTTTCTTTGGTTTTTTTTTAATGCATTCATGGAAAATGTGATAAATTAATTGTGATGTGTAATGACTCTTGGTAATGACCTCAGCAAGGCATTTTTTCTTCAGAAGTTTGTACACCTTTGGCACAGGCATGCTAAATTTCTTAGTTACAAATTAATAGTATCATTTTTAACAGTTCAAATGCTGGCTCTGCCACTGCCAGCAGATCAAGGTAACAATCTGCAAGGTCATTGACCTTAACAGGAAGAATTCCTTTAAATTTTCATTGACTTACAAGGGTTTCCTAAAGTTCAGAGTTGTCACGATTGTGGAGTAGTGGCTATACTGAAATTCAGGAGATAATGATAAATAAATTGGTAGAAACAGTGCACCAGTTAGAGGAAGAAAAAGAACCTGAGGTCAGTATGTTTAGGTGGCATGTATCAACATCATGGTCCATTTGCTTAAATATCTAATGCATGGAATAATAGTCGGGTGACTGTAGTGTTGCCTTCTCTGCTCAGATGCAGTCAGCATCTCTAATGGGGTGGAACCAACCTGGGTAAAATAAATTAAATGTAAAATGCCTGGGTTACATAACAGCTAGGCAAACAAAGGGGACAATAAACAGCTTTAACCAGAAAATTAATATTTCATCATGCATCAGAGATAGAGATACTTAGTCATAGTGGATTAGTGGTGTAAAATTGATTTTGGAGCAGTATCTCCCCATTTAATTAAATAGCTGGGGATTAATAAGTTTTTTTTGAATATGCAAAGATAAATTGAAGACTGAATCTTAGTTTGGAAATAGCAAGAAGCACTAGAAAGCTTGTATGATACAGATTCAGAGCTATATCCTGTTTTTATACTCTTCTATTGATCTCTGTCTTTAAAGAGTAGCTATATTTATCTACTATAAAGAAAATTGACTGGAGAGAGTGATGGGGTTATTAAATGTGCTCCTTTCAAGTACAGACCTGTCAGCAATAAAGGATATATGTCATGACCTCTGAAAAAAGTAACACAAAGAATATATGTGCTGAACTGTTGAGGAAATATTTTATTTAGACAACATCAAAAAAATGGTACTAAGTTCTCAGCAACAAGATTCCAGCTCAGTGCTGCAGGCTTGAAAGGACAGATAATCATATCCTTTACTGGTTACAGTGATTAACACAACAGTTATATTGTTAAATATTACCTACCCATTCAGGCATTTATTTTAACTAGCTTGAAAATCTGGTTGGAAGTGACGTCCTCTGGATCTGTTAGGTGGACAGCTGGCATCATACACAAGAGAGCTGGGGAAATTCTGGCACTTCCACAATGGGACTGTTGGAGCTTGCCCCTAACTCTTCTAGTCCTTTAGACTTTAGATGCTGTTGTGGTAGAAGGCATACAAAATTCACCCCTAGTCCTCACTTTGTGTAATCTTACTTGCCTGAGTTAGAGTGTTTGTCTTGCTTTGCTTCATTTACACTCACCAGTGAGAGACTTCTGCAGAAAATAGTTTAGTGAACCTATTCTTTTGCTTTTAATGCCTCTTGAGGAGCATGTGTCTCTTCTTTGATCATACCTGGAGTCCAAGAAAGAGTAGACTAGTAACTTCAGCATCTGAAGTTTGGGCATCCACACCTGCACTGTATTGAGGGAAATCAATAATCCTTGAAAACTCAGCTGCCATCAGTCATTTACAATACAATCTTTCCATGCCAGGGTGAAGATCTGTTAATAGAAAGTATAGCAAAACTAACATTTCCATCTCCATTTCTACTCCTGGCCTGTGAATGTATCGCAAGGTTTCTTTTACAAGTCTCATTACCTTGGCAAAATTGATGAAGTTAAATCGATGACAGTTTCTCTTGTTGGCTCTTTTCAGTAAATACATAGCAACAACTACCAGTGCCAGCCTGAATTAAAGGAAACATTCCTTTTTTTTTATTATACAGTGCATCTCTTCATACATGTTAACGATGGCTTTGAGCAGTTTGATGAATCCCACAGAGCAATGTTTACAAAATTTACTGAAGAGTTATCAAAACACTTGATGAAATAGCAATTACACATGAAATGCAGTTTGTATGGTTTGATTTAGACCAAAACTATCTAAGAGTCAGATTTATTGTTGAGGTTAAGCTGCTACATCACTACTGATTTTTTTAATTCCCTTTATTTTTTTTACCTGTTGAAAATTATTTTTACTTGAAGGGGAAAATAAGATCTGTGGACTTTTTCTCTGCATTGAGGAGATTGCAACATGTGCAAACCACTTGTGTGTACATTTTTTGAGAGTTTCTCATTCTGTTCTGTACAACACTGGTTGAGTAAAAGGAATACATCCCTCAGATATAATTACTTTCTTCCACACGTAAGGTTAAGATGTACATTAAAAGGCATCATAAAGAGTGGTTGGATGAGGTACATATGCTTTACTGTTTCTAATGAGAAAATTCACTTAAGATTAAAATGAGTCCTTACTTTTCCACAGGCAGAACTTTGGACCAGGTTTTCTTCAAACTGCAGAGTTAATGCACCCAGACCAGCAGCCACCTGAGGTTTCATATTCCTCCAGAGGGATATACTCAGAGGAAATGCCATCAGTGGCACGGCCACGACCAGTTGGAAGCACTGCAGGTACACATCACTGAAGTTGAATATGCACTGTAATAACTGATCCTTTTCCTTATCTACCTTTACCATTAAGATGTTACTCTTTTTCAGCTGATACACGTGAAATGTCCTTGTCTTCACTGCCAAAAAAAATTATCTTGGCAGGAAAAGATGGTGCTTTGCCACCTTTTTAGTATCTTACATGCATGCATGGGGAACCACACAGGATATTTTCAACAAAACCCCCACATTCTCTAAGAATGGAAGATGACTTGGTTGTTTGAGAGTGCACAACATATGCTAACTTTCCACTGCCGAGTGGGTTTTTTGTGCTAAATGAGCTAACTGTGATGCATCCCAAATCAGCCTGCTAATTAGCTAGTTTTCTGCATCTTTATTTCTCATTGCTTTTTCTATAAATATATGCATAAAAGCAGGATCTCTTAGCTTCTGATGATACTATCTAGTGTTGCTGTCCCATGTGAAATCACCTTCCCTGATTTGGTTGTGAAATAATGTCCGTAGCACCCATCAGTGCTGTCATGAATGAGTACAAACACTTGTACTAAGAATAAAAGTTTATATTCTTACAGAAATGCCACAGTTAATTTTTCTCCCAGATAAATGTTTTCATCATGGGGAGCTGAAAAATACTGCAGATACAATTATATCCTTATGTCAGAGTCCTAGTTTTGATAGCTGCTGCCTTCTCCCCGTAAATGTTAACTGAATGAAAATGACAGGGATGTAGCAACTGCTGCAGTTTAATGATGATTATTTTATTGTCTGATTCACACTATTCTCTAAACGTTCAGGTGTATTCTTTTTTTTAAAGTTTGAAGGCAACTCAGATGATTACTTCTTGTCCTTCAGCTTAATTACAGGCAAATATCAATGTTTTCAAATATTAGTGTCTTTTTGAGAGGAAAACGTGAAAGCAACCTAACTGTCCATTGTGTAAATCATGCTGGTTTTGTCTTTTCCTCCCATAAGAGTTTTACCTGTGTGTTTCTTAAATGTGTTTCATTTCCAATTAACAATAAAACACAACAATAATAAATTGATTTCCCTGTGGGAGGAAATTCAGGAAAGAGGAAAGATGGCATGTTGCTACATGTCTCTTGGAATTAATGACGGTGGCTATCGTTGCATGTGTTTGAAAGCAGCAGGAGGGGAGGGAAAGGAGAAAGGAGGAGGTTAGCTTTCAGACTAGAAGGAGATACAGTGTGTTCTGACTTTCTCATTAGTCAACAACAGTGTAGTTTAATATTTAACCACAAAGCAAACCTGGAAGAACCCTACTTGTATAAAGTCCTGTGTTTTATTCTTCCAAGAAATGGAACAGAAAGCAGCCTGGAGACTTAGGGTCTTGCTGGTGTGATGCAAATAATGTGTACCATGGAAGCAAATGTCTTCTCTTTGCTAAGTAATTTACATGAAAGCATCACCAGGGCTTTCAGTAAACACTGTTTGGAAAGGGATGGTGTATTTTTTAATTAAGTGTAGTCCATGTCTGAGATGCATTTATCTCAACCTCTTCTTTCAGTGCAGTGGCAATGGAAAGCATCACACTGAAATGAACCTCAGGAAACACGCGTAACCTTTCCTTCTTTATTCTATACTGACAGCCTTCTTTTTGCTGATTTTTTTTTGTTTGTTTTGTTAATTGCAC
Source organism: Tricholaema leucomelas (assembly GCA_013400475.1). Classification (NCBI taxonomy): domain Eukaryota; kingdom Metazoa; phylum Chordata; class Aves; order Piciformes; family Lybiidae; genus Tricholaema lacrymosa; species Tricholaema leucomelas. The sequence continues at coordinate 1,318,747 of WAAF01000837.1, read as the reverse complement.
AGAATCAAAACTCCACTTTCTTCTTGTCTCCTGCTTCCAGCAAAGTTTTATGTTTTCATTTGTCTGCCCTACAAACTTGACTGTGTAAAGATGAAAAACCAATATTTGCTTTTAAGGTTCTCAGATACAGCACCTCACTCAGGTGGGAATTGCTAGCAGGATCGGAGGTCAACAAGTGGAGATACCCTCAGGCAGAGCAGGGCATGGCCAGCCGGGGGGGCCAGGGTGGCCCCAGTACCGTGGAGAGGATGAATATGCTAGGAGAGATGCAGTGAGTACTGTGTTACACATTCACATAGTTTCTGAAGTAGTGATATGTTTGGGTATTTTTTTTCCTGCATTACTGTTTGGAACTTTCCCCCCTGGAATACTTTCCGCTGCTTCTGACATTCTTTGCTTTGCTCTTTGAACCCGTGTTAGCTCTTTTTGCTTGCTATTCTTTCACCCTTGCTTCACTCTGACTGCTTCCTCTCACTTTACCCTAACCGTTTTTTTTTTTCCTCACTTGAGGCCTTCATCCATTAATTGCAGTTCACCCAGTTCTGCTTCTGAGCTCCAGCAGAGGTGGACACTGCTTTCCATTTTCTTCTTTGAAATGTGCCTTTGGTTTTTGAGATCATTGTAAGTAGAAAACATTGAATTAAATCGTTCCAGACTACTGTCCTACTTTATATTGGTATACTTTGTTTGTCTTCTGTAGCAGTGTGCACCAGCAGGAGTCAGGGCCATGGAGTAAGGTACATACTTGCACGCAACAGTATAGTTGTTTCTAAACAAGTTATCTTCCTAGCCTCAGTCAGCAGAATGTGCTAAATTAGTATGTACTCGCTTATCAGTTTTGCCTAGGCATCCGTTGTGATTCCATGCTCTTGTCGGTGGTGCTTCTACAGGATGTTTCTAAGTCAACCAAACGTATGAGGTTGAAGGTCATATATGATCTTCCCAAGAGAAACATAGTTACCTGCTACAGTTCGTTTGAGGCACTTGCATCCTGAAGCAGACGGCCTGTGACAGCATTATCATAGTACTCTTAAGAGCAACAAATTCATACTCCTTCTTTTGCTCCTTTGCTTAAACTATGGTTTATCTGGTTTCTACTTTGAGAGAGGAAGGATTGCATTCTTTTGCATACTTAGGGCAGTGTGTGTTCACACTTCTTGAAGTTGCTTTGCAGTATTGCAGGATCTTAAAATGGCTTATGCATCAGGATAGGCCTTATCTTGAGTTTGTAGTGAAACAGAACTGCCACTACTTCAAATGATCTTAAAAAGACCACCACAAAGCTCTGGATAACTAGACAAACTAGAGACCAGCCCTACTGATACTATTAAGAGACTTGGCTGACAAAGCTGAAAGATCTATTTGCCTAATTTGTCTTGTTGTCTGTGCTTGGAACTGTGGGTTTTGAGTGCAAGAACATCATATGTGCAGTTTACATCTAGGAGAGCACTTGCATCAGAGATTTTAGTGTCTCTCCTGTTCCATTTTCCAAGGCATCTCTAGGTTGCCATTTATTGCCTCATCTTTTCATTTGTCTTCTGAAAATCAGTTTTCTGGTTCTATAGGCCTTTCTCTTTCCCCCAGGTGCATATTCAGCCATTACTTTTGTAGTATTTTATTACTTGCATTGCTAACATATGACTGAAAAATACAGTTAGATGCTATGCAAAGAGTTGGTTTTGACATCAGTTACTTACATAACTTTCAGAGACCTTTGGCTCAATGCAGTAAGATTCAGCTGCAGTTTGCACTTTCAGTAACCATTTCAGATATAGATGTGTGCTGCTCACACAACCTGGTGTGATGGTTTGGGTGTCCCCCGCCCCCCGCACTTTTAGAAATCACCCAGACTAGACTCAGTCGGCTCTGGAAATTTGAATGAAGCTTATATTTACAGCTGGCACAATTTACAAGCAGATATTTACAGTATATACAGTTATAGACAGAAGTATACAAGGGAAAAAAGGTAATACAGACACAATTCCCCTCCCAGAAACCTGAGTCCCCAGGAGGGGCTCTCAACCACCCTCTCACCTTCCCCCTACCCCTCTCAACCTTACCCCAGTCCCAAGGAAGAATGGAGGTTCGGCCAAAAGGGTTAAAAGCAAGGTGAAGCAGCCAAGCAAAGGAGGGTGAGGTTAAAGAGCAAGATGGAGTCCAGCCAGCAGCCTCAGCTTCTCCCCAGCAGGCAAAGCTCCCCAGCGAAGAGAAGAAGCAAGTGCCCTAATCTTTGTTTTGCCTTTCTTCTTTACACATCCCAGCAAGACTGTGAGGGAAGTAGACCTCACCATTGTTTTCATTTTACAGCCTATCATCTAGTTCTTCTCACCAAAACATGCTAGCTAGGCTCAAACTAGCACAGATGGGATGGAAAACTGGAAGGAAAATGTCAAAACCCTATGGCTTGAGATAAGGAGAGTTTAATAGAACAGAGCAAAGAGAAGAAACAAGCAGGGATAAGGGTAACACTGAAGGACTGATGGAATAATGCATAAAGCAAGCGATTCAGAAGGCAGCATAACTGCCATGGCCTGGCCTGACCCATTTGCCCAATCCTGCCCTGCCGAGCCACTGATGCCTGCTGAAAGCACCTGAGTTTGCCCTGGGCAGCCTTCCCCTTACATAGCAGTGTGACTGTCACTGGAACTTAAGGGAAAACTTGTTTACTGTGAGGCTGACAGCACCGGAGCAGGCTGCTCAGAGAGGTTGTGCAGTCTCCTTCTCTAGAGGCTTTCAAAACCCGCTTGCACATGTTTCCCTGTAACCTGATCCTAGGTGTCTGAGTTAGCAAGGCAGTTGAACTAGATGATCTCCAGAGGTTTTCTCAAGCCCCTTCTGTGATTCTGTGACATCAGCATGGTGTAGAACAGTCTGCTGGCTGTGTCAGCTGATGATCTTCATTGTGGTTCCTCCCAGCTTCTTGCAGGGGGGAACAACCCAAAACCTGTATCCTAGCTGGACCCAAGACATGCAGTTAAAGAATTACCTTCAGAGTTTGGATTCCTTCAGCGGGACAAAGTTCTAAATGTGTCTTTCCTCTTGTCAAGGAGCTTTTACTTAATGACAGGCATGTTCCTTATGGCACAGTATTTCCACTGGAATATGGCCTCTCACTTGTATCTCCTGACCCAAAGCCAGTGTGCAGATTACCCTCAAATCACCTTAATTATTCATCTAGAAGGCAGGCAACTAGGATAATTACAGAATTTCCTTTGCTGGCACAAAATACAATACTGAGCAAATGGTCATTTGAACAGCGGAACAAATGGACATGGTTCTCTACAGATGTTCGTGATGTCTTGCATATCTCCACCTCCCTGCCGCAACCTGACATCCCTCTACAATCACTTACAGCTCACCACTGTTCTCCAGGTCTTCTCTGTGTTTCCAGTGTTTACCCTCAAGCCACACTTGTCTTTTTTTACTGTATTTGTATACTTTGTCTGACCACCATGGTGTCTGTAAAGCACCTCACCATACTTGAGGTTTCTTATGTCCTCTAGCTATCCACTCTAAGATATATGCTGGTTGACAGGTCCAGCTGAGCACTGCTTAACCAGTCTTTCTGCCACTCAGATGCAGATTCAATGACAGCACAAAACAAGCCATATCTGATTTGCTACTTACTTTTTCAGTTTTGCAATATATATGTTATATAACTATATATACATATAAGTGTGTCCAATATGTATGCATTTGTACATCAATTCAGTTGCAAGTGGCTAGAGGTTCAACAGTTGCTAAGTGGAGATAAATTCACAATGTGTTCTCATAAACCTTCATTCCTTAAGAAGGAGGATTCAGTACAAAGTTTTTGTCAATTGTTTTGTAGTGCTGTTAATTATACCAGAACTTTCTATATTGAGTTAGGTAATTTCTAGATGCTGTGTAAAACTGAATGTTGTTAAATATATATAATATTAGAGAATGCATCAATGTGTATTTCTTTCAGTAAAAAAAAATCAAAAGTAACAAAAAAAATTGAGCAAAAATCCCTCAGGCCTTCCAACCTTTTTTACTCTCTGCTGTCACGGTTTAATATAGAATCATAGAATGGTTTAGGTTGGAAGGGACCTCAAGGATCATCCAGCTCCAACCCCCTGCCACAGGCAGGGACACCTCCCACTAGAGCAGGCTGCTCAAGGCCTCATCCAGCCTGGCCTTAAACGCCTCCAGGGAGGAAGCATCCACAACCTCCCTGGGCAACCCGTGCCAGTGTCTCACCACCCTCACTGTAAAGAACTTCCTCCTAACATCCAGTCTAAATCTCCCCTCTTCCAGCTTAAACCCATTCCCCCTCGTCCTAACATTACTAGACCGTGTAAATAGTCCCTCCCCAGCTTTCCTGTAGGCTCCCTTCAAATACTGGAAAGCCACTATAAGGTCTCCTCGAAGCCTTCTCCTCTCCAGGCTGAAGAGCCCCAACTCTCTCAGCCTGTCCTCATAGCAGAGGTGCTCCAGCCCTCTGATCATCTTCGTGGCTCTCCTTTGGACCCGCTCCAGCAGTTCCATGTCCTTCTTGTATTGGGGGCTCCAGAACTGCACACAGTACTCCAGGTGGGGTCTGACGAGAGCAGAGTAAAGGGGGAGAATCACCTCCCTTGCCCTGCTGGCCACACTTCTCTTGATGCAGCCCAGCACTCGGTTGGCTGTCTGGGCTGCATGTGCACACTGCAGGCTCATGTTGAGCTTTTCATCAGCCCAGACCTCCAGGTCTTTCTCCTCAGAGCTGCTCTCAGCCATTCACCACCCAGCCTGTATCTGTGCCTGGGATTGCACCGACCCAGGTGCAGGACCTTACACTTGGCCTTGTTAAACGTCATGAGGTTGGCCTGGGCCCACCTCTCCATCCTGTCCAGGTCCCTCTGGATGGCATCCCTGCCCTCCAGCAAGTCAACTGTGCCACACAGCTTGGTGTCATCTGCAGACTTGCTGAGGGTGCACTCAGTTCCTCTGTCCATATCACTGACAAAGAAGTTAAAGAGCACTGGTCCCAGCATTGACCCCTGAGGAACACCACTTGGCACCGGTCGCCAGGTGGACATTGTGCCATTGATCACCACTCTCTGCATGCGACCATCCAGCCAATTCCTTATAGAATATAGATTATGTTTCTTTACCCATCTGGTTTTGGAAGTTGTCAAACCACTGTAATTGTGACATTATATGTAGGATCACAGAAACACCCATTTGGGTTTCTGACATGTTTTTAAAAAAACATGGTAGCCTTGAAGTAAATACCCAAGCACTGCAGTCACTGGGTATTGTTCCTGCCTTTCCTTAAGGAGCCACTCTCGTGCTGCTAATTCAGTGCAGTTTGAGACTAGAGCTGAATCACATAATGCATTTTAATGTGAAAGTGACCTGAACGTAATTTAGGTTGCTGTTAAGACTTGTGTCAGGGAATGTTTGCTTTTAATATTTTTTTTTATGTCACCTCTTTTCTGTAAACCCACTGAGTACTTGTCAGGTTTGCTGACTCTAGACTGTGTGTATGAATTAGCTTCAGGTTTCACTGCTAAATGAATAAATCTGAGCAATCAAGAGACCCATTCATTCCTTCTGATACTAAAACCACCTCCAATTTATAGAAAAAGTGACAGGTTGTTACTTGGAAAACCTTCTTTGCCTATCACTCTTCCATTAAAGCCTCTTTTCCTCTTAATCTGTCTCCCCAAATTAACTGTGTAGATGATGAATGCTGTACATAAACTGTGCAGGAGAGACATAATCTGTTATTCTACTTTATCCAGAATGGCTTAGATTTTATTCATTTATATTATGAGAGGATGTTAAGGAACGTATTCTTGTGCACCTTGTGTTCCCTGCACAATGCTGCTTCTCTAGTTCCCCCATATCCTTCCAGGCTTTGCTTTATAATCCCTTCATTCCCTTCTGCCTCACCCCCACATCCTCTTCTGGCTGACCTTGCTGTCTTTTCTCCCCTCGTCAGATTGTTCTCTGCTACTACTTAAGGCTTATCCACAGAGAAAGTTAGTGCTTAATAAGTTGTGGTAACTGTGATCTGAACTTGCTGTGTGTAGCTGCCCTTCATCCTCAGTGCAGACCCTTTGTAAGAAGATTACTCTGCTTTGCTTCCAGAGGTGTCCTCAGCAGGCTGTGTTCAAGTCCTTTTTGTCCAGTACTTTCTCCTGGCTGGCTGTCAGCCTTCAGCAATATGAGGCAAGAGCAGACTCTTGCTCTAGGGATACCAGCTGGAATTTGCATTTCCAAAATGTACCTCATTTGTGTCCATGTGGGAATCAGTGAAACCACCTAGTGTACTGTAAATTCGTGCTTTGTTTTAATGTAAGCAACATTTTTTTCCAGACAGACAACTCCATAAACTCAGGCTTCTGTTTTGTTTCCCTCTTGCTTTGTTAGAAAATACACGTTAGCAAACAAAGGTGGAATTAACTGATTTCTGCCCTGAAAAAAAAAAAAGGTTGTTCCTAAAGTGGGAGCAGCATTTCTCACACTTGTAAAACAGCTGTTGAGTGCAGACAAATCTAACCTTTCCGATTTCACTAATTTTCTCCTGCTTGCTTCTTCTGTTGACAGTGTTTTCCTGGACACTGGTCAGCTGCAGGGTCCTCACAAGTGTACAGTCTGAGCAGGCAAGCCAGACAGAGAAGGAGAATGAGAAGTTGAAAGTAGTAGCACCTCTATTTATAGACAGGATGGATGGAAGAGAGTGATTTGCCTGTTGGTTTTTAGGAAGCTGGTGGGAAGTCAAAGAAAGAAAAGAACAATTCTATTGATTTCTAGTTCTGTTGTTTTTCTTCCCACCTCCTTCCACTTCAGTTTCTAACTGTGTCATAGATTAGACAAGGGGTCAGACTTTCTAATAGATGCTCAGAGATTTTGAAAATCCCTGAACTTGAGGCAGTCCAGTGATTTTGTGTGCACTTGTTATTTTGTTCTCCATAAAGAGGAATCACTCATACAGTGAAAGAACAGTGGCAGCAGATAGGTGCATCTCCATGCTGCTTTCCCTCTATTCTTTGCCTTTTTGCTTTCTTGTCTTTTTTGAGATATCTCTGTCTTTGTTCAGAAAGTACAATAATGCTTTCTACCTTTTTCCAGACGCATATGCATGGACACCAAGAATATTCCTCCTCACCAGTATTCCAGATGCAGAGGACTTCAGCCAGGCAGCCTTCGGCACCCCCTGCTCAGCTTCCACACAACAGCCTTCAGGGCCAGGGCCTTTGCTACACCACCAGTTCCACTGAGGACCTCCAGCCAGGTCACTCTTCAGCCTCTCTTATCAAAGCAATCAGAGAAGAACTTCTACGACTTTCTCAGAAACAGACAACAGTGCAGAACTTCCATAGCTGACTTAGCATTCCCTTGCAAATCTGCCAGGTATCTGCTTCCTATGGAAGCACAGACTTAGAGGAAATCAGCAATGTCGTTCTCTAAAAAGAGTGAACTTTCACAGTTCTGTTGACAACACTCTGGAAAATACTTACAAGGCAGCAAAATGAGGACAGTGAGGAGAGATGGGGGACAAATAGGGAAAGCCATCAGTGTCATCACAAGTAATATTAATTAATCTGCTAATATTACGGTGCTCTTCTCCCTACCCTCGTTCAGCCTCAAATAAATAAACCTTAGGTCAAGTACTGAACACTCCAACAACAACAACAACAAAATAAAAAGACAGGAACAAACTCCAAGTATGAAAGACTCCTTTTTCTAAGGAAGTAGGTGAAGGCTTGAATAAAATGACATTTTGCAAGAGATGCAAGTATTCTCATCTCTCTTGTGTTTATGGGGAGCTGGTTTGTGTTTGCTATTCCGCAGCAAACCGCAGCAGCTGAAGGGTTTTGAAGGTCGGATCCTACCTAAGAATCGCTTTGGTTATCAGGAACAAAGGGATTGCTTAGACTAAAAGTCTTTATGACCTACTTGTAACAAACTGGAACAATAATTGTTATAGCTCTGTGCTTCCAAATGGAGCTCCCCTCTCCACTCTTCCTTGTTTTCCTTCTGGTGCTGAAGCTTCAAGTGTTCCTTCATCTTCAATGTTTGCAAAGTGAAACATTGGCCTTGTATAATGAAGTAAATATCTGTAGACTCATTCAGGCTGGAACAACAAAGCAAAGCATCCAAACAGAAAAGGTCCAGTATTAATTTTGTTTGAAAATTATTGAAAACTAGGAGAAGACTACTCAGCCACAACTGAATTTGGGCAAATGCTTATCTTTGAAAAGAATGTTTGCATACTGTATGTTCTTGCAAGACCAGCGACAAAATCTTGCCACTCTGTAGTTTGCTTTGTGGACAGAAATCAATCCAGCCTGCCTGTTACAGGGTCACCAGCATTATGTTATAAATTGATGTCCTAAGTCATTGCTTATGTTTGGATCTGAATAATTTTAGTGAAAGTCAGTGACAGTTTAGAGCATTAACATAGGCTTAGATTTGCGGTTTTGAGACAGTTTCTATATTTATACTTATTTCCACTGTCCCTTTGGACAAAGGGTAAGCATTATCCCCATGGTAAGAATGGAACATGCCATGGAACTGTTTGTTGCTGTTTTTTTCCAGAGTTTTAATTTAATAATAGCTATGAATTTACTAATATTCAGCCATTGCATAATTGTAACTGACATAATACATGCGGAGATTTTGCTTAAGTCACGATTTGTTGGAGTGTATTTATTTTCAGATAAGACTAAACTAAAGCTAACAAACTGGCATGGAGAGAGAACAAGCTCAGTGTTAATGAGAAGATTTGGGAGCTTTGCCTTAGGAGAATGAAAAGCAAAGCTATTTGGTGCTTACAGCATGGGCATTTCAGACACTAGTATATGGCAGTTGTGAAAGGTTTAAGAACAGTAGTCTACCAAAAAGATGATTGGGCGGTGGATCAGGGGAGGGCTGTGTTTGCCTCACTCACTAGGATAAAAAGGGCACTGGTGACATACAGATGTGTAGCACATTGATGTGGAAGTCTTTGGCTATGAAATCTATTCCTGGTTCCTATGCACAGTTCAGTAACTGTGAGGCGACCAACTCAGGCTGAAATGAGAACAGGTTGGACACCGTGGAAGAACTTTATGTACCTTGTTCATGAAATGCATACGAAATACTAATTGGCAAAGCCAAAATGAGGAAGCAGCTGGTTGCTTGGTGATGTGAAGGGGGGTGGTGAGGAGGAAGGTACGTTCCCTCTCTTACTAGGAAGCCCAGTTATTTTTTGTTTACTGATGGTTATCTAAAGGCTGTATGAAATAATTTTGAGGGACTTCCTGTAGCAAAGCAGTGTAAATCAATTCCCAGTTCCCTGGCTAATGCCCCGCAGCCACTGGTAAAGGCTTGTATGGAAGCAGAACACCAGCATGCTTGTGAACAGCAGTACCAACAGGTGGTTAGGTTTTGAAGTTGTTAAGGGTTGGGTTTTTTTTGATAATCCCTTCTAGGATAAAAATTAAGAAATGTTTATTTCCTGCCAAATTTGTGAGGATGCCTGTTGCCAATATTTCAGAAAAACATCAGGTTTTGCAGAATGAAGACTCTATCCGGCAATGTTCATTTGGTCTCTTGAGAGTGTTGAATGTTGATGTTTCCTCAGCATTCCCATTAAAACTCTCTTTCATAGCCCATATCCTTCTCTAGCTTAATTCTGCAGTGAGGTCAGATGCCAGTGCTTACAACATTTGCACGTTACTGTGACTTTGTTTCAAGAAAATGTGGGCATCTCAAAAACAAGTTCATAGTCTGGCTGATGGCTCCAGCTATTTCAGGAGGAGTACAAAATAAGAGCTTTGAAAATTAGAGGTACTTAAGCTATTTCTCATGCATTTTTACTGCCAATGGTAATGCTGTTGTGATATTCTGCCTTTTTATGTGTGAAAGCATATCCTTTTTTCTTCTCAATCTCAAGTCTTACGATGAACGCATGCAGGATAAATATGTACTGGTAAATATGAGACATTCTGATGCAGAAATCCTCTTTAAAACCTTACAAGTTCATGGGGTGAGACAGTAAAATGCAAGAAATCAAAAAGCTCTGCTTTGAAGTTACGTTCTCAGATCTGACCCACTATTCACTGAAATACTGTTACAGGGTACATGATACATGATCTGTACTTTCATAGTGAGAAGAGGAATACCTAAGGCACCGATTTTGGGGATGGTCAAAGAGACTGATACTTCACTTTCTGCAGCTATAGGAAAAGCTGGGTTTCATGTTCTACAAAAGGACTCTGTGGAATGCATGTGCCAAAATTTGGGAACTCAGGAAAACAATATATATCTGTGAGCTTCTGCATCCCCATGTGCTTGAGCTCTTCTGCCATTTTTTTTTCCTCATTAAAGGAGGGCAGACAATTTATCTTTTTCAATTAAATGTAAAGTATCCTGAATTTAAGTATCTGTGAATGAATCTACCAGCTTCTGAAAACATTAACCAGATGAGAAGGTGGCATGGGCACAGAAAGCCGTTACCAACAGTTATATCCATTCCCATGACTAAACCATCTGGTTCATGGAATCCTTGGGCTCTTCACAATTTTCCTTGGTGTGTTTAGTCTGTGTTTAGTTTGGCATATAGAAGAACTTGGAGAGATGAGAGCTATGTAATATATCTTGCTTTTCCTTTTCATGGCCAAAATGTTGACCTCTAGCTGCTTTTTTATTATCTTTAGAGCTAAGTGAAATTTCACAATACTTTTTCATACCTTCAGTTTGAACAGTAGGGCATGCTTCAGTACTATAAAGTGCTCTCTACTAGGATGTAATACATGGTCCTGTCAGTGGCTGTGAGGATGTGACTGAGGAGAGAAAACCTTGCTTTTAGGAGGAGTGATTTGCATATGCTCTGGACTCATGATGTTAAATATGCACACTTTGGAGCAGGAAGGGGGATTTCACTAACCCTTTGCAATGCACTGTACTTGCAGTGGTTTGCAGTAGGCTTCAGATCTAACGGTTGGAGAGCAGAGCATCACACACTGTGTATCGCCTCTGCACCCAAAGGAGTGGCAGGCGAGATGTTGGCTACCCCAGTATCATGCACTTTATGCAGACAGGTGAATATGCAAACAGGTTGACCACTCAAAAGCGCATGTTCCTACCAAGCACTGAAATAGGAGCCCTTAAATTAGACCACTAAGAGCAGGGCTACAGCACTGTCTTAGAAAGAGCCTGTTTTCAGGGATCATAACTTCCCAAGAACCGAAACAGCTGACACTGGTGTGTGTTGACTTGCAACTTGAAAGCATGTTAGATGGATCACAAAAAGAAGCTGGTGTCTGTTTGAACCCAAGTGAAGTCAGCGGTTGTAAGATGTGGATGACAGTAGGCAGTTGAACTTATTTTTTAGCCTCTTACCTTTGCTGTATTCTCCCCTTTCCAGCTTAAACAATTTTTCAGCTTAATGAAGAAATGGGTGTTTCCCATTCCATGCCTTATCTAGCAGTTCTTTGTTAGCAGGTGCCAGTCCTGTCCAAGAGCTTTGAAGTGGCAGGATAAAAAACCTTCGTGACTTTGAGGTGGGGACATTTTTTGGGCCCTTTTTTTCAGCAGTGAAGAAACGGATTTTAAACCCCCCGAAAAAACTGTTTGGGGTTTTTTGAATATGGCTGTAAAGCTGAAAATGGATTAGAAGAAAATGGATGACATCTGATTGTCAAAAGGCAAAGGAGAATAACCATGTGTCCAGGACCACTTGTAACAGTACACTAGAAAAAAGGCAGATAAAATCTTACAGACCTGGGGACTCCCCCACCTCACCTCAAGCTGATTCCATAGCACAAGCCCACTTCTGTGTGGTCCTTCACCACTTGCAGTGCCAGTCTGCACAAGTGAGGAACATCTCTCATCAGTGAGACTCCCAAAAGCACTTCACCAGGGCTTTAGAGTTTTTCTAGGGTGGTTCAGATGTGCCTGGAGAAAAGCAGCAGCTTTAAAGTGCTTCAATGTGGAGATAAAGTCCAGTTCCCTTTATTGATGGGCATCTTTTCCCTCTTCCTGTTAAATTTTATTTTAAAGGAGAGGAGGAAATCCTGGGAATATAATCAGCTGTCACTAATCTGCTATCATTCATGTATCTCATTACTTACAAGTCACAAATGCTGAAGAAGCAGAAATTAGGAACGAAAGTTTTTAGCAATACCGGAGAAGATTCGCTGTAGTTTTGCAGCATTGCAGTATTAATGCACTCGAGCGGTTGAAAAGTCAGGTGTCTCTGTTACAGTGAGTACCCCTTGAAATGCAGCTTATAGCCGAAGGAGGGCTGTGAAATTTCTATATCACTGGCAATAATTCAGTGAGGTCAGAACAAGCTCAGCTTGTGGCAGATCGTACCAATAGGATTGGTAGTTCAGATCCAAGTGCTGGTCAGCATATTGTCCTTGGTTACATCTGCATGACTTCCCGTGAAAACCATTTAGCTGCATGTGTTCTCCTCTTTGGAAGGAGAACTCATTTTTTAGTACAGTTTGGGATGCACTTGTCTACCTTTGATGTACGTGTTCAGGGGGAGTTCACTCAACTTGAGAGTAGGAAACTTGAGAAACAAAAATCCCTGGAGTTGTACTGCATTTTTAAAGAGACTTTTCCAGAGCAGAGCTGCAATCCTTTGAATCCCACTGAAGACTGACAAATGAAAGGAAAAAAAAATCACATTAGTACTAGAAAAATACACATTCTTTGCACTTCATGCTTTGTAGAACTGGAATGTTTTGTCTTGATTTTGTGTTACTTTTTCCTGATACTCTTTACATTTGTAATGGCCGCTCCTGTTTAGTTTTGAGTAGTCCTTACTTCATAAGCGGAAGTTTATGTTTAGGCTGTTACATCTTGCCTTAATTGGAATAAAATGTTGGCACATGTGAACAAATGCTCCGAAGAGTCTTTTGAAATGAATGCTAAACCTCCAGGGATCCCTGAGGAGGTGGTTTTCAGCTTCATTTACGGTAATAATCCTATTGTCATATGTAGAGCAGGCAAAGTGAAATGAGAATTAAGAGAGTAAAGAGATGAAAATTATTGCTTTGCATTTCCACTTATATTCTGATGTACACACTTTGTAAGAGCTCTACTATGTTCCCATGAAAACATCTCAGATTTTCATCCCAGGGCTTCTTGGAAGTTGTTCTCATCAAGGCTGTGTGAGCTTTTTTAGTGCTGCGCATGATTTAAAAGCAGCAGCTTGGATATAGTTTGTTTGAAGGAAAAAAAAATGCTCTTCCAGGTCTTGTATTTGACAATGTGCTATGCTCTTTTAGTCCTGAAATGATGAGTTGAAAGAAATTTGTCTAAAGAAATAGGAACTTTTAAAAATGCTGCAAGAATAGAAGACTAAGATGCTTTTTTCCTTGGACTTAGAAAAAAAGAGGAAGAACTGTGGATTAGTCACTATCAGTAGTACATCAGCATTGTTGCCAAATCAATTGCTCAGCTTCAGTGCAATACGGGTGACTGAGGCATCCACAAGCTCATTACTGGTTACAGGATTCGTTAGGTAGTCCAATCCTGGGTAATATGGTTTCAGGTAAGTTAAGTTGCATTTTGCATGGAACACTTTGCCAAGTATTTCCACGGATGACTTTGATCCTTATGGTAGTTTCTGTCTTCAGGCTTTATGGTGGCAGCTTTAAACAAGAGCACATCAAGATTAAAGGTGAGGAATCTCCCATTTAGAAGATTTCTGAATGTGCAGTCATGTATTTGCATTATTGCTGCATCCTTCCATACTTCACTGCCATGTGGAAGAAAATCTGCTAGGACACTGGAAATCACAGCCTTGCTCTCACAGAATAGAACTGCAAAGAAGTCTCGAGAAGTTTTTCACTTCCAATGGACAGCACCACTGAAAAACATTGCCTATGATAATCTTACTTCTGCCTGGAAGCAAGGTAGCAAAGAGCACTCTTTCTCACAGCTTTGCACTTAAGCCCACAGCAGCAGTGAGCATTATTTGGACCTCTGCGTAAAAATGAACTAATATCTCATACTCAGCATCTGCACTAGACATTGGTATAGCTCAGTTAAGGCATGGTGATTTCCCCATTTATTTCAGCTCAGAGGGTTGCCAAATTAGAATTGAATGTTGGTGGACTAATCTGGTTCAAATATACGAGTGTCTTGAAAAATAGAACCCCTCCTATGAAACAGTTGAAAGGTGACACTTTGGCTTGGTGCACAAACCCAGCAGTATGTGAGGTTTATGGAAAATGAGGTTGAGAGAGAAGGGTAGAGCAAAACCAGAACAATAGTAACTACAAGAGAAAAGTTGAAAAGCAAAACTCATAGAAAGGTATTATTGCACTAAACTATCTGCAAGCCTCAGCAGGTTACCTTCAAAATGCCAGGTTTCGTATCAGGAGAGTGCTGGATTTCACCTGTGAGCTGGGCAGAGGTGGGGTGTGGAAGGACGGATTGTTGTGTGCATCGTGGTTTTTATCTTCCCCACATACCTGCTGCTAGGAGACAGAAATGGACTGGAGGGGTCTTTGATCCCACCTTGCTGTCGCTATAGCATGGGAAAGGTCTGTACAGCCTGTGACATCTTTGTCTAGATTAGGTTATAAAGTGGCCAAGACTCTTGGTTCCCTCAAGAGGCAAACCAACTTGTGGTAAGGACCTTTGGAGAGAGAAGAAAGGATTTGGGATTGACAGTATGAGTGGTGTTTAGTTCATGCTAACCCCAAAATATGCATCGGTCAGGTTTACAGATGGAAGATGTGACTTTACTACTCATAGTGGCAGAGACAGAAAATGTCAGTTTTTACAACTAGTTTATTTCCTTAGAGCAAAGGGCATGGTGACGAGTAGGGTGTGGGGTTTGGAACAGAGCTTCATTTGCTGGTCACTGAAACTGAACATCTTTCCTCACCGAATACAGAGAGGCTTTCTTTTTGGAGGGAGTTCTGGGGGAGTTTTATGTCACCAAGACACAAAGGCCCATAAATCATTATTTCTGATAGGTGAGCAGTATGATGAAGTTAATGTGCCTTTAGATTGCATGCTGTCAGATTGGACAGGAAATATCTGTGTCTCAGAGCCCTGGATGTTTTTTTCCAAGCTGTTAACAGAGTAGGGAGACAATACTGCATTATTTACCCTGTGTTTATTTCCAGAAGGTTATTACAAAATAGGAGTTGGAAATAAGCTTTTTGAAAAGTGTATGTTTGATTCTGGGGCAGAAACCTGCAGCTAGGTTCCTGCAGCCAATAGCACAACAGATGCTAGTACCACTGGTACCACAAAATAAGGAGGGTAAGGATGAGAGAGGGTGGCTGCTTCCCAAAAATGCCTGTGTTTCTTTCTTTGGCTGTATATTTATTACAGTGAATTTTTCTGAATTCATAGTTGCTGTAATGGCTTTATCAAAATTCCTACAATGTCCCAGTACAGAGCACCTTTTCTTAAGAATTTAACCTCTGTCTTTTCTCTGTGTGTTTTGTGTGAGTAGGAAGCTCTGATGCTTGCCAATTTTCATCCCTCTAGTGATTTTGCAAAGAGTAATCGTTGTAAAGTGCAATTGCTTAATATGTAGCTCGTTCACTAAAACCCCAAGGACAGAGGCAGTGAGTAATGCAAGTCGTCATTAGCAGAGCAATGGTATCTAAACAGATGAAGAGCCATGCATCAAGTACCAATCCATTTAGTCTTGAATTAGAATTTAAGGAATCACTGGTCAGATGTGATTGATATTACCTCCAGGCAAATTAAAGTATTTACCCCGGACTGCTAATGTTCTTTATCTTCTGGTATTAGAAGTGCTAATCGGTTACATGTCCCTGCTGCCCTGTTTTTCTGCCTGAGAGGCTTGTAGCCCAGGTGCCATCTCTGTCTCTTTCCAAGCACTACATATGTTCGTGCTTCTGTTCCTGAGCACTCAAAATTCCTTTCTTCTCTCACTCCACACCCCCGTACCCTCCCCTCGCCGCAGGTTTGAAAGGGAGAAGGCTGCACAAAAACTGCTTTCTGTCCCCCCCGCCCCGTCCCCTCCTGCCCTGCGGGCTTGAGGAGGGGACAGCAAAAGGAGCTTTCGCACACGTGGGCTGCAGTCAGGCTGGTGGTTGGCTGGGTGTATGAAATGGTAAATGGACACTTTGTCTAGAGCAAGGCAGAACGGCAAGAGCCTGGAGAGTTCCCCACCTTGAAAGAGCTCCTGCCTTGACAGATCAGGTTACTGCCGTGACGGAGTTGCCGGTTTGGACCATCCCTGCTTTTGGACGGCTCCTTCCTTTTTGCACGGCTCTGGGTTTTACCCAGTCCCTGCTTTTGGACGGTTCTCCTCACTTTTGCACCATTCTGTGCAAACTTGCAGGCTTGGCAGGCCCTGGGGTCCTTTGAGAGAGCAGCTGGTGGCACTCGGACTGGCCACTCTCAGACCATAGCAGCAGCCAACTTCCTGGCTGCCTTCTGGACTGGGGAGACCCTAGCAGTCTGTCTCTCCTCTGCCACTGCTGAGGTAGCATCGTTCCACGATCATCCCACTCGTGGAAGAAATGCTCGAGACATTTCTGAGTTTGGCGGCTTTGCCACCCGCCTTGGAATTCTGCTGCATGGACATACACTATTGGACATTGCCTGCAGCATCAGAAGGCTGCTCCTGCAGAGGAATCCAGCAAGGGATCACTGTCAAATACCTGTCTCGCCTCTCTGAGTAGGACCTGCTGTTCCCTTAAACTCTCTGCTCAGTCTGATTGATAGTGGGGTAAAGCTGTGTTTATAGCTTAGCCTTTTCCATTTTCTGACTTCCTAAATCTCTAAACTTGTCTATAACATCCTTTTTTCTTTGAAGAATCTGTAAATAAACCTAACTAGGTTTGTATATAGTTTGGGGGCAGGGTGTTCAGGAAAAATAAAATAATACTATTTGTTTAGAATTCCTGACTCAGCCACATTAATTCCCTGCCTCCATGACAGCCTCAAGTTCAGAAACCTTGTCCAGAAAACGTAAAAAAATGTTCTGGTTTGATCAGCAAAAGTTAGGTTTCAAACTCCTGGGTTTCAGTCACACTTATTCAGCCCTTCAGATTTCAAACATTTTTTTTGCTTTTCTTTGAACTAAATCAAGGGATTTGGAATCTATTTCTTCCCCATTGCCAGTGATGAAATTTTTGGTGCAAGGATGCAGAATTTGACTGGACAGTATGGCATAAACAACTGAGTGTTAACATTCTGTCATTCTGAGAGGGTAGTTTGCAGATTAATAGGGGACATGAGCTATCATCTGATTTTTTTGCTTTGGGATATAGGAGAGCTTAAACTGTCTCAGTGTTACAGGATGACATTGTATGTAGCAGTCTGAAGGGGCACCAAGGTCAAATGATTTGAATGCTGATAAATCAGGAGTTATTATTGCTTCCATGGTTTCCGGGGTGGGGGGGGGCCAGGAAATGCTTTCTGAATTAATAATGAGGAAACCCAAACAACAAAACAAGGCATGTGCTGGTGTATATGTAGCTCCCTTGAAGCCAGCAGAAGCTGGGCAGAATTGCACTAGTTGAGGATCTATTATTAGAGGTATAATGGTAGTGATATTATTAGGAACATGAGATAATCCAAAATAAATGCGTGCACCACTCCACACATTGCTTGTGGACTACATTTATAAGGCATATATGCAGTCACCTTTAATTTGTGCATCAAAAGCAGACCAGAATCCTCTACTGTGACTTGATTGGTCTTAAAGGGAGATATAACTCACAAGTTGTGTTATTGTGTGTCCCCTAGCTAAAATATTCCAAGAAATGTAGCCATGGACCACAGATAATCTTTAGATTATATTTGCTCTACTTTGTGTATGCTCCAGTATTGTATACTGGGTTTTGTCTTTTGGATGCAGTTCTTTTATTATGCACCTGCTCTAACTATTCATGTGCCTTTGAAACCATGACAGTTCTGCTGGGGCTTTTTTCCCTTATGTTTGCACAGTGCATTGCCTTGCATTGTACTTGTGATTACCCACCATGCCTAGGATCACTACAACATGGATCTCAGAGACTCTCTTTAAAGTGATGCTTTATTGCTTTTTACTGTGTTGCATTGGAACAGGTAAGATGCTTAGGTTGGTGATCTTTGAGCTTTCTGGTTGCTGCTATTTTGTTTGGGGATTTCAAACACACTGAAAGTAGTGGTATGTTCATGACATTTATTACTGGACTATATTTCCACTTCACAGAAAGTCAGTGACTTGACCTGTAGACCAAACCTGGCAATGTCAAGACAGGTGAGGAAAGAAGCCCACTGCATTAGATCAGAGTTTTGCAGGTCCCTGATCTAGACAAAATATACATTTCACAGCAGAAGTGATGTGCAAGATATTCCACTTGTATACCTGGTTTTGTTGAGACTGGAGCGTCACCCCTGAGCACAGGTAACAAAAACCTGAGAGCATTATATTACATAAAAAAATAGTGGGTTACAGTCTTTCTCTCTCTTTCTTTCTTTCTTTCTTTCTTTCTTTCTTTCTTTCTTTCTTTCTTTCTTTCTTTCTTTCTTTCTTTCTTTCTTTCTTTCTTTCTTTCTTTCTCTCTTTCTCTCTCTCTCTCTTTCTCTCTCTCTCTCTTTCTCTCTCTCTCTCTTTCTCTCTTTCTCTTTTTCTCTCTTTCTCTCTTTCTCTCTTTCTCTCTTT
>WAAF01000837.1:1198250-1299428 GCA_013400475.1 Tricholaema leucomelas | reverse complement strand
CTCTCCCTTTCTCTCCCTTTCTCTCCCTTTCTCTCCCTTTCTCTCCCTTTCTCTCCCTTTCTCTCCCTTTCTCTCCCTTTCTCTCCCTTTCTCTCCCTTTCTCTCCCTTTCTCTCCCTTTCTCTCTCCTTCTCTCTCCTTCTCTCTCCTTCTCTCTCTTTCTCTCTCTTTCTCTCTCTTTCTCTCTCTTTCTCTCTCCTTCTCTCTCTTTCTCCCTCTTTCTCTCCCTCTTTCTCTTTCTTTCTCTCTTTCTTTTTTCTTTATCTCTTTCTTTCTCTCTTTCTCTTTCTTTCTCTCTTTCTTTTTTCTTTATCTCTTTCTTTCTCTCTTTCTCTCCCACTGTCCCTCTCTCCCTCTCTCTCTCTTTTCCAGTTTACTCAAGCTGAGAATTCTCAACAGAAGCTGCAAATTGAGGTTTAAATGTACTATATTCTTTGAAGGCAGCTACATACAAGCAGTCTACTATGGAGAGAATGTGAAAAACAAACTACTTGTGCTTTTAAAGGCAAGGTTTAGGAAGCCCACCAGAACTACCCTGCTATGAGGCTAGTTCGTGAGCACTGTGCTGGGATATAGGACATCCAGGACTTATATCATGTGCTTACAACTCTTCAGACTGGAATAGAACTACTTCTGTGACTTGCTGTGCCTATGCACTCCTAGGAAATGCAAAAGCTATGAAACACATTCCCTCAAAGATGAAAACCAGTGCTATATCCAACAGGCATTTCTCTGTTCCCAGCCAGAAGAGCAATCTCCCATAAGAATGAATAACTGTAGAAAGATCTGTAGAAGATAGACACTAAGGAGAATATGGAGATTTTCTTGCAGTATCTTTCACACTGCTTTCAGGTGCATATTTACCACTCTTTAATACATCAGGAAAAATGCTTCACATGTAGCTGTAAGATTTGTTATCCATCAGTGATTGTGGTGGTTAGTAACTGTCAACCCACCACTCTTTCAGTCAATACCAACAGTAAGGTGTAGACACTTTTGTTTCTGTAAACTATGCGTATATAAAAGGTGTTGCAGTTGGGGGGGGGGCATTTGTAATTGTTGCATGTTGAAATGCTGAGATTTTTTTTCTTAATTGGGCAATATTTTGTGATCAATTACTCCCAGCAGTATAGTACAAAGGAAAAAAAAAACCAAACCAAACATAAATCAACAAACTAAACCAAGTGAAGAAGACAAGAGTACAAAACCCTGTAAGAATTATGCTCTTTCCTTTCAAAACTTTCCTTCCTGGTGCTAGTGCTCAGCATTTCACTCCAGAAGGCATTTTGTGTTAAGTGACACCCATGATAGGGAAGGATGTCCTTCCTTAGTGTCTAACTCGTACCCATTCTGGTGGATGATGGATAGTCGATAAGGGATCACTGCATATCACTCTGAAATGTCACAGCATTGTCCTGGTGGTACCCAGATGTGCCAGTCTTAAACTGATTTGTATCTTTTCTACCTGGAAAAGCTGTGCATTGATAAGCTGAAGGGAGGCCCTAATGATATTTAAAAGATAGGAATCTCTAATAAAGCTTTATTTGTTTTAAGGCGAGATTTTTTATGTTTCATTTCAGCTGATCTCTAGCAGGTTTGCTAACCTTGTGTGCATCTAGATGGGTTTTGCACTGATTTATTGCTTTACTAATGGATAGAAATCAAACCGATTCAACTGTACAAACCAGACAGTTTGACTGCAGTGACACAAACTCTCCTGCTCCAATATTTCATATTGGAATTATGTCTCCAACAATTTAGGTTGTGCAATTCCTTGCCATTATAAGCTTTATCACAATAAACTAGTAAATAAAAATCTTTCTATCAGTAAGGATGTTTATTATTATCTTGAATAAATAGGAGCAGTTTTGTCCATGAATTGGATATGCTGTTTTGAACCTGCTTGCCACGGATCAGCTTGACTTAATTACAGAGGCAGATGCAAGCTGAATAAGCACAACCAACACTCAGTTCCTAAAAAGCATTTTACATATAAACTGCACTGGAAAAACTAGTTTTAAATTCAGACTATACCAAACAATTCTTATTTCCATAGCTGAGTTTTCAGTGATATCAGTCAATAGACTACCACAGGTTAGTGAGTGGAAAGGGCTTGGCATAGCTAACAAATTACATCCACTTACAGATGTAACCTGGCCTATAACATAGTAATGGATTTGGTAGCATTGATGATCCAGGAAATAGCTTTGCTGGCTTTCTGTTGCAAAGTCAAAGATTATGTACTGGGCTGTCTTATGACAATGGTGTATAAACTGATAACGTGCCCTTCAGCGTCTCATTGCTGCTGACACACAGCAAGAATGAAAGAGCTCAGGAAAAAGGTTTTCTATGTGCTGTAGGGCATATGTGGTGGCTTGCAGAGACTTGCCTGCTCCATGTCTTGACTTGCAGCTCTGACCTGCTGGAGTGGTTGAAGTCCCAGCAGGTGCCCTGCCTTTTTTGGCTGAAGGCAGTGCCTGATCTTTTTTGTTTCTTAGAAAGTGATTGAAATGCTTTGTCTGTCTGTCTGTCTGCACCTTGCTGCTCCCAGATGATTTGTCCCGCTTCAAGCCCCCAAATATTTGGGTTCATCAGGACGGAGCTTTGTGATCTTGTCCACGCAGAGCAAGATGAGGGTCAGAAACCAAAGACTCCAGCCGACAGCTGCTGCGATCCATCCATAATCATCCATGCCTGATGGGCAGCACACAGCTGCTTGCATACAGAAGTTCACATCTGATAGCAAAGAAATTAAATAAGCTCATAACAGATCTTCTTAGCAGATGTGACAGTGACTTCACTGTGTGACCTGTCAGTCTGTCTTGACAGCCTTCCCCTAAGCTTGGCACTTAACCTGGGTAATGGCAATATTCGATTTCATTTGTATGTCTTAAGACTCCCTGATTGGCCAAACATCTGAGCTACTCTTCTTAACCCTGCGCCCACCATTAAAGAAACCTTTTAAATCACAGAATCATGGAATCACAGAATGTCAGGGGCTGGAAGGAACCTTGAAAGATCATCTAGTCCAACCTCTCTGCCAGAGCAAAATCTCCTATACCAGATCACACAGGAACACGTCCAGGTGGGTTTTGAATATCTCCAGAGACAGAGACTCCACAACTCCCCTGGGCAGCCTGTTCCAGTGTTCTGTCACCCTCACAGTGAAAAAAAATCCTCCTCATGTTTACATGAAAATTGCTATGCCTCAACCTCCATCCATTGCCCCTTGTCCTGTCATTGAGTATCACTGAGCAGAGCCTGGCTCCAGCCTGCTGGCACTCACCCTTTACATATCTGTAAACATCGATGAGGTCACCTCTCAGTCTCCTCTTCTCCAAGCTAAAGAGCCCCAGCTCCCTCAATCTCTCCTCATAAGAGAGATGTTCCATTCTCTTAATCATCTTTGTGGCTCTGTGCTGGACTCTCTCAAGCAGTTCTATGTCCCTCTTGAACTGGAGGCCCCACAACTGGACACAGTACTCCAGATGTGGCCTCACGAGGGCAGAGTAGAGAGACAGTAGAACCTCTCTCGACCTACTAGCCATAACCCTTTTAATACAGCCCAGAATGGCACTGGCCATCCAGGCAGCAAGAGCACATTGCTGGCTCATGCTCAACCTCCCATCAATGAGGACCCCCAGATCCTTTTTCCGTTCACTGCCTTCCAACAGGTCAGTCCCCAGCCTACAGTGATACCTGGGCCTGTTCTTTCCCAGGTACAAGACTCCACACTTGCCCTTGTTGAATTTCAGCCCTGCAGCCTGTCCGTGTCTCACTGAATGGCAGCACAGCCTTCTGATGTGGCAGCCACTCCATCCAGTTTGATGTTATCAGCAAACTTGCTGACAGTGCACTCTCTGCCTTCATCCAGGTCATTGATGAATATATTGAAGAGAAGTAGTCCCAGTATTGACCCCTGTGGGGCCCCACTAATTACAGGCCTCCAACTAGACTCCATCCCATTGACCACAACTCTCTGGCTTCTTTCCTTCAACAAAACACCTACTAAGCCTCTGCTCAGTCAGTTTTAGGAATAGAATATGATAGAAGCAGCTAGTTAAAAATTAAAATAAACCCAGAGTAGAGAAACCTTCATGTAAGAGAGTAAGAGGCTCTACAGCAGCACTTCCAATAGTTTAGATACCTCATGTCCCTGCCAGCAAGAGAAGCAGCAGCTGCTTCTGCTGGGCTGTTAACTGGGACTTGCAAGTGACAACTGTAAAACACACCATCACTGGGGGAATCTCTGGTTCACATGTTTGAAAATGAAACTGTTTTTAACAATTTCATGTATTCTTTTCTTGTACCTTTTCCACCCTTTTTTTAGTTTGTTTAAATCAGCCCAATTTCCTAAAGTCAGTTAAGAAATATGTCACAGTTGTTTCATTTATGCTGTTATTTAAAGGCATCTGCCATACTTTTCCCCTTGCAAGGGCACAGTGAAGATACCCAGCTCTGTCTGCATCCTGGGTGAAAATATCAAAGGGAGCCTGGAGGACCATGGTATCTTAGCCCCTTGGGCTGGAATAGAAACTGTGAAACTCCGGCAAAAGGAGAGCCGAGGCAGCCGAAACCACCTTCCATTTACATGTATTGTGTGTTGACATGCACAAAGCTTGTCAGCTGTGGAAAGTGAATGCCTCCTGAACTTGGTGCAGGGAAGTCAGCTTCTTGCATTTTTCCAAGGAAGAAGTAAGTGCTGGAGCTGCTGAGTTACTTTCATTCATGTGTATCAGGTAGGACCATGCTTTTGTGTATTGGTTTTTAGTGCATGTAGTGCAGCTGTCCTGCACTGCAGAAAGCAACTCTTCCCACAACAACAGAGACATCTTTTGGGTCCCTTTAGGAGGGAAATGAATGCTTGCCTCCTATGCCTATGTGTTGGTATGCATCCTATAATTTGGGAAGTGCAGGACTGTGGGAATGTTTGACATTTGAGATGGTGTGTGACTCTGGGAGGACTGGCAAGAGCCCAGGTTGCCTGGAACTGTTTGTTTGGAGAAGATCTGGTAGAGTAGAAGAAAGAGCCACTCTTGGGAATCCACATTGTGTCTACAGGTAGGCACTCTGGTAGGGAGCTTTAGGACACACAAATTGAATTAGCTATGAATTAGTCTGTTCAAAGCTATGAGTCAATCTCAAAGTACCTAAGTTATTATACTGTGCATGCCAGTGGAGGTATCTTAGAAATGAGTCCTAGACTTTCACCTGTGTAGTCTCAGCTCCTGGCTTTATCATGGTAGTAATGATTTATGAAGACTTACGAAGACATGGTGGTTCATACTCAGTTGTGAGCCCAGGGCTTGTTGAAACATTGGAGATGTCTTCAGCTGCTGCCAGAAGGAAAGCACAGGAGAAAAGGCAAGTTGGATTAGAGAAGCAATATTGGGCAACCAGCATGAAAATCTGAAAGCACTGGCCCTGCAGAGATCTGCAGAATGGAAACAACTTGAAGAAAATAAGTTCCAACCCCTACACATTCCTGCATGAGCCTAAGCTTTCTCATCCCACCACTGTCAACACAGACTCTAGAGGAACCTCCTGCTAGCAACAGTCACAAGGAGCAATTAAATCACTGCACCTCTGCGTGAGTGTGACTCTGCTGTGCACTGTTCACTCAGAGATCAAATTAACCACCCTCCTTTCCCAAGCTACAGGAGCAGAACAAGCAAGGACTGAAACAAGAGACACCATTCAGTGGCATGGGCAGGTCGATGTCCTGTGAGCTGTACTTCTATCTTCTTTTGCCCGTAGAAAATTCCTAGTAACTGTGGGATGTGAAGGAATCTGGCAGAGCTCAGCCCATCCCTGCAGAGCCTCAGCAGATGCACCACAGTCTTATCAGAAGCTTTGGCTTTGTTGCAGTTCAGGTGCAGCTGCATCTGAAACTGTTCTGGCTGGGCTCCAGTTCAAGCCAGCATGATAACCAGCTGAGGCTGGAAAATACAACATACAGAAATAAGAAAGGGAGGGACAGGGATGGGGGCTTCAGTGAAGGTTTTGCCTCTTTATCCTCCATCCTACCTAGAATCAGAGCACTCATGCACTCTGGCACAGCTCTCTGCCAGCCCTTTGAATCTGTTCATGATGCCATGGGCCAAAGTCCTCTTAGGGATTCTAATACCTCCTTTGCTCATCAGCTTCAGTCTGCAGCTTGCAACACTGCAGAATCAGATGCAAGGACAGCTGCAGGACATCATTATGGGAAAAGTGTAGGCTGCTGTGGCCCATGAACTTTAACACCAGCCTGTCCCCAGATGCAAAAGGAAGGAAATCAAAGAAATATCTCCTCCTGTGCCACTATAAGCTGTACAGTTCAAGTTCTTCCAGGTGAAGTGTCCCATGCTGAAATGATCCACTGCAAAAATACATGAAAAACAGCTTGGAGAGGCTTCCAATGCATGCAGATAGAGGGGGCTTCAGTGTACTGTTAGTCCACAGACCCATCAGAAGCTATGAGAAAACTATCCCCAGTCAAACCAGCACTCTGAGGTCATAATTTGGAATGTGATAGAAAGAGAAAATCGGTTCCAGCTTGATTTCACTGAAGACTTCAAAGTAATGGCTCAGGTTTAGTTTCAGCTCAGGAAAATGAAACAGATCAAGACCTTTGATCAAAATTTTGCTTTGAGTTTGATATTTCCCCAGTAACACCAAATAAAATGAAGTTGACCTGCAGGAGATGCCTACCTTGAGGTCACATGCTGTTGTCCAGCTTTGCATTTTATGCTGACTGGTCATCAGCAAGACCAGAGTCTAGAGCCACTGCTGCACTGGGAGAGGGCCCTGCGGCACCCTGCTCCAGGGAAGGGTCTGAGTACTCCCCGTTCCTTCTGACTCTGATAGGGTTTTCTGAATGACCTTGGCCAAGCCCATAATTTGTTTTCTGAGTTAATAAATACCTTACAGGAGCACATGGAGGAATCATTAAAATCCCTGTATGACCTGTGGAAGAAAGTGCGGCAGTATACAGAACATTTGTTCATGTTTATAGACTTCCCAGCCCAAAGGACAGGCTGTTGAAGCTAACCCATCTTTAAACATCTTGCCAGTGCTGATAAACAAATGCAGGCAGCAGCCTGATGGGAAAGGAACAGCTCACAGGTCTCATTTACATTTTGGGTTTTAGGCAGTTTCTCAAATTAAGCAGGCATCAAAGCAAGATTTCCTGCAAGGCACCCAGAAAGAGCTAAACCAGACTATAGTGAGCTTCTTAGATGGTATTTCAAATAGTCCCTTGCCCACACATGAAGGCCAGGTAACTGTGGTCTCCTATTTCCTTGCCATTCAGTGGAGCAGCCTGCAGCTCAGCCACACTTACAGTGGACCTATGACTAGCTGTCAAAGGCACATCTCTTCAGAAAGATGCTGTGATCAATCCTGTCAGATAATTCTCATTAGAATTAATCAGTTCTAGCTCCTTATATTTTTTAGATGAGACAAGAAAGTCTACCTGGTTTTCAAAGAACAAATTACTCTCCATGGGCAATATAGTTAGGTGTTGAGAGGAAGGAAGTGGAAAGGCAGAGTATATAAATGGAGTATAAGACAAGAGAAATACCTGCTAAGCAAGAAAACCGGAGCGCACTGGTGAAGAAGAGCACTGCAAAGGCTGCCCAGGGCTTGCAGAAGTGCTTCATGCTGAGGGTGCAGCTCCCACCTGAGCAGCCACACAGGTCTCTGTTGCTCTGGTGCAGCAAATCCTCGATAACCTGAGAGAGCCAGTGTGCAAGGCAGAGAGGGTGGAGCAAAGGAGCTTCCTGCTGCCAGAACACCTTGGGCTTGCCTGCCGCAACAGAGTGAGGAGAGAGAAGGGCTGTGACCAAAACAAGCGCTAGCAGTAGGTGTGTATCAGTGCTGAGGCAGGTGGAGTGTCCCTGAAGATAACCTCTGAAGGTTTCTCCCTAGGATCTGCTGCAGCTGGAAATAGAAATGCCCCTGCAGCCTTCCTCGTGGGCCCAGGGAAGTTCTGTCTTCTGTCTCCTTCTGGGCCTATGAAGATGGTCTAATAGAACTGGCAAGAAATTAAGGGTAGAGAATATGCCTTCTTGTTTGTTTTTCCTTCACATGGTTGTGACTTGATCCCCTCCCCAACACTGCTGAGTAGTGATAAGTTTTTGAAAGGGCTAGGTGGAAGCCTAGAAAAACCCTAGACAACTTTGGTCATAGTGATACATTAGCCACTGGGTTAGCACAGGTTGTGAGCATGCTTCCACTGGGAAATTGGATGAAATCAGTTGCTTCACATAGTCTACTGACTACGTTCCACAGTGACAGTGGCCTGCCTTTAAGGGCCTGCCTTGAGTTATGGGTCACAACCAGTGCAAGCCTGGGGTTCTGTACTGGAGAAGTTGCTGCCATTCTCCTTCCACAAGCACAGCTTTGTTACAGCTTTCATCACCCATGTGCAACATGATGCTAAAAGAGCCTTTCTTCTCCAGTAGTTATCCCACCTCCTCCATGACATGAATAGAGCCAGAAACTGCATCTTCTTACCAGCACAGCTCTGTCTACAGACCAGAAGAGTTGATGGTAAAATTATATCAGCTGAAGGGTAAGATTTTTTTCCTCCTATCCTGGCTGGAAAAGCTACACTGTTGAAGTGACTGTGGTGGTGTCCTGGTCTGACAAGCACCATAAATTGCTCTGTTACAGGTCTCCCCTGAGCCTCCTCCTCTCCAGGCTAAACAATCCCAGCTCCCTCAGCCTCTCCTCGTAGGGCTTCAGCTCAAGGCCTCTCACCAGCCTCGTTGCCCTTCTCTGGACACATTCAATCATCTCAATGTCCTCCTTAAATTGAGGGGCCCAGAACTGGACACAGTACTCAAGGTGCAGTCTAACCAGTGCAGAGTACAGGGGCAGAATGACCTCCCTGCTCCTGCTGGCCACACCATTCCTGATGCAGGCCAGGATGCCATTGGCTCTCTTGGCCACCTGGGCACACTGCTGGCTCATGTTCAGGCGGGTATCAATCAGCACCCCCAGATCCCTCTCTGTCTGGCTGCTCTCCAGCCACTCCGACCCCAGCCTGTATCTCTGCATGGGGTTGTTGTGGCCAAAGTGCAGCACCCGGCACTTGGAGCCATTGAATGCCATCCCCTTGGACTCTGCCCATCTGTCCAGGCGGTCAAGGTCCCGCTGCAGAGCCCTTCTGCCCTCCAACCCAGCCACATCTGCCCCCAGCTTGGTGTCATCTGCAAACTTGCTGATGACTGACTCGATGCCCTCATCCAGATCATCTATGAAGATGTTAAAGAGGATGGGGCCCAGCACTGATCCCTGAGGGACACCACTAGTGACGGCCGCCAGCTGGATGTGGCACCATTCACCACCACTCTCTGGGCTCGGCCCTCCAGCCAGTTCCTCACCCAGCACAGAGTGTTGCCATCCAAGCCGTGGGCTGACAGCTTAGCCAGCAGTTTGCTGTGGGGGACAGTGTCAAAGGCCTTGCTGAAGTCCAGACAGACCACATCCACAGGCCTCCCCACATCCACCAAGCGGGTCACCTGATCATAGAAGGAGATCAGGTTGGAGAGGCAGGATCTGCCCTTCCTAAACCCATGCTGGCTGGACCTGAGCTCTTTGCCATCCCTCAGATGTGCAGTTATCACCCCCAAGATAACCTGCTCCATCAGTTTCCCTGGCACTGAGGTCAGGCTGACAGGTCTGTAGTTCCCGGGTTCCTCCATCCGACCCTTCTTGTGGATGGGGATCACGTTGGCCAGTTTCCAGTCTCCTGGGACCTCTCCAGTGAGCCAGGACTGCTGGGAAATGATGGAGAGCAGCTTGGCCAGCTCAGCTGCCAGCTCTCAGCACCCTCATGCTGAGACGTTACGACCTCGCGTCACAGCCCCGCTCAATCTCGCGAGAGACCACCCTGCCCACCCCCCCTGCCTACCTGGTCCTCCGACCTGCGAAATACCGAAGGTAGAGCAGAAAGTCAGAAGGCTCTGAGTTTGAGCAAAGCAGTGCTCGCTGCGCTCTCAATTGGCTCTGCAGCCAAAATGGCGTTGCCCACAGTGTTGGCTCTGCCTGCTCCTGTCTTTGACCCAGCACAACACCCTTATTAGAGAAAACATCAGGCATTAAATCAGGCTGGAGGCACGGGGAGAGGTGGGCTCTGCAGTGAGCAGGTCAGTGGTGCTTTTCCACAGTGGTCAGCCATGGCTTCCTGTGAGAATGAAGCTGTCTAGGGACTGTTGGGGATGTGCCTCGTGGGAGGCAAGGGAGAAGGTGCCATAGGCAGCAATCCTAGTACAATGGACTGTATCTAAAGGTGTTCTTTTCCCCCCCTCCACAGTACTGAAATCCGCAGGGAAGGATGTAATAAGACTTCTGACAGTAACTGAAGTGAACTGCGTGCAACAGGATACTCCTGTGTCAGAGTGTAAGGTTGGTTTGGTCTCCCTTTAAGAAAAAGCTTGTGAGCAAAACCCACAAAAGCTTGACTCTGTCCAGAGCTTCTGTTCCATGAACCTTCTTGTCCTCCCTGATGTCCAGCCCCCACCACTGGAAACACTCTGCTCTGCTCCAGCTACCAGCATTTTTACTGTGCAGGGGTACACAGGCAGCCAGGACTTTTGTCTGGAGAAAGGGCACGCCAAGCTGCAGATGACAAGGCAGCTGAGACGGGCATGTTTACCCACCTTGGCTCCCTGTTTTCCTGTCAACATGCTGCCGGGGCTGGTGGAATTAGGCTTGTTCCAGCTGGTCTGCAACAGCTGCCTCCTGCTGCTGGGGTGTGCATGTCCTTTGGCTGGCAACTGAGGGGTGGCCCAAGGTGTGCCATGCTCAGCTGTCAGCCAGGCCAGGTGCATGACCCCATTGGTCTTGGCCTTGGTACACATGAGTCATGGCAGGAGAAATGCTGTAAAAATCTGTCTGCTCAGAGTTCAGAGTTGCTTGGAACTAGCCTGTAGGATAGTCTTCACCTCTGCCTCATTTCAGTGGCCAAGTCCCTTCATGCCAGTTGTTTTCATCTGAGAATGCTATTGCTTGAAAACTAAACTCTCTGCTGGTGAAAGCTCTCCACTTTCTTCCAGCTTCACCTTTTCATCTTGGTCTTCTCATTCACAATTCCTGTTGAAAGTTGACCTGACAGTTAATTTTGCAAAACTCATGAGTACAGAAATGTTCTGTGCAGCACAAAATGAGGGGAAATGCTATTGCATGGATGATTCCATTTGTAATCAAATGTCTTTTGAATTTTAACTTTTACCTAATACTCTTTGTCAGGTTTTAGGTAAATGTACTCATTTCTGATGGATGCTGAAAATGTTTTCCCCAGTTAAAAAAGTGCATTTCTTTTCCTCTCCAAAATGCATTTCCTTTGTGATTCAGAAAGGGCCTGCACCAAAGCCTCCTAAAGCAGTGAACAGGCTGCACCTGGCTTCAGTGCTTTTTGGATTGGCTTGGAAGTTAAGGCTTTGCTTCATAAGCTTGGACACAATGCAAGCCCTGTAGAATCATTTCCTGACACAGATTTAGTTTTGTTTCATGTCTTCTGTGTAGCACACAGATATTTCAGTTCTTTGGCTTCCTGAAGAGAGAGAAAACCCTCCTGGGTTTCTAGGCATTGCTGGAACTCCTGTCTCCACAGGACTGCCCTGCCACATGATTGCAGCAACAGCAAAGACAGAAGCTTCCTTTCAGCTCTCACTTCAATTCTCAAGGCAAGGCTCTGCTTACTCTAAAATTAGTTGCTTCCCCACTCCTCCCTTTGGCAACTTTCCCACAGTGTGTAGAGCTGCTGGTCAGCTTGATCATAGGCTCGTTTCACTTGGAAAAGACCTTTAAAATCAAGTCCAACCACTTTGTAGTCTTAACTACCAAGTCTGGTGCTAAACCATGTCCCTCTGCACCACATCTTTGTCTTTTAAACATCTCCAGAGATGGTGTTTCAGCTACCTAAATGGGGAACCTGTTCCAGTGCTTGATAACCTTTTTATTGAAAATGTTCTTCTCATATCCAATCTAAACCTCTCCTGGTGCAACTTCAGGCCATTTCCTCTCTTCCTACCACTTGCCACCACAGAGAAGAAAGTAACAGTGGTTATGGAGACAGCAATACCCACCAGCTGGTATGTTTTGTGTCACAGAGAGATGCACAGTTAAGGATCTCTGATGACCAAGATCATCACCAGGTTGTGTGTCTTAGGAAGTTCTCACTTTTACCACACCCATACACATTCACTCTGTATGTGTTTGTGTGTATACATATATATATATTCTGTTGACACAGGCAACATGTTTGTATTTTTAATTCCAAATGAAAGTAGATTGCTGCTGCAATCCTGTTCTGTTCAAGGAGCAGCCACGTGACAGAAACTGAGCCACAGCATGGTATTTAACATGGGGCAAACTCCACCACCTGCAAGAGCACATTAGAGCAGGTACATCATCTCTGAGCAGAAGACAAAACACTTTTTTTGGCATGTGGCACTTCAGTTTGGGTTAGCTACATCCCTATTCTTGTTTCAGGGTACACAGCTGCTGTAACAGGAAGGAACTGTGATGAAAGAGCGTCCAAAAATTAACATCCCATGCAGCCATGCAAACCCTTCTGCACAGTGGAGCTAACCACGGAGGTTTTGCATGACTACATGGGATGTAGCTCCCCTGAGCTTCAGTTGGCACACTGAAGTTGAAGTGTTGACAATTCCTGGTTATTACTCACAAGGGCTCTGTGCAGCTTTCAAGGTCATGGTGCTAAACACCAAGGAGGATGCTAAGTGATCTGTGCTGTTGGTGAGACCGCAGAGTGGATTTGTCTCCTGTGCTTGCTTTGTAGGTAGCAAAATCTCCAATGGCAGCTCTAGAGAAGGCATCTGTTGAGAAGGCAGTTCTGTCTGCTAGCTAGCCACTGGCTTTGCATTG
The DNA here is from genome assembly GCA_013400475.1 of Tricholaema leucomelas. Taxonomy (NCBI): domain Eukaryota; kingdom Metazoa; phylum Chordata; class Aves; order Piciformes; family Lybiidae; genus Tricholaema lacrymosa; species Tricholaema leucomelas. The sequence continues at coordinate 1,286,550 of WAAF01000837.1, read as the reverse complement.
TGGGGTGAGCTCCCTCCCAGGTGGCCTTTATATTAAGCTCAGAAAAGCTTATGAGCCTTTGTAAAAACCTCAACATGGCTTTAAAAAGCTCAAAACCTCATGTTTAATGCCAGTAATGTGTCCATTGGAGAGGAGACATTTTGTTTGGTATCTTCATTGATGTGAAAATAGCAACCTAGGATAAAACTGTGTCTGAACATGGGATTAGACTTTTAAAACTAGGCAAACAGAGGGAAAAAAATCAAAACTACAAAGAATTTAGTCTTACATGAAAGCAGGGGAGAGGGCGTGTGCTTTCTATTGCACAGAGGAAAGCACCTCTAGCATTTAGAAAAACTGCACACCTGTGCCCTTTGTATTTTCCAGACCAGTCTGAGGTTGCTATTAGACAAATGTCAAAGTCATGGCCCTGCCATGACCCCACTCTGTCCCTTTGGAAACTCCAGAGGGGAAGCCTGAGACTGACTGGCTGGGCTGCCTGAGGACTGCCTTCAGCTTACTTGGATAGAGCTTCTGGCACTAGGAATGAGCTCACAGTCAAGGCTTCTCTGAATGACAGCTCATCATCAGCCATCGTCATCTGATCTTTAATTATAAGATTATTATAAAATAATGTTCTTACTCCCACATGCCAGAGACATGAAATAGAATATGCTTTCTGCTTCCTTTCTCTGTCCAGGAGGGGGAGGAGGAATGGGCGAGAGAGATGGCTTTATCCCTCTGCTCCTTGTTTGCTTGCTCCTTGGCTAACAGGAAGGAGAGGCTGGCATAATGCAGCTTGCTTTGGCAATAATGTGTGCGCTGGGGGCTCCTTCTGCTACCACTGACAGCTTCATAGAATCATAGAATCATAGAATGGTTTAGGTTGGAAGGGACCTCAAGGATCATCCAGCTCCAACCCCCTGCCACAGGCAGGGACACCTCCCACTAGAGCAGCTCGCCCAAGGCCTCATCCAGCCTGACCTTAAACACCTCCAGGGAGGAAGCATCCACAACCTCCCTGGGCAACCCGTTCCAGTGCCTTACCACCCTCACTGTAAAGAACTTCCTCCTAACATCCAGTCTAAATCTCCCCTCTTCCAGCTTAAACCCATTCCCCCTCGTCCTAACATTACTAGACCGTGTAAATAGTCCCTCCCCAGCTTTCCTGTAGGCTCCCTTCAAATACTGGAAGGCCACTATAAGGTCTCCTCGAAGCCTTCTCCTCTCCAGGCTGAAGAGCCCCAACTCTCTCAGCCTGTCCTCATAGCAGAGGTGCTCCAGCCCTCTGATCATCTTCGTGGCTCTCCTTTGGACCCGCTCCAGCAGTTCCATGTCCTTCTTGTATTGGGGGCTCCAGAACTGCACACAGTACTCCAGGTGGGGTCTGACGAGAGCAGAGTAAAGGGGGAGAATCACCTCCCTTGCCCTGCTGGCCACACTTCTCTTGATGCAGCCCAGCACTCGGTTGGCTGTCTGGGCTGCATGTGCACACTGCCGGCTCATGTTGAGCTTCTCGTCGACCCAGACCCCCAGGTCCTTCTCCTCAGGGCTGCTCTCAGCCATTCATCACCCAGCCTGTATCTGTGCCTGGGATTGCACCGACCCAGGTGCAGGACCTTACACTTGGCCTTGTTAAACGTCATGAGGTTGGCCTGGGCCCACCTCTCCAGCCTGTCCAGGTCCCAGCTTGTAGGGAAGTAGCTGAGTGTAACTGTGGAGCTAATAGTAGCATAGGTGCAAAACAGAAGCAAATCCCAGTATCATCACATGAACACAACAGTTTGCCAGGAGGAAGAATGTGCTCTGGGTTCAGAGGTTGGTGGGAGTAGCCCGAGAAACTGCTTTATTTTGTTGTGTCAATATATGTCAGTTGAGAATTAAATGATGACTCCTGTATTTAGCATTACACTGTGTACTGGAAGGCACTGTCCTTCCTTTCACACACCAGCTTCTCCACAGCCCTGCGTGGCAGGTGTGTTGTCACCAGCAATGACTTAATTTCTGAAGAGAAGGTCAAATTTCCCAGCAGAAAGCGCTGACATTCATCAGCCTTTACTCCCTTTTTTTTGGTATTGTCAACAACAGAAAAAGCAGAGCTAACCACAAGCAGTGGTTACAGGTACAGGAGGAGCATAGCACAGCCAGAGATCGCGTGTCTGGGGAGCTCAGGTGGGCAAAAATGAAAGTTTTAAGCCCACCCACTTGCAATTTCAAATATCTGCTTTTGGGGTCAAGCAGCTTTGAGGCAGCTGGATTTCAGAAAGTGGTAGGAGCCCTCTAGCTAACCTCATGAAATGGGGCAGCTCTTTGTTGCTTTCAGACAGAAAAACTTCTTTGCTGAGAAGCTCTCTGCTGTTGTCACTTTCTGACATTGTTTCCTTGGACAGGCTATACCCTTCAGCTTTCCAGGTTGGGATTACTGGGTATTTCCAAACAAAACATGTCTGAGAAAGCATTCCTTTGAGATGTACTTTGCAACTTACATATAGGTATGCATTTCCTTTTTTCTTCTCATAAATCTTCTGTTTAGATAGAACTTCTTATGGCTGCTAGATTTAATAATGACCCTGCCAGCCTTCATTACCAGGATGGCAACAAGACCAAGTGCAGGGTCCTGCACCTGGGCTGGACCAATCTTCATTATCAATACAGGCTGGAGGATGAGGTGATAGAAAGCAGCCCTGTGGAAAAGGACTTGGGAGCGCTGCTACAGCGTACGCTTGCAGCCCAGAACGCAGTTCCCATCCTGGGCTGCATCAAAAGCAGTGTGGCCAGCAGAGCCAGAGGGGAGTCTGACACTTTACTCTGCTCTGGTAAGACCTCACCTAGAGTACTGGTAAGGCCTCACCTAGAGTACTGCATCCAGCTGTGGAGCCCTCAATACAGGAAGGACATGGAGCTGACGGAGAGGGTCCAGAGGATGGCCATGACAATGATCAGGGGGTTGTAGCACCTCTGCTGCAAGGACAGGCTGAGGGAGCTGGGGTTGACCAGCCTGGAGAAGAGGAGGCTCTGGGGAAACCTAATTGCGGGTTTCCAGTACCTGAAGGGGGCCTACAGAAAGGCTGCAGAGGGGCTGTTTACAAAGGCCATCGCCATAGGATGAGGGGCAGTGGTTTTAAATTAAACAAGAGTAAATTTAGGTTGGATGTTAGAAAACAATTCTTTACCATGAGGGTGGTGGAACACAGGAACAAGTTGCCCAGGGAGATAATTGAGGCCTCATCCTTAGAGATATTCAAGGTGAGGCTCAACAGGGTTCTGGGCAACCTGATCTAGTGGAGGATGTCCCTGCTCACTGTGGCAGGGTTGGACTAGATGATCTTTGGAGGTCCCTTCCAAGAGAAACTGTGATGAAATTCTGCCTCCTCTGACCTCAGTGGGCGCTAAACCATTTGTTTTAGAAGGAGCTGAGCTGCTCTCTGGAGCCTTCCTTTAGCAGCTGAAGTGGGAGAAAGTCTGTAAAAGCAGCTCCCACAGCATTTGTTATTTCAAGGAAGGAGAATTGAGTTCCCTGCCAGCATTGTTGCAGGCTAGCATGGGTCTGCTGACCAAGCCCCTGCCCTCCCAGCCCTCTCCCAGCCCTCTCCCAGCCCTCTCCCAGCCCTCTCCATCTCTGCCTGCCCCTTTACTGCAGGAAAATAATTAATCTTCCATTGTTTCCCTACCCTTTCCCCAGCTGCCTTCAGTGAGGAAAAAAAAAAGTGAGGAGCATTGAGAAACAGGTTTTCTGCCTCCTGGGTTACTGACCCTCCATCCAGATCTTGCAAAAGAGTTTTTATGGGTTTATGGCTCTCTGAGTACAGCAGCTCTCAGAGGTTCTGGCTCGGTTTTGGGTGGCCAGGGCAGTGTGAGCTGGCGTGACCCATCTGTTATTAGCCTCAACAAGCTATGTGCTGCTGCAACACGGTTCGCACTTGTAGCAGACCTGGCACAGGGGTTGTGGCCGAGCCAGCAAGTGCTGGATCCGCACCACCTAGGGACGGAAAGGGTTTCCCTCCACTGGTCCGGACCAGTTCTGACCTTAAGAGAAAAGGTTTGCTGTGTTCTGTGAGAGACAGGACAATCGACCAGGGATTTCGCTTGCCTCCCTCTTCACCCAGCACGGTGCCTACCACTATGCCAAGGAACAGCCCTGCTGTCGTCGCCTGAGCAGACGCCTGGCCAGCCGAGGGGAGAGCTCACCCCTTCCCTGGGGAGAGGGGCTGCCAGAAAGGAGAGCAGTGGCTGAGAGGTAAACCTGAGTAGCACCTTCTGCAAAGCAGCTTACAGCACTGGGACCTACCCTGCCTGAAACCTGGTGCATTTTACCGCAGTACAATACTGCTGGAAAATAGTGACCTGGGAAATTGTGAGTGATTTCTCAATTAACTGTTCTTTTGCCAAAGCAAAAAACTGGGAGGGGGTGTTGATAGAGGCATGGCTGGCAGCCTTTGGGGCTGTATCTGAAAGGATGGATGAAAGGTGAATGCTCTGCCTTTCTCACAGTGGGGCTGGGAAGGGTTTCCTGGCTGGGAAGATGTTTCTCTTATTAATTTTCATTTTTCTCTCATTCCAAATCAAGATGAAAATGAACCTTTGGGGTGTGTGTGTGTGTGTGTGTGTGTTTCACTGACTGATTACCAGGTAGAAAGAGAAGCTTGGGTTTGGATGGTTTGAAAGCTGTTTAACTGAGGTATTTCCAAATACTTCATTTGAGTTCTAAGGTTTTTTTGTTTGGTTTTTTTGGTTGTTTTTTTTTTTTTTTTGTGTTTTTAGGGTTTTTTTTTTTGGTTTTTTTTTTTTTTTTTTTTTTTTTTTTTTTTTTTTTTTTTTGTTTGTTTGTTTTTTTTTTTAATCTAACTGCAGGTTTGTAAATACAGACTGCTTTGAATTATAGCCTCTTCACACTGCTCAGTCTATAGAAGTTGAGATGTGAAATTTTGATGATCTTTTACACTTTTTGAAAACTTTGAAAATGTTGTGCTTCCTTGCATGAGTAGTGGAGGTCTCTTGCTAGTTTTGTGTCTTTTACCTGTGAAAAATAGAGTTTGCTAAAAAATGTCCAAACAGTTTCAGAGTTTGTACCCTTACTCCACTGCAGCTGGCACATTATATGTTTTCTTCTAACGAGCTACTGATTACCATTACTATATTTTCAATGCTTAAATTATCTAGCAAACGGGCACAGAAAGACAAGTAAAACTCACAGGACAATTGAGCAAACAGAGACTTGTGACTACAGTCTACCAAAGTGTTTCTTTTACAATTAAATCTTTCATACATTACAAAGAAAATTATCTAAATCCCCATTTAAAAAAAAAAATAACATTGCAAGACAAGGTTCACGAAGAGAGAGGATTAAGGACCATTTACTTCCCCTTCCTGTCAGTGAGTAGAAGTGAGGTTATAAAGAGATTTGGTTTTGCATTTATAAAATGTAGGCTTACAAAATTAAACACATGCAAAAAGTGTATCTGCTTACATACTTTCCTCTGAGAAAGAGTAACCACTGTGTTTATGCATGCTGTGATTTTATGCAAGAACCACTAAAGGTAATTTCTATGCTCAGGTTACTCAAAGTAAATCATAAGAAAAAGGAACCTTTGTGAAATACATGATATTTCATGTGTCTCATTTTGAGAAGAGTCCTTTTGGAGGAGAAAATGTTCTTGAAATCTTAAAATTTATTTTCATTTAAATAAAATCATCTCCTCCCCATCCCTGGGTAATGTGCTCCAGATGTGCTTGCAATATTGTATTGATACTACTAATGAAAGTGATAAAAAACAGTCAGACTTCTTTCACCCATCTAATTGCAACTTTAGATTAATGATTTTTTTTCCTCTCTATGTTGTGGAAAACAGAAGGAAAGAGTCCTTCACAAGCTCAGCATCTGAAACCCAAACATAGGGCCTAGGTGTGGTCATCGGAAGCATCTTTGGTTCAGCAGAGGACCAGGCAGGGTAGTTGTTCATCATCTGTCCCAGGGGAAGAGTGGTTTCCTCCTTCCCTATGTCACACATACACCTTAGCATCTATTGCTTCTCTGGTGAGATTAGGTCTTATATGGTTTTAGGGGATGAAGAAACCATTTTGAAGGCCATGATGGGCAGTGTTTTGTTACCTTCCAGCACCTTGGCTCAGTGATCCCAATGTTCTTGCAGGTCTTGGCACCTCCTGACACCTCCCTGGGTGAGAAAGACTGTACTGCTGCCACCAAAGTCCCCACGGACACCAAGATTGGAGGAGAGCAGGGGAAATGGCGTCAGTCTTCCGGAGCGAGCAGATGAGCCTGATGCAGCTCTTCCTGCAGGTGGAGGCTGCCTACTGCTGTGTGGCTGAGCTTGGGGAATTGGGTCTGGTCCAATTCAGAGATGTGAGTAGTGTCTGGCCAGCAAGTTAAGCTGTGGGAGATGCACCCTGGGTGTGCTTGCCCTTCCCTCAAAGCACCTGGAGAAGGTGCACCTGCAAAGTGGTCAAAAGCCCATGCCGAAAGTGAGAGTTCTCTAAAGCTGATATGGAAGCTAATCGATCACTATGTCAAGATCTGACCCATTCCTGAGTCCCCATCCAGGACTCTGCTCACCCTCTGTACAACCTTAGAAGGATTCCTTTCACCACCAGAAAACAAGGTGTCTCTCCACGAGAGTCCATTTCCTGCTGTCACAGTGAGGCTGGGTAGAAATGAGCCTAGCATAAGGCCACGATGTCTCAGACATTGCCCTGCCACTGGGAGTCTGTAAGATGCAGTTGTATTGGTTGTCCATGCCAAGGGTATTCATTCTTTGCTGATGTTAGAAGTGAGCATGGCAGTGTGCAGCCTTGCAGCCCCAGGCTTGTTTTTCCCTTCTGTCTGTAGCTGAACGCAAATGTCAACAGCTTCCAGAGGAAGTTTGTGAATGAAGTGAGAAGGTGTGAATCCTTGGAGAGGATCCTGCGTAAGTAAGCACTTGTCAAAGGCAATCGGCTTTCTGCCAACTGGTGGTGTGGGATTTATTTCTTTGTTAAGTGCTCTCACACTGTGGAGCAGAATTAGTGGCAAAATGGTGATGTTTTCATCTGAGCCCCTAGAAATGTTTTGCATGTGTCAGCTAATTACCATTTCACCCCATATGGGCAATAAATTGTTGTCCCTGTTTTGACAGTGGTTAACCAAACTGAAAAGAGGTTAATTAGCTTATATAAAATCACAAGATAAATCTAGGCTGGGCAGGAAGATAATCCAGATAACCTAACTCTTACACCAGGGCACCACTTCCCAAGGCCAAGGGCTTCAGTCTGGAAAGAAATTCTTAAAATCCAAGCAGCAGATCTTGCGGCATTCACCACCCCATGGACATGTGCCCTGTGAGCTTTGCACTTCCCCTTCCCTTTCCATCACAGGTGCCCACCATATCCCACCACAGCGTTTACCATTGCTAGAGTGGAGGAGTGAAACCTGAGCCTGTGCGTGCCTTATTCACTGCCCCAGGCAAGGCGGTGCCAGTGCTGGTGCAAATGTGCCAAGGCTGGGGGCTGTCCAGGTGGCAGCAGCTACCATGGCTTCAAGAGAAACAAGATTCTCATGCAGAAAGGAGGCTGCTCTCTGTTTGGTCCTTGGTGGTTGTATATTGGGCGGTGGCCCTTGTGTATTGTTGCCTCTTGTCACACAGCCATGTGATACCTTGGTCCTTATAAGTGTCTTAGCAGCAACTGGAGTCCAGGGTGATGCGGTAGGAATGACTTTGTACTGAGACTTCTCTATCTTTTCCCTGCAGGTTTTCTGGAAAATGAGATGGAAGGCAATGCTGAGATAGTCAAACTAGAAAAGTACCCGGAGACCCCCTTGCCACGGGAAATGATTGATATGGAGGTATGAAATTTGGAGCAAGCCAAGAAGAGATAAAAGGGAATGTGCACCAGGTTATCTGTGTAATATGCTTGATACAGCTCTCCCCTGAAAGGAAAGACCCAGTAGCTGAGGCTTGCACAGCTCTTCCTGCCTGTGGAGGTGTTTCCTGAATCACTGTCTCAGCAGTTAGGTTAAAGCTAGTCTAAGGGACCCCAGGCTTTTTACCACGCCCTGTGAAACATCCCTTTAGTCCCACATGTTGTTGGAAATGGACCACAATCACAGAATGCCCCATCGTCCTGTAGGAGAGAATAAGGAGTTTGGTAATTAACCAGGAAAGCTGACATTAGAACCTGCTTCACTGCATAAAATGCTCAGGGCTGTCTGTCCTGGTGGGAGTGTGGTAGTGACATAGTAATACTTGGGCCCAACAGAAATATTCATGCCTTGCTTAGGAATGTGTGAGGGACACTTTGTTCTAGCCCAGCTGAAAGCTAACTTTACCAATGGGGTGATTTTTAAATGCTGCACCTGTAGGTGACTAGGAAGAAAACTTATGCGTTCCAAGGCCTTCAGCTTCACAAGCAAGGTGGTTAAGTAGTGTGTTCCTGGACTCACAAACTCAGTTTTTGGCCCATAGCTAATGAATCTAAGCTAATGTCTGTGTTGCAGGCTGCTTTTATACTCAGTAGATTGAATGCCAGTCCACTTAGGGTTTGGGTTGTCCTGTGAGGAACCACAGAGGTGCCAAGGCAAGCTGAAATACCTACACCACACATGCACTTGCATGCCTGTGTTTCAGTCAAATGAACACCACTGCCAGAAAGAGGACAAAGTACCCAGCAGGGAATGTGGGACTGGGAAAATGAGACATTGGCATTGATGGATACCTTCCTTGAAATTCCGTGTTTATTGAAGTGCTCATTGAATATATCTGCATTCCTCCTTGGGAAAACAGAACGAAACAAACCAACCATCTATTGTTTGAGATTTGGTATCAGCTTGCTAAAGGGCCATTGGTCTGCTTCAGAGTTTTTCTGGATGTGCTTGGACCCTAAACAGACGGTGCTGGAGAAACTTGAAGCTGAGCTGCTGGAAGCTAACCAGAACGAGCAAACACTGAAGCAGAACTTCCTTGAGCTGACAGAATTGAAACATCTACTGAAAAAAACCCAGGACTTCTTTGAGGTGAGAGGCTCTTCCAAGAGAGATGTGGAATGTTATTAGAAATACTGACACTTTCATTTGGTGTATGTTACTGTTACTGATTTTGAAAGAAATCCCAGTGGTCATCACCACAAACGTGTTAAGTTTCCAGAAGCACCTCAGTCACTCTGAAGCCTGCATCACTCTGTGAGTCAAAGGGGCTGAAGAATTTGTGCCCCAAATCTCTTTGAAAATGTCATTTCTGCTTTTCAGTTCCTAAGATATAGTTCACTTTTTTCCCCCCCCCTTTTTCTTCTTTCTCTCCTTTAGTCTAAATCTGTCTGGAAAGAAATGTGAAAATAGTTTTCAAATTGTCAGTGCTGAATAGTTCTGTTTTTGTTTTTGTTTCTGGGTTTTTTTTTCAAACTAATGTTTTCCAGGCAGAAACCAATCTCCCAGATGATTTCTTCAGTGAAGACACATCTGGATTGCTGGAGCTGAGAAGCACTCCTGCTGCAGCCGCCAAACTGGGGTGTGTATTGGTGATGGGAACTCATGCTGGTATTTCTGAAATCCTGTTCAGTTCTTTCACTGGCAAAGCATAATAAGCCTGCAGAGGACTTGCCTTGGTATACCAGCATGTCATGTTTAACCTTAAAATTGCAGACAGGTGCTTTCTGAGAAAACAGGAGGCATTAAAGATAAACTACCACAACTGGTACCTCCTGCCCCAGTCATTCATGCACTCTTTCTTCATGTGACTTTAAGCACCTCTCTGTTCCTCTGTTTCTAGCCAGAATTGTCTCTTCGCCTTTTCCTGTTGGTCTGGGGAGGATTTACAGTGTTGTAAGGAAAGTACAACAGGATAAAGTCAATAGATTGAGATAACATCCAGGCTTGAGCAAGGAGGCCTTTTCTAGAAGTGCCTACAGCAGCAGCAGAGCCCTGGCTGTCATGGACTAGAAATGAGATTACAAAATCATGTGTGTTACATGCCCTAAAAGACTTAGAATGTAATTTATCTTGTAATTTATTTTTAAACTCTGCTCAGATTCACAGCAGGGGTAATAAAGAGGGAAAGAATGATACCTTTTGAGCGTTTACTGTGGCGAGTCTGCAGGGGAAACATCTACCTGAGGTACACTGAAATGGACACCACCCTGGAAGACCCTGTGACAGTAGGTACCAACATGATTTAGCTTCACGCTGTTCCGGATGCATGTCTGTGACCTGCAGAAACTGAACTGGTGCCTTGGCCATGCTGCAGCACTCACTGCCTTACTGAAGCTGGGTGTCTGAAGGCAGCCTGCAGAGGAAAAATAGGAAGGCCTGAGGGTGGGAGCAGTTTTTTTGATACTGCTCCCTCCTTTTGCCATAGTCAAGGTTGGTTAAGATGCACATGAACCCTAGCAGGGTGATTGTGCTATGGGGAGGTGAGCTGCAGCTGTTCTCATGTGGAGCTAGCCACAGAGGGTAAATTCTCCTTGGTGCTTCTGGGATGAACCTTGTGCCTCAGTGGACTTATAGTCCCCTGCCTCCCTACTCCACATTGCTCTTTCTCCCTATAACCCAGAGCTGCCATCTATTCCACCTAGGAAAACATTGCTGCTGGAAAAGTGAGGCTGAGGGAGAAAAAACAACCCAGTGGAGAGACTGCCAAAAAAACCCTAGCACCTCTTCCTCAATGGACATTTTGCTCTGGTGTGTTAAATTCTGCTTGAATTGTGTTGTAGAGAGAAGAGGTGAAGAAGAATGTGTTCATTATCTTCTATCAAGGAGAGCAGCTTAAACAAAAAATCAGGAAGATTTGTGACGGGTAAGGCAGGTCTATGGGCAAACCACAGTGACTCCCATGGAGGTGTTTACCTGTCAGCCTAAGCTGGCTAAATTTGGAGCTGGAGATTCAATCTCCAGCTCTCTGGCTGTCTGCTCTGCCACTGAGCTCCCTTCTGCTCCTCGATATTGCTGCTCCTAATCATAAAACATATTTATCACCTTGGCATTTGGAAATGGAGGTCCTAAATTTTCCAGAGTGACTTAAAGATCTTGGGAGCTTCTGTTGCTAGGATTTTAACTTGGGACATCTTAAAGGGGACTGTTTCTTGAGAAATACTCAGCATCCTTCCCCTGAAAATCAGGTGCCCTATCTTGGGCACTGGGGACATGGTAATCCCTGACCTGCGCTCAAGTCTTCCTGCATTTCATTGTAAAATTATGATGCTGGAGTTTATTCAACCCATTCCCAAGGCCTTTGAGCAATATCGGTGTAATCAGAGACAGAGCCCGGGAGAGAAATGAAAGTCTCATGCAACCTGACTTGTTTCCACCCTGTTAAGCATCTTGAAAAGATAATTCAGGTTGAATATTTTGTTACTCTTTCATAACGCTGCTGACCGATGGGCTTTGTTGCAGTGTAAATCAGATTTCACGAGGGGATCTGTCTGCTGTTACCAAATCCATTTCAGGTTTAGCCTCATGGCCAGGTGGGGCCAGCCAAGTGTCTGCAGGCTGCAGAAGGTCGTAGGGAGGTAGTGAACAGTTGCTCTTACCTGGTGTGCATTTGGGGCAGGTTTTCTCTTCCACCTGCCTTTAATCAGAATAAAGGCAGGACGATCATTTCATCCAGCTGGAAGAACTGACTTCAGAGCCATGAAGATACAGACCCCTGGGTAGTAGTAACAATTCCCGTATTAAAAATGGGGCCCTCCAAGTTGCCTTCTATAGACAGTAGAGGGCAGTGTGAATCCTAAGGGCAGTTCAGGCCTCCTGGAATGATGGTTTCTCCCTCTGTTAGAAAAAGAGCCACGGGAACATGGACACCTGAGGGGAGACTCCCTGCTGTTCTTAGTCACTGATTTCTGATCTCGTAGCTCAGACACAGAGGGAGTTTTGCTGTTGCTGCTGTGCAAAATCAGTCTGCTTCTGCCACTCTTCGAGGTTGCAGCAAGTCTTGTTGTCTCTCTGGATTACAGTGTCCTGATTATGTTCCATTTCTCTGCCTGCTTTTTAGGGATTGTTCAGTACCCTTTCTCCATATGCAGTCGTGGCCAGTTGCTAGTCCTGTGAATGCTTCCCATTGCATGTGCCAATGGCCTTGGAAGTTGCCAAGCCATACATTTATTGCTGGCTGGGTTTGTTCACAGAGTGATGCAGGCCCTTCATTTTGGAAGATTCTCTGCTTTTTTCCCTGCAGCATTTTAAATTCCCTGCAGTCAACATACTTTTTTTTCCAATGTGATGGCTGCCAGCATTTTTGTTATGGATTGAACCCAGAATAATTCAAACAGGAGGCAAAAACCTTCTGCAACAGGGTGCAGCTGGGAGCATGAAGCCAGGCAGCACTGGAAGTGTGAGCAGATCTCTGCAGGATGGCCATAATGTGCAAAAGTGCTATAAGCTGGAGGCATGAATGTAGCACTATGTTCACAGAAAGGAACTTAGACTGATTTCTCTGAAGGAAAACATACCTACATAAGAGAACTTCACAGGATGTCCATTGCAGTGCTGGTGCAGCAGGTTTTGGTTATTGCCAGCTAATCAAGCTACACTTGAAATCATCCCTTCTGTCTTTTCTTACTCTTTTCCAAAATTTTGGCTTGCTAATATGCACTTACATATGAAAGATTTCTTTCTAAACATATTAATCCCATGACTGACCTTTTGTGCTGTGTGGGACACTGGCCATGCCTTATACTCAGGCCAAGACATTTTGGTCTGGTCCATCTTTAAGGCACAGTTAACCATACCCGAAGCAGATGGCAGTGTCATTCCAGTCTCAGCAGGACATTTCTGTTTAGCACTAAGGCATCATTCATGACAAATATATCCTGCAAAAATCGTGGGACGGGTATAAACCAGTCTCCTGCAAAGCAGGCTAAGATTTGTTTGCAGAGCACTGTGCCTCAGGTTACACTTGTAGTCCCTGCTTGGCTCTAATTGGTACCATTAGTCTGCCAATTTCATAAGCATTAAGTCCACGCACAAATTTATTAGTGAAAGGTGTAGAGGGAGCAGGGAGGAGGAAAAATGTAAGAATTTTTCTTTTCCTCCTTTTCTTGCAGCTGCCTCAATGCTAATGTGAATACTAAACTGGGTTTATCAATGTAAGGATTCCCTGCTGAATTCTCCTGGAGCTTTCAGAGATGGCTGGGCCATTAGGGCAAAGCTGATACTCAGTATGCAAAATGGCTGTTAAAAGATCAAAGCAACACTGCTGCAATAATGTTATTGGAAATGGGGGAACTGTACAGTATGGAGGAATAAGCTTTCAAGTTTGATTTAAAATCCTTGTTAAGGATGAACTAAGAACTGTGAAGAATAAGAAGATGGAAATAATTAGGTAGGGTGAATAACCTTTGGAAATGAATAGCAGGTGTTGAGTGATGAAAGATTCAATTCTGTAAAGGGAAGTTTAGCTGAAGAGCATGTGCTGTCATTACACACAGCTCTGGGCTGATCTCTAGGAAACTGCTGTGTGTTTTGATCAATTTTGAGACTGTCCTCACTTGCATGTGTGCTGGAACTGATTTCAGAGAGCAGGTGGTGATATATTCTGTGCTCAGACAAAGCCAGAGCATGATGCTTATCTGTACACAGAGCATGCATGTTTTTGTCTCTTAAACAGGGATAGACCCCTATGACCCTGTTAGCATTGCTTAATTCATCTCATGTGCAGCCCATCAGCAGCCCTAACTGCAGGATGGTGGAAACATGTTAGGCAGGCAGAAGGTCTTTATTCTGTAAAGAGGAGTGGTTTCTTCCTGCATATCTGTTGGGGCAATATCAAAGGATAATATTTATAATGCCCTTGAAGTGGCAGGGCTGGCACAACTGCTAGGTACCACCAAACAAAATGAGTATGAAAAAACAGAGTGATCTCTGCTATTTTAGTCACTGCAGCATCTTGGCTCAGTTAAGGCTTGCAGGCAAAGTGTCCTGCAGTAGTGCACCTTGTGATCTTCAAGGTCCCAGTGTCTGCTTTTTGTGCACGCAGTATAGTCTGGGACTTGTTTTGTAGGCAGTACAAGTAGCTGTACACTTTTCACTTTTCAGAGAGATATGCAACTGATTTGTTCATTCTTGACCGTGTTGGGTTCATATAGTAACTTTAGCACACCACAGTGTGCTGTGCCAGTGTAAGCGTCTTTATGCTAGTGTGACTTGCTGCTGTACAAGAGAAGGTTATGTTGCATGGTATGGATGCAGCAGTAAACACTGCCTGCATGAAGACCTTTACTCACATATTTGAAGTCCATTAATCCTTACTGTACCACATTGAACAAACGAACTGAACCTGTAAAACACAGCTTTAAGGGTAAGCTTATTAAAACATTGATGCTGGCCTGGCCACATCTAAGCTGTCATAATGATTGGAGAGCTGGAACATCTCTTCTCTGGATAAAGGCTGAAAGAGTTGGGGTTGTTCAGCTTGGAGAAGACTCTGGGGAGACCTAATTGCAGCCTTTCAGTACTTAAAGGGGGTCTGTAAGAATGACAGCAGGGTCTGTTGCACACTAGACAAGAGGTAATGATTTTAAACTGAAACAGGAGACATTTAGACTAGATAGAGGCAGGAATTAGAGGCAAGGTTTTTACAATGAGGGTAGTGAAACATTGGAATGTGTTGCCAGGAGAGATTATGGATGCTCCATCCATGGAAACATTCAAGGTCATGTTGGATGGGGACATGAGCAACCTGATCTAGTTAAAGATGTCCCTGGCTCACTGCAGTGGGCTTGGACTAGATGATCTCTAAAGAACCCTTCTAAGCCAAAACATTCTGTAATTCTACGTTTCTGCAACAGACACCAGTCTCAGATGTTGAAAAAACTTCACCCATCCTTCCCTTGTTCCCAAGCTCTTTAGCCAAACAGATGGACCAGAAGCCAAGCGCCGGCTGTATGGTCACCGTCCTTTTGTTTTATCTCTGAAAAATCATCGGGGTTTCGGAGTGTTTTTACAGGGCGGTTTACTCACGCAGCTTGGAAGGGTGTTCACTTGGTGTGCGACAGTAGCTCAGCTGCTGCCTTCCCCCAGCGACTGCGAGAGGTAGTGCAGAGCCAGGGACGCGGTAGTTTTCCAACCTCAGTGCAAGAGGGACATCTATTGGCTACCGTTTTAATGGGGCTGCCCTCGCCTGGCTGCTGGCTGCTTCTGGCTCTGCAGTTCAAGCAGCTTGTGGGCTGACCACTGAATAATATCATCTACCTTGCAGCACCTGAGATAGGGAGTAGTTTTTTAACTAGAACAGGAAAAAGGATCCTTTTTTTCTTGAAGAG
The DNA here is from genome assembly GCA_013400475.1 of Tricholaema leucomelas. NCBI lineage: Eukaryota > Metazoa > Chordata > Aves > Piciformes > Lybiidae > Tricholaema lacrymosa > Tricholaema leucomelas. The sequence continues at coordinate 1,271,331 of WAAF01000837.1, read as the reverse complement.
ACAAATGTACCTTTTCAGACCTTTCTGAAAGTGCAGGCACAATGTTGTAGTACATTAAAGTATACTGACTGCTAGGTGAGGAATAAAGTCTGGTTTTCTCACCTTTGAACTGAGAAAAATCCCAGAGGAAGAAAAAGACAAATAAATGGTGTTTCTCACTTCTCTCTTACTGAGGCTAGATTTCGTGCCACAGTCTATCCCTGTCCAGAGTCTGCTGCAGAGCGCCGAGAAATGCTTGATGGAGTCAACACAAGGATTGAGGATTTAAATACAGTAAGTGGCAGTGACTTTACTGAGGTTTGAGCCCTGCAAGTAGAACCTGCCCAGACCTTGGTGCCGTCTGAAACCCTGTGGTTATGGTCAGATCCCAAACTTGGTTTGGGAGCTGGCTGTGCAGAGCTGGCTCGAGGCTGGGGGTGAAGCCACTATCCCAGGAGTGGTCCCCCCAGCTGGTTGCAGAGGCCAATGCTTGTGCTCTGCTCTCCTCAGGAGCTGCTGGGGGACAGCCTCCCATGTGAGGGCCTCAGAAACTACTTCTTGCTGTTGACCATGCATATGTCAGAGGTTTAGACCTTGTCACATGGGGCTACAGTGTGGGATCCAAGGTCACCAGCAGGCTACAAGTATTGTAATCAAATTGCACATTGCCTAAAATGGTTTCATCTGGTTCTTGCAGCACTATTTCCCGTAGCAGCTCACAAAGTGGTACAGTCTCAACTGTAGTACAACTACGTGAGGCTTAGAGAGGATTCTAAAGATTTCTTTTATATTTGAATTAGGTTTTCTTTACTGAGGAAAACTTTAGGCTCTCCTCATACTAGCAATGGAAAGCCAAGACTGTTATTGTAAAGTGCAAGTCTTCAAGCCCTTGACTCCACATTTAACACAGGACTGAAGACTGTAATTTCAGTTGCTTTGAGTCCTCAATGGATTGCATATCCACATACTGTACTGGGACTTCACATCTTCTTGGGGGACTCCTGCCCATGACCTTCTTATCATCACACTTGACAGTCAGTAGGTCCCAAGGCGGAAGGGAATGGCCACCCTGTTTGCCTGAGATGACCCATTTGACTGTTGACATCCTGCTGTCATCCCATATGTCACTGCCAGGCTTGCATGCAAGTCTGCTTCCAAACTGAACCTTCACTTCTGGGCATCGTGGGCATCTAGGCTTCTTCAGCACTTGTTGGCCAAACATTTTATCTTCCTAACACCTTACCTCCACTGCTCATTTATGCAGCAGTACCATGGGGGGTCACAGATGCATGGAGGTCCCACCAGGGCCGTGCTACAGTGCAGGCATGCCTGTCGATATGATGTGCTCATGGCACAGAGCTGCCTGCAAGACATGGAGAGTGGGACCATATGTGACCAGTCAGCAGGCAACTGGATAAGGAGCCAGTCTCACAGCTCAGTAGCTCCTCTACACTTACAGAGGCACGGGACCATGCAGGGAGAATCCTTAGTGAATACTGTGCACCTGTTGCCGAATGCTCCTGTGTCCAGACCTGCCCACACAGCTCTCCAGGATAGCCCACACATTCACAGAACTCCCTTTCTGCAACCCTCTTCTGCCTGCCTTCCCCAGATAACTGCTGAGTAGATCATGGCACCTGTGTGATCTCCAGCACTAACTGTCCTGTGCTTACAGGTAATAACCCAAACTGAGTCCCACCGCCAGCGACTACTGCATGAAGCAGCAGCCAACTTGTGGTCCTGGAGGATCAAGGTGAAGAAAATTAAGGCCATCTACCACATCTTGAATTGCTGTAACATTGATGTCACCCAGCAGTGTGTCATTGCTGAGATCTGGTTCCCAGTGGATGATGCTGGCCGGATAAAAAGAGCACTCCAGCAGGGAATGGTAAGAAACAAAATTCTGGGTCCTTGAAGCTCTCACCTAAACTGTATTGTTTATAATTTGAGCATATATTCAGACTTCTGTCTGTTACCATAGTGCTGGGCTCCCATTTCCTTTTTAAAGTTAAGCTTGTCACACAATGGCTTGGCCATGGGGACTTAAGGTCAGCACTAAATCTTAGCAGGTTTGTGATCGACCAACAAGTCAGCAGTGCTGGCAGCTTTCCCTGAACACATCAATACCATAGAAAATGGAAGTCTGGATATTAGGAAAAAGTTTGAGAAGTAACACTCTCGTGCCTAGATTTCATCCTGCTACCTGTGTGTGTTTGGACACAGACCATGGTGCTGTGGGACTGATTCTTCTCTGCTAGCCACTCTGACTGTGTCTGTCCCTGTCAATGGGTTTGCAGGAGCGCAGTGGCTCCACTATTGCCCCTATCCTTACTGCCGTACACACCAGAATGGCACCACCCACCTTCAACAGGACCAACAAGTTCACAGCTGGATTTCAGAACATAGTGGATGCATATGGTGTGGGCAACTACAGGGAGATGAACCCAGGTGAGAAACACTCAGCTACCTGCACTTCACTTGCTTGAGCTCTGTCACTATCCTAAAACAAGCCCTCACTGCTGACTGAGAAAATCCAGACTGTGTTTTCCACTGGTAAAAACTGATACTATTTGGTATGTGGGTATGGATTTTCTCAGACAAAAACTTAGCCATCAGTGACTGATTGCAGCAGGAGTAATGAACTACATAAAACAACAGGATGAAGAACAAATGGTGAGGTAGCAACTCTGAGGATGACTGAAATTCATAGGACAGATAGAAGCTGAGGTCATTCTGCTGAGGGCAAAAGAGGCCAAAAAGGCTTGAGGAAAGTATGAACAATGGTAAAGAATCTCAAAGAGACAACTGAGAATTAATAGAAACCTAGAAATGAGGGCACATGGGAAAAGATGAGGTGAACTCAAATTGTTGAGGCTCAAAAACATGGTACTAAACATTAAGCACATTATACTGTTGCAAAACAGAATGCAGTCAGTGTTTATTATGGTGAGACAAGAAATAAAGGTTAAAATTGCAGGAAAATGTAGATCATCTTCCTGATTATAGAGCCAGTTACACTCTAGATCTGACTGCCTGCTGAGTTGGGATGGGATCATGGAGGCCTTTTAGGACAGCAGCTATGAGGAATGGGCCAGTGGGGTGGACTGCTTCTCTGCTGAGGCCTTTTTGTTTAGGAGAAGCTGAGCTTCTTGACCTTTCCTTCCTACAGCTCCATACACTATCATTACCTTCCCCTTCTTGTTTGCCGTGATGTTTGGGGATTGTGGCCATGGTGCTATTATGCTGGGCTTTGCACTCTGGATGGTCATTAATGAGAAAAGCCTTCTGGCCCAGAAAAGCACTAATGAGGTGAGTACAAAGGAGCTGGTGCATCCTATCAGCATAGCAAAAGGTTCATTATCCTCATTTGATAAAGGGCATATCCAGCCTCCCAAAGCCTAGGTGAAGAGCCTTCCAAGACGCTTGTGATTTGGCAAGCAGTTGTACCTTCTTCTACAGAGAAAACCTGGATGGGCCCAAAGGACCCAGAGTTTCCTATGAATAATTGTATGTCCATAGACATAGTGCAATCATCTCTCCTGTTGGCTGAGGCTCACCATTTGATAGGACTATGTGTGCTTTGACCATGGTACTGCCTCCTCTCCCTGCAGATCTGGAACACCTTTTTCAGTGGGCGCTACCTGATCCTGCTCATGGGCATATTCTCCATGTACACTGGTTTCATCTACAATGACTGCTTCTCCAAATCATTCAACTTCTTTGGCTCTTCCTGGCATGTCCTCCCCATGTTTAGAAATAAAACTTGGAAGTAAGTGGCTAAATGTGGGAAATAAGTGAAAACACACTGAATGGGACCATGTAGCCTTTGAAAGAAAGATGCAGAGCCTGCCTGTGTGGGGAAGGGAAGAATTCCCTGCTGCGGATGCAGTCATGAATGAATCAGAGGTTTTGTCTGACACACACAGACAATTCACACTATTGAAATGGAAATGTGGAGTCCCTGGGAGCAAGCCTGTTTGTTCAGGCACTGATGTGCATAAAAATCCGCAGGTGTCTGGGATGGATGCACAAAGATTTGCCAGAGCAATGGAGACAGAAATTGTGTAGGACCCATTTGCACACTCACACGCACATGTGTGCACAAAATGCCCATGATAACAGTTGACAGAAAGGCTGGAATTGGTGACAGGCATCCCATGGTAATCCTCAGCACATCTCACAGAAATGTATCCTAGGCTTATATGGTGAGATTAAACCACAAAGATGATTTCACTTTTCTTTCGTAGTAAGGATGTGCTTCTGCAGAACACGGTGTTGCAGCTGGATCCAGCAATCCCAGGAGTCTACTCTGGAAATCCATATCCATTTGGAATAGATCCGGTAATTAAATTAAATTGCTCGGAGATAATTTGTATTTCAGTTCTGTTTCTGCATATCAGGTACATCAGCAGCTCTCTGCTCTCTCTCCTGAAGCTGTGCTCTTCACTTCTTTGTCTTTGCATAGTCATTGTGGTGCTCTTCTTAACAGTCAAGGATATATACTGCACAAGCAGCAGCAAAATGCTAAGCAGGAAGGAACTTTGATTGCACTGGAGAATGGTCTTGTGCTGCAGTCTCCACTGTGTCACCAGGCTCCTAGACCCAGTTTTCTTATTTAAGTACTTAGCCCATTTCAGAGCTACCTCAGAAGTTTAAGGGCAAAGTCCTAATTCCTATGCCATGTACTTATCATATGAAGTATGAAGTAAATGCCAGTGTTAGTTAAGGGATCCACCTTTTCTTCTCCATGTCCTGTTTCCCTTTTCTTGATACTGTTTTTTTATCAGCAGTGAATTGCAGTTGTTAACATAAACCTTTCCTGTTCCAATCTTCATATCAGCCAGTTAACCTCTGTTTTGCTGGATGCACTCTTGCCTCAGCTGGTCTCTTTTGTTTGCAGAGAGATTGACCTTGCAGTAAACCTTTCACAAACCTAACATGAAACTCTACCCAGAACATAGGCAGTGCAGTTCAAGAAGTCATGACAGAGGAAGATTAATTTTCTGTACATTGCCCAAACACCTCTCTAGTTTACATTAACACAGGCTAGCCCCTCTCCTACCCTGGCTGCTACCTACTCAAGAGGCTATAACCCCCATCTGGGAGAGAGAAGCAGCTGAACAAGTGGTGGCAGAGAAGGGATAGAACAGAAAGCATTATGGTTCTTTGCATTTTGTAAGTCCCGGAAGGATGGCTGAGTTATATCTTGGAAAAGAGTCACCCTGAGCTGAGGAGGTTAGACAGTGTCTTCCACAGCCATAGAAGTGGCAAAGCACATCCGATAAAGGCACATGAACCCATATTTTGCCTTCTAAATAATCCCGTCTTCCTTATTTCTGTTCAGGTACTATACTTAGTGTTGAAAGGAGTATACAAAAGGCAGGACTGAGGAGAGGCATATGGTTACTGCCCTAACACAACTGAAAAGTTTCTGCAGAGAAGCATGTGATAAACTGATCTCCATGGCCAAAGACTTGGAATGATCTCTTTGTTGAAAATAGAAGTTTGAAAATCCTCTGCCCTCAGAATAGGTCTGGTGAAGGTGGGGAAAAAAAATCTGTAGCAGCAGGAGGAATTTGCTTATACCTTTCCACCTCTGCTAAAGGAAATGACTCAGCCTAAGGGCAGAGAATGGCACTGAAAAAAAAAATCTAGGTTCTGTTACCAGCCTTTGCATTGGTTTCTGGAGGACTGAAACAAAGGCACTACATCAATTTAAATCCCTGTTATTTTCTTTGTTAAACAAGGATGATACTTTATACCTTTTAGATGAGAAGCTCGGCAAAGTGAAAAGTGTAGTAAGGAACACCTCAATTTCCTTGGTTGTTATTGTTTTACTAGAACTGGTGGCAGCAAATTGCTGGTGTCAGAGTAACAACTTCTACAAATCTGTTATTGATCAAACTCCTGAAAATCTTGTTCTGTTTCTCTCTGCTGTTTTCCTCAAAGATCTGGAATGTTGCATCGAACAAGCTGACTTTCCTGAACTCCTACAAAATGAAGATGTCAGTTGTTATAGGGATTGTGCACATGATTTTTGGGGTGGTACTCAGTCTCTTCAACCACATGTAAGTTTGTTTCACCGAGTCTGCTCCTGCCCCACACAAGTCCTCAGCTCTAAACTAATGTCCTTGATTGAGAGAAAGCCTCATATCTCAGACTGATGACTTGAATTTTGTCCTTTGCCCACTGCAAGTAAAAATGTGCTGTACACTGACTCACACCACTATTGGTACAGAGCACTGAGCCCAGAGGCCAGAAGGAAGCCATGACATTGCAGATATTCTCTTGGATAAAGTCTTTTTCACTTTCTCTCTTATATTCTTGATTCTGCAGGAATGATGAAGTATGCTAAAATAAAAAGATGTGATTGTTCTCTTGAAATACAGAGTTTCAGTCTAGTCCATGTGTGTGTGCACATTCCCCCTGACTTAGTAGGGCTTTTGTCAGGATCTGTAGGTGTGTGTGTCTATATCTCTGCCTCTAACACCACTGCCCTGAGAGACTCTGCAAAGCAGGAAGCTATGTAATGACCTTCAAGGACAGAAAGTGTTTGCAGGCGACAGGGAAGAGGGCTGCCCCTACAGAATTGATTCTACACTTGATTCTGATCTTCCTAAGCATATAACACTTAAATCACCTATTTTTTTTTTTAATCTGCTTTGATTTCAGTGTAGTGATCTTCTGACATGCTGAGATACTGGTGGCTCAGTTACAAAAACCTGAAGAGAATTAGCATGACAAAGTTTTTGTGCTTAAATAATGGCTTTTGCTGACAAAGACTGTAATTACAGACTTCTTTCTTGGGTAGTGATAGCTGTGTGTTTCTAACCTTATTTTCCAAAGACTAGGCAGTGTACTGTACTCCCATATTTTGATGCAACCTTGTATTAATACCTAGTGTATTAATTGTTCTTATATTTCCTGTTTCTTTGCAGCTACTTCAAGAAATACATAAACATTATCCTTCAGTTCATTCCAGAAATGATTTTTATTGTCTCTCTTTTTGGCTACCTGGTCTTCATGATTATTTTCAAATGGTGTTATTTTGATGTACACTCATCCCAAAACGCACCAAGCATCCTCATCCACTTCATCAATATGTTTTTGTTCAATTATAGTGACTCTTCAAATGCTCCATTATATGTGCATCAGGTATGAACCAAGCAGTTTAAATTCACTGCAGGCTGTTTTGGATTCACAGTAGGTGTGGTGGAGAATGGACATAAAAATAGGGAATAGGTTCAGAAGCTCAGTCATAGGTGCCAGTCACAGAGAAGCTGCTTCTTCTAGTACTAATGTTGACCTTGTAGATAGATAGGCCAGAGAAGCTGTTAATCAGTGATGCAGAGGACGTTTCCTCTTAGTGTCATCCATTCAAGAATGATGATGCAATTTCTGATACTTTTAGGGGGGGAAAAAAGGAAAGAATATTTAGAGATGTAAAGCTGGATATTGCAGATCTACTGTCCCTTGGCACATGCTAGTGACTAAGCAAGCCTGTCCTTTCCTTGATAATTTGTTATTTTTGCTTTGTAAACCTTGGAAAGTATATCTTTTCAGCTAAAATTAAAGGTAAGTAGAGGATCTCCTGGCAACTTTTTGTCAGAAATACCTCCTTTGGGGAGTACACATAAACAACAAACGAACAAACTCCAAACAAATAACAACAATGAAAAGCCAAACATGCAAAAAACCCCAAGTCTCCTCTAAGGGAAAGCTTCTTTCAAAGTAATTGCTATTTATTTGGTCAGAATTTGGATTTTCTTTTTTTTCTTGCTTGATTTTACATCTGCATCATCAATGAAGAATCTGTAAGCAAATGCTGTCTCCAGCCACATGAATGCATCTACATGTCAGTTGCACACTGACGCTTCCACATGAGCTCAGTTTTAGGGCTGCTGGTGAGATAGAATTAGTAGAGAGTGCAAATCAGTTCCAAGCAACTCTATTAAGGCTGAAGAGTAGTTTGGGAAAATGCCTTCCAAAGGTCATTAGATAATGTGTTGCTTTGTAACAATCCAAGGCCTTTCAAGATGTTATTTTTTCCTCATATTTCTATCCCTCCTACCCTGACTGTGCCATCCACCTGGGTAGTCTGATACCAATCAGAAGCTCATCAGAGATCTGATTCCTTCCAAACAGTGCAGAAGTTGTATTTTGGAGTATTCTGGTTTTGTTTTATATAAAGTACCAACAGTTATGCAATAGGGGTGGCATACTGCAACAAGAGCACTTCGTATTGTGGCAACAATGTGTTATCTAGCCTAAGCTATGGGGATTCAGTTCCCTTCTGTTGAACATACGGAGGAAGTTCTTCACAATGAGAGTGGTAAAATACTGGAAGAGGTTGCCCAGGGATGTGGTTGAGGCCCTATCCCTGGAGACATTCAGGATGAGATTTGATGGGGCCCTGGGCAGCCTGATTTAGTTGGAGGTGTCCCTGATCACTGCAGGGGAGTTGGACCAGGTGACCTTTGAGGGTGCCTTTTAACCCAATGCAATCTGTTATATAAAACCCACACAATTTTATCTAATGATAGAGGTAGTTGGATAAAGGAAGTAACATTTTTGCTCTTCTTGTTGTTTTGTCTTTTAGAAAGAAGTGCAGAGTTTCTTGGTCATATTTGCTCTGATTGCTGTTCCCTGGATGCTTCTAATTAAACCTTTCATCCTTCGAGCCAACCACCAGAAAGCGCAGCGCACGGTAAGGGATGTGGGTCAGGCAAAGGGAGATTGAGTACAGCAAAAGCAAAGCTGAGGAGATAACCCCCACAAAAGATTTGCAGTGCTCTAATTCTGCTGTGCTCTGATCTCAGAGTTTCTCCAGTGATTTTAAACTGTGTTACACAGCACATGCACTGAGCATGTGCATGGACATTCACCTGAGCCATCTTAATGGGAAGCAGGAGCTTGGTTCACAAGGCTATGTTCACAAGGTTTGTTGGGAGAAGCTGACACTGAGCTCTTCCAAGTGTTCTATCAAGAACTAGAGGAGGTTTAGAGAGACTGAAGTGCTAGTAAAGCCCAGACAGGGCAAAGACCTCACTTCCTCATCCACAACCACCATTAACCACTGGTTGGCTGCTCTGTTGGGAGTGAGGCACTTGAGATAGTCCTGACCTTGGAGGGATCAACACTGCTTGGAGGAGATGCTTGATTTAAAAGCTCTTTTCCAGCAGTGCTTTCTTTCTTAAGTGATTGCCTTCACATTAACAGAGCCTTCCTTCCCATGGGCTCTGTGGTTTGCCCAGCTCTTTAGCACATAACTGTGGCTGCTGCAGTTTCCCAGTTGTTCATTAATTCTCTCCTTTATTACACTAACAGGACTTTACTTGTCTGTGAGGATTTACTTCTCTTTATAGTTGGAGTTAGTGCCTAGAGTACCTTTTATAGGGCACAGATGCTTTCATTTGAAGAAAGAGATGCTGGTTGTGCTGTGTGACCTTTTCCAACCCAGTCACTTTTGACCTATAATTGAAAACCAGGTCCCTGGGAGACCTTTGCAGCCCTGTCTTTGCACTCTAATTTCTTATTTTGTCATTCTTCTGGGAGTTGGATGAAGGCTTGACGTGGCTGACTCCATCTCCTGTTTTTATACTAGTAACATCTGACAGCTTTTCCCCACCTTCTATTATGCCCCTGTATTTGTCTTCCTAATTTTCATGTTAGCTGTCTGATCACATCTTACATTTACCCAGATTTATGTTTGCAACAAAGCCTGTTCTCTATGCTGACATTCAGGTAAAGCAAAGATAAAGTGGGTGTGACAATGCTGCAATAGGAAACAATATGTTATCATGAGACCTTGCCCGTGAAACCTGCTGGAAGCTATAAAGAGTGACAGGACAAAAACTGACAGAAGCTGTGAGGTCCAAGCCTAGTTATACTGTATAATGGACTGTTATAGGCATGTAAAGTGGGGCTGTTTTTATGCTGTGCTGTCATTTCTGGAGTGAGGCTCAGATCAGGTTGTTCAGGCCCCTAGAAAAGCTCTGTAAAGAATGATTACAGATAGAAGCTGGGTTATTGTGAGATTTTTATCAATTTAAAATGAGCAAAGAGATCTGAATTGTATTTCTGTCTGTATCCCAGGAACTGTGAACTTCTTCATCAAGCTACCTGATCCTTTCAAGCTCTATTTCCCTTTCACGTGATGCTAATCCTTTAGATTTGCATCCATCTGATGAGGTTATCAGCTTTAATGTACCTCATTTTTCTCATTTGCCCAAAGTGACAGATCTTTTCATGGTGGGTATAAAGGGTGCATTGTGAGACTAGAAACTAGCTCCAAAATAGTTTGAATCACTGGAAAATGCTCTAAAATGGAAAATAGCTAAGTATTATTATTCATTCAGCAGGAGAATTTAGTTTCTGTGGTCCAAGATGACTGACTATTATTGACGTTTTCCTCATGTTCATGATATAGTACTCCATATGTTACTCATCATGAAGTTATTGATGCAATTCTGTGCCATGGTCTGCTTCACTTTGGTATCAACCTGTAGCATGACACAAAAGACTTAATACATTTTGTTTTCGAAAGATCCAGTCTCAAGCCCTGTCAGGAAACCCTGGAGGTGAAAATGAGGTAGATGCCCCAGAGACCAATCACTCCAAAAAAGCTTCCCCGGGAGACCACAGTGGTGGCCATGGAGGACATGAGGATGATGATGAAGAGGTAAGAAAATGTAGGTAGAAAATTATTCAGACAAGCACAATAGCAGAAAACACAAAGTCAAGCAGCAGGATTTTGCAGAGTTGCCAGTCTTTCTTTTTAACAAGATACTGAGATGCACCATTGCAACAGTTTGTGTTTCCAAGCACAGTAAACATCACATTTTCATAGAATGAATTCCTCTACATTTTTCCTGGTGAGGGCAAGCTTCTACAAGCCCCAGGCTCTTGTTTCCTGTGGATGGTTGTTTCACTTCCACGTTGCACCCAGAGCATGTCAAGCCTTCTCCAAGAGTCAGTGAGTTTTCTTTCCCTTGAATTGCAGACAAGTATTTAAAAGCTGGCAGCCTGCAGTGCTGGCTAGGGAGAATGGCTTTCCTTTGACAGATATTTTAAAGGGCTTCTGCAATATGCAGTAACACACTTAAAAAGTAACAAAAGTGTTTGTAGCAGTTGGGAGTACCGACACTATTGGGTCTGGATATGACAGGCTGTTCCAGTCACAGGGAATATTCACAGTCTTAAAAGATAAACTATTTCATTGATACCTACCAAAACAGGTATGCCAATAAGCAGATAGTCTGAAAACCCCTGTTACAGACAGGAATTTCTGTCTCTCTAAGAAACCACAAAGGTTGGTTGGTAATAATTGGATTGACATCTAAAGGTTTGAAATTTTATGACTGGAATATGATCTGGTTGCTGGACAACTGTTTTTCACTGAAATTGTACTTCTGTAGGAAGAATGTATTGAAAAGATGATATAAAACTGACGCTTTTCAGAGCAGTCTCTTTATCTGGGAAATATCTTTGTGTTGCTCAGGATATAATAAGGAAAAAGGAAGAGTATGAAGATCTTGTCATGGAATGTTGCTCTATTAACCAGGAAGCCCTGAACTAAGAACTAACAGAACACGTTTGGGTTTACTTTGTTTCAGTTCAACTTTGGCGACACGTTTGTCCACCAAGCTATCCATACCATTGAATACTGCCTTGGCTGCATCTCCAACACAGCATCCTACTTGCGGCTCTGGGCACTGAGCTTAGCCCATGCACGTGAGTGATTGACTGCCTGTTAGTTACCACCGCTTCTGTTGGTGTTTGGTGCTCTGAATTTCTCCAAGAAGTAAAAGTTCTCTTTGTGGATGTTTGTGTCTCAGAATGTTTTGCTTCAGGTCAGATCAAACCAAGCATTTCACGGTCGCTATCTCAGTTTACAATGGTGATGCCTGGCAGCTATGTATCAGGCAGCTCCTGACTGCATTTAAAAGCTGACGTCTCTAGCCCCATGCTCTGTGTAGCATGGTGGGAGGTGCAGTCCAAATGAGTTGTCCAGTCCATAGAGGTAAAGCCAGTATGGGAACCAGAGCATCATTTCCTAAAAGGCATTTGCTGCAGCCTTAGGGTATGTAGGTGAATGTCAAAATTACTTGAAGCAGTTATTCTGATTTGGTTCAGCAAACTAAAAAGGAAACTTTTGGTTCAAGAACTCCTGGAATTTGTCATTTTCACTGGAGATTTTCCTGCCAACATTTAGTGGAACCTTGTATTCTGTGAGAAATGTGCAGCATTTTAATGTTTTTTGTCTTGATTTGAGATAAAACCAAATGCTGAAATACTAGGCATTGCCTCAGGCAGGAACTCCAGATTTTTAACTACTTTAATTTTCCAAAAATATTTTTCATGACCTATTGTTGTACTGCCTCCCCTAAAGAACTGGGCATACAAAAAACAAAAGCAGACTCATGCCCTGGACTGACAAGAGTGATTGGTATTTCTTGGCACAGAAATGAGTTATTAGCAGTTGTGTAGAAGCTAATACATTTTGGTTTTAAATGCAGGACAGATATCAAAATAAAATAAAGCAGCTAAGAATTTTAGCTAAGGGCTAAAGTCCTATGATTTACACTAGAATTCTGCCTGTAAAAAACACCATGCTCCTTTGCAGCCTTATAAACTCGCACCGACAGGATTATTTTTCCTGAGGGCAGCAGTTGCAAGGGATCCCTTTCATCTGTTGTTACCTAAAGTAACAGGCCACTGAATTGAAAAATAGCTCAAGGACCAGTGGCTGGCAAAATGAAAGGCTGAACTAATGGCTGAGGCATTTGCATGGAGAAGAGGTGGGCTAAGTTCCTGCTTTGCCTGTATCACAACAGTAAAGTTGCTTATTCCTGAATTTATCTTGTGTGACTGGGGTAAGTTAGGAATACGTTACTGAGCTGGCAGGACACATCGGATATACCAGTGGTGTGAATGTTTGAGTGTTTTCTGGGCAAGGAAAAAACAAACCTTTAAGAGCATGCAGCAACCAAAACATTGATACAGCCTGCGTTGGGTGGGACCAACCAGTTGTCTTTTTTTCCGCACCACAGCTTATCCTAAGAGAAGTGGTCTGGAGAACAGATGGGAATTACTATTATGTATTTCCTGTGGGTCTTAGCTAACACCAGTCAGTACAACTTCTAAACTAATCTACACATGCACTGTCTGTGTCAATTGATCATGTTCACTGGGATTTAGCAGCAGGCAGTCCTAGAAGGCTCCACATACTGCTTATCTGCCATGTTAACGAGCTGTAAATTAAATTGATTGTGTCATGCCAGGATAACAGCAGTCTTGGTAGTGCATTGACTTGTGATGCAAAGCCAAGCCAAAACAGTGCCAACAGCTTCTAACACAGCGAAGAGGAAAAATAGGGGGAAAATCTGCATCCACTTTCCTTCCTTGGTGGTCTTGGAGAGGTAGGGTGGCCATGTTTACTGTCAGGTACATTTTATCCTAGGCCACCTCATCTCACTTGGAAAATTGGGTGAGCTGCCAGACTGCACATTGTCTTGTTCACAGCTGTTCATCAGCACTGCTTTCCCTGTATTTCCTTTTGCAGAACTGTCAGAGGTTCTTTGGACCATGGTGATGCACAATGGGCTCAGTAACAGCAGCTGGATAGGCCTCATCATCATCTTCATCATCTTTGCAGCATTTGCAGTGTTGACAGTAGCCATCCTACTTGTCATGGAGGGGCTTTCAGCCTTTCTGCATGCCTTGCGTCTGCACTGGTAGGTGGTGTGGTTGTCTGTAGCTTTTCTCAGAGCAGTCTTTGGGAGGAATCAGGCTGTGGAACCAGAAGACCATACCAGCCAGTATTAGACATGCTGTACTATTACCTATTGATTAGACCATCCATCTCCCTTAGCGAATGAAGTGAGGAATGCTCCTCCAAAGAGAGGTCAGAGCACCTTGCTTCGTCTTTGAGCAGCTCCATGGAGCAGCTTGCCTGTCCTACTGAGCCTATGGTGTCTGTGGGCACATGTGCAAATGACAGCCTGCAGGTTTGCCGTGGTAAACATGCCGCACCACCAAGATCACCCTGACCTGCATGATAAGGCATATAGGCACCAAAGCCACACCAATGGTTGTGTATCCTGCCCAGAGGCACCAATAAACAAGACAGCTGGGGACTGCCTATGGCAGGAAGAGTTCAGCCAGGGCTGGAGCTAGTGCTACTAACTTTATCCTAAATTGAGCAAACCAGTCTCCTGTTAGTCCATGTGTAGACATCAGTCCAGACAAGGACAGCAGTGCAGATGCACCATCAGACTAGGTAACAAATCAGACCAAGGTAACAAATTGCTTCTCACCACCACCATAACTTGACATCCTGCCTGAGCTCACAAGCTGTGGCCTTTCTTACTATTGACGTTGTGCATGGAGGGGGGGGAAGTCTGTCTCTCACCAGCGTGTGAAATCTGTGTCTCACCACTATGTGCTACCAACAGGCAGTTATCCCAAACCTCAGAGCTACTAGAAGCAGTTTAGCTGGTGGACGAGGTTCTGCCAATTGGCCTTATGAGACTTATTAACAGAAAGTCAAAGCTGATGTGTTCTGGGTCACTCCTGGGGCTGCATATGTCTCACTGCTGGCTCCAGAAAGAGCCTGTGTTTCCTGCTCAGAGGCCACCATCTCTCATGATCTCCCTTTTCCCTGGGGTGCCTTTTCCTTTTTCAGTTTCTTGGATGTAGGTCCTGCCCACAGGCTGCTCTGATGTCTGCCTCTCTTTCTTCTCAGGGTGGAGTTCCAGAACAAGTTCTACATTGGAGCTGGGTACAAATTTTCTCCATTCTCCTTCAAGCACATCATTGATGGCACAGCAGAAGAGTGAAACCAGTGCATCACTGCTTCACTCCTCACACCAGGCTTTATTTTGTTGTGGTCACTTCCCCACAGAGTAGTGTATATGGAATGGAGCAGAATGGGATATGCCCTTGAAGGAAGAGCAACTGTAGATGAAAATGTCCTAGCTGCATGCACATATACTGCTATATCAACTGAGAGCTGAACCACACCAGCTGGGCAGGCTAGACCTTTGGCTGAGTAACCCCACTGATGTCTTTGACAAGTGCCAAGTACCTGGTCCCCTTAGCATTTGATAGGGTCAGCTGCCTATTGCTTGGTTGAAAAGAAGAAATGTGACTTTTGAATTAAATTGGTTATTAAAACTCAACTCACATGTGTTTTGCTCCATTTACTGCCTTGTCTTGGAGGCATCTTTCTGAAGCAAATATATTTTGGCTGTTGTTTCTAGCTGTGGTTGATCGTAAGACAACAATCAAGTCCCGTGTAAAATTGCAGCCTTTCCTTTAGCACACAACACAAAGCAACCCAAAGACAGATCATATTGCAGGCTTGCAATTTTCTACATGCTTTACTACAACCATCTTCTTTGTATCTGATTTGCTCCAGGGCTTTACGGCACCGGGTTATGGCCATTTGCACACGTCATCACTTAACAAAAGTGTTAGTTTTGAGCTGCGTAAACAAAAGGGTGCAGCAGTTTCTACGTTTGCAGGCAGTTTATTTCTCTTGTTTGAATTGTTTCTCACTGGAGACTTAAGATGACTCTCCCTGTGCTGTGTTTTCAAGAGGAGTGGTTAAAGCAAATTGTGTAGAAGTGCTATTACGTGATGAACAGAAAGAAGAGAGGAATCAGAAAAGGTGAAACGAATTTGAAGTATTGGCGTATTGTGATCTGCCCTAAGCATCCATGAATTACTAGTCTTTGAATAGTGTTAATCATAACGGGCTCTTTTTTAACTACAGTAGACGTAAAATCCCAACATAGCACACTAGTGGAGTTGGAGGTCACAATGCTCTCTTCCAGGGTGTGTGACCAAACAAGCTCCACCCAAGAAACTTACCTGGGAGTGTCTCCAGCAGTGGACACAGTAAGTGTGCAATAGTCAGGCTTGAGAGCCACCTTTATCTACAGTGATGGAGAGAAAATGCAGTCCCAGGCAAAGCAATTGTTCTACTATTTCCCTTGTGGTCTCAAGAAGCTGTAGTGGCATTGGGCACTGTTACCAGTGGAGCCCTGAGCATTTTTTTTCCCTTTTAACAACAGTTTGGGGTTGAAGCTGCAGCTAGAGCTGAGAAAGGATGTGAACCATAGTGTGTCCACAACTCACATGTGGTCTCCTGTTCTTCAGGTGTGGGTACATACAGTACAGACAGAAAACAGCCATGAATGCAGATGGTAGCACACTTGTGGCATGTAAATGTCACCTTTACTTCTTCCTTCCATCCTATTTTGTTTATTCCTATTCAGGAGGAAAGCTGTCTTGATGCATGAAAAGACAAAGGAGTTTGATGCATTACCAAAAGCAGAGAAAACCGTGGGAGGTTTTTCTGCACACATATTTTACCTTTATTGTGCCCTTCCATGTAATTGCAATGTAACCGAGAAGGCAGTTACCTGAAACAAGATATCCTTTCCTTTTAGAGCTTCTTGGTGTTTTGCTTCTTTGTCTGAGGCTTACATTTTACGCAAGAAAAACAAGTGCCCCTGTAAATATTGCAGGTGACAAGATGGTCTGTTGTTTACTGTACTGAACAGCCATTCAGACATTTGACTTAATTCTGTGTTCAGCTCTCCCTTTCTGTGTGCGAGTGAATAATCCAGCAGAGTCTGTGGCTCCCTTGAGCACTTGAGATATGGGAATAGCACTTTCCCACTCTACAAGAGGACTCAGCCCGCTTCCAGTCAGAGAGCATTCAGACATAATATTGCTAAAGAGGCAAGGTTGTTCCTACACACTTTGAGGAGAGCCCTGGCAGTTGTTTGGAATTCTTTAAAAGCCCAGAAATGTTCCAGGGTGCCTTGCATATAAAAAGTTTTCCAGCAGACGATGAGGGAGATTTAGGAGCAGAGCAGTGACTGCCTGTTACTTTGCACAGCTACTGAGCTGGGTGGGACCACGTGTTCTCGCTGATGCTGTGAATGTGGTCAGCAGAAGTGGTCAGATCCAGCAGAGACTACTGTTACAGAATAGCAAACCTCAGTAGCCTGCTCTGATGTCTTGCTCTGAAGGAGTTACGACTTGTAATCACCTGAGTGGGAACTTTGGAAAGCCAGGAGCTCATCCAAGGAAGGCCAGTGTGCCCATCCAAGGCAGGCTTGGGATTGGTGACTAGGGAGAAATGGGTGTCTCTGCATCCATTGGTAGAAAAGAGGTTTGTTTCTAAGACCTGGTGACATGAGTTATATAATTTTGTAGGAAACTAGTGTAAAAAAACCTCAGTGAATGACCATGTAGGAGAGGAAAAGGATAGCAAAGTCAGTCAAACTGGTTTCAGTCATTCATTCTCTCCCAGACTTCTTATTCTATTTCATGAGGGCTATTGCTATGTGTGGCCAACTTCAGTGATGTGGAAGGTCTGTAAAAAACAGTATCAAGTTTTTGTCATGTCTCTTAGATCCTCTGGACTGGCAATGATGAACTGATTTTTGGACTGAGCTTTCATAAACTTTAGGAGCCAATAGCTTCTTGGAGCCTGGCCTCTGTCTCTTGCAGCAAACGGGATTTTCCTCAGTGTTTATCATCCTAATGGTGACTCTCTATCATGTTCCTGGCCAGCATAGAGACCTTTCTTCCCACCTTCTCTGTTTGTTTCTCCTGTATCTTTCACATATGTGGAAGTTTCTATTAGTGCTTTGCTCTGAGCAGTCCTTGCATTTCTGTGAGAACTCCACTATTGTGAGGTGATTAAAGGAGTGTAATGGACAGTATTTCCTCTCTGAATCCCAAATACCTGGACCTGAAACCACATCTCTGTGGCTGAGAACTGCTGTTTTGGTCATTTTTTCTCCTTTCTGTGCTGGGAAGCTAGAACACCAAAGCATCTCCACCCTCCTGTGCACACACACTGGTTTTCTGCAAAGAAAACATAACAGTATGGATCTGGCATCCTGAATCATGCATCATGTTCAGCAGATGACAATAACAGCTGTAGATGAGTATTGGATAATATTAAGAATGTGTGAAATAAGGCTGTGAAACTGCATATGTTGGATGGTAGCAAACACCTTCCTGATTCTTGAAAGCATGAGATTGGACTTGGGAGTTAAATGCTTATATGAAACTATAGCAACATTGCTGCTAGCTCAGTGTATGTATTACAAAGCAGAAAGGATTTTGGGGAGAGAGACAAAAAAACCCCACCATCCCATCATCTTCAATGCCAACACACTTGAGTAGTAAAAGCTGACGTATACAAGTCAAGAGCACATAGCTATTGTAGCTCATCTTCACTGGTCAACACAGCCTGCAGCACTGAGACTTGCTGCGTAGTGAGGATCATTGTGGCAGTTTAAGCCTCAAGCGCTACCTGCAGTTTGGTATGTGGTCAGGATATTTAGGTGAAAAAGCCTGAATTTTCTCATGGTGTTGGGACCTGAGTTGCCTTCATCTGGCCTAAGAGGGGCTGGTGGCGGCAGTGCCCAGTCACTGCTCATGGCTTTGCAGGGAACAAGAAGGGAGCCTTACATGGGCACTGATGCTGCCAGACCTGTGTCTGTGACCTGCCTGTCAGCTGAAATCTTGCTGATGTAATAAGGATGTCTCCCAGGTACCCTTCCTCCGTCTTACTGGAGGGCAAAGGGATGGGCAAACACCATCACCTATAGGTGCTGCAGAGCCGGCACAGGTGAGTACTGGGACACCCCACCTGCAATACCTACTTCTTGGAGGTGGAGGCAGTGGGTGGAAAGGGACCTACCTGTGCCCAGCAAGCAGGAAATCTGACTCCCAGGAGTTATATGCCAAACCCACAGCACCACCAAAGCTGTAAAAATAAAATAAGGGAAAGAAACAATCAGAAAGAGGAAGAACCTGCTTCTCTGTGCCTGAGATACCACTGCAGAGGTAAGAAAGCTTCTGTCATAAAAACCATAAATGAATCAGGTCTTGACTTGCTAGTGATGTATCTGATCACTTGTGTCTTATACAGGAGTTCTGTGACTTTATTGACAAAATTCCCAGCTGCTCTCACATGCAGCATTGCACAGTGTAAGGCCTTCTTTGTGGCCTTGCAGCTCTCCAATGTGGGGTCGTAGTGTTCTTCCACCGGGCCCTCACAGGAGTTTCACTGCACTCTTGTTTGCTTCCTTCAGATGAAGGAGCTCTCTTTTTCCTGCTAGCAGCAGCTTTGTCACTGCTGCTCTTTTGGCTCATGTAATTGGCATTTTATACTTAGAGTAGGATTTACAAGTAGCAGGAGCCTTGCAGCTCCTCAAAGAGGCGTGATAGACACTAGCTACTCCATCAAGGCAAACAGAGCTGCAAGCATCTGGGATAAGCAAACTGTGGGCTCAGTTCAGGAACAATTACTGAAGTGTTCCATCTAAATCTCTGTCTTTTGGACATAAAATGGGAGCAGAGCATACAGTGCCAGAGAGCTGGCTGAACAGTGCTTTCTTGCTTGCTTCAGGATGAATTTATTTTGCTTCCACTGTCCCAGCACCTGAACAGAAGGGCATGAAGGTGCTGCACAGATTTCTGGTGTTGCGATGTTGGAGAAGGTATCCTGCATACTCACCTGCTGCTATCTGAGAGCAGTGTGGGTCTCCCACAGGTGTTATCTGCCATTCTGACACCTCTGGGGCTGTCCTGGAGTGTTAGAGGTGGCATTGCACCCTTCTACTTGAGCACCTAAGACTCATTGGGGAATTCTTCACAGCAGCAGTAAGGATTGTTTTTTTTCCCCTTTTCTGGAAGAGCTGCAGTGCTCCCCAGGATGGTCACACACATGGTCTGGAGTGGGTAAGCACTCTAGCACCTCCCAGCAAAGATTAAGAATATCCCAGAATCAGGATGGGTGGGCAAGGGCTCAGAGTTGGTCTTTGTCCTGGGAAAGCTCCAACCTGGCTTTTCAGTGTCCGGGCTGTGTCCACCACAGGTTTTGGAGGAGAGTGATTGTTTAGCCAAACACAGGCATGATGTAGCAATTTAGAGAAGAATGTGATTGCAGATCTCTAATGATAAGGGATCAGAAAAGGAGAAGAACAGGGCTCTGGATTTTGTTGTTGTAAAGCTCTTTGTGTTTCAGGCACACAGTAAAGTGTTAACTCTTTTCATGGGCTCTTCCAAGCACCTTGTTCGGTTGCTCTTGAGATAGTTTCACTTGGAAATGGGCCATAGCTTTTGGCCATCACAGCCATCTGGTGGCACTGCGTGCTGGTGGCAGCTACTGTTGCCTCTGAAGACACTGCCGAGAGACAGTTATATGTGCTGTCTTGGATGCTGGCTTGTAATGACCTGTAACAGCAAGGTCAGTGTATGTAGCCCAACTAATCTGCCATTAGCCCTTGGTGACCTCTTTAAAACTGTACCTCACCATAATGCTTTTAAGGTATCTAGCCTGGGAGCACGGTAACTCCGTGCTTTCCCGTGTTTGTGCTGCCCTCTATCTTAGCTAGGATTTTACATCTTTCATTAGATGCACTCAGTCGTTAATTCCCTAAAGGTCTCTATTGCAGCTTCCCCAGCTGGGTAGCTGTGACTGCTGCCTAGACCGAGTCCAATAGCCCTGAAAGGAGGTCATCAAAGGAGAGGGTGTGATCCAACTGAAGATAGGATGACCTCCCCACCCGTGTCTCAGCATGCACTTTGCAGGAAAGTTTGTGGATTAAACCAAGCAGTGTGCTTAATTCCAGCCATGAGATTAAGATGAGCTTTTCTGAGCAGGACAAGCAGCTGTGATTAGGCCAAAGGATCTACAAGGAACCAGAAGCACTGGGGAAGAAAGACAGCTCTCCCCTGCAGCCATCCAGAGTGTGCCACTGCGTTTCTTTCTGACCTGAGAGAATGGAGCTTAGCATGATGGGGGATGAGAGAGAGGAACAGGCTTGCAGCAGGAAGCGCTGTGCTGGCAAGGCACAGGCTAGGTGAGGAGTTCAGTGCTTGCCTCTTACTAGCCATGCCGTGCCAGAGCAGCAAGGGTTAGGGAATCCCAGCTCCCAGGGGGTAGCAGTATCTGCCTCCAACAGCATTAGTCTGCTGATGGCTATGTCATGTCTTAGCTCTTAAAGATGCATCGTTTTTTGGCTGCCTCTGCATTTTACTTACCTCCAGAATGGAGAAGTATTCACACACTCTCTTGTGTTAGTGGCTCTGCAGTCTTTCCTAAGGTAGTCCCTGGATATCCTATAAAAACAGCCAGTGCTACATGTTGCCTGATCTCTGTCAGTTTAACTAATTTACCTCATGAAGTTTCTGTTTGTTTTGTTGTTGTGGTGTTTGTTTGTTTGAATCACTATAGTAAGAAATATCCATCATGGATGTTTGTGTTTGACACAGCTACAGTTTAGCAATAATTCAAAATTCATTAATAGTATGATGTAAATGAAAAGGCAAATTTAAAGATTAACAAGTTACTCAGTAGAAAATCTTATGGTGAAGCAGCAACCTGAATACAGATTCAAGAATGACAGGATTCACCTTACTGCAGAATATCCTAAACTGAAGCATGTACATATGTATAAACACAAACCAGATAATACAGATGGATGGGAATATTTGTATCCAGCAAAATATATAGACACTCACACTTGTGAAGGCAAACATGTGTAATCAAACACCGAGATAGAGAGGTGGATAGAAAAGGCTAGCCTATAGTCAAAACTTCCCTTTGTTTGGACTAAACACCCACAGTGCATTGACATTCCTCGACAGGGTGGTGTTCAGGATCATGATTTATGGGTCAGATACTTTTCCATACTAGCCCAACGTCAGTGATACAATATTCTGATACTTTCCACCAGTCGCACATGCCCAGAACTTGATAGATTATGGTTTTCTGATACCGCTCCCGTTGGGCCATGACCCAAGTATAGGTTTACCAGGTGATACGGAAAGCAGGAGCCCTGTGTGTTCAGGGGGTGCCTTAACACTCTGGTCCACTGCTTATGATCTATGCTAGACTGTCAGGAGGTAGTCCCCAAAAAGTAGGGAAGTAGAAGCCAGGTGCCTCAGTGTTCTGGTGCACTGCCTTTTACAATGCACACTTGACTTTCCCATGGATCGTTGTGTTGAGGGGGGGAGTTGCACCATGTACCAACTGGCCCAACTGGGGAAGGAAACTATACCACCACATCATCTCCCAGCAGCTGCCTTAAAAAAAAACCCAAACAACTCCATCTCTGAACATATCTGTTCCCTCTCCAGTGTGGGATGCTGCTGTGGTGTTCCTCAGGGGTCAGTGCTGGGACCAGTGCTCTTTAACTTCTTTGTCAGTGATATGGACAGAGGAATTGAGTGCACCCTCAGCAAGTCTGCAGATGACACCAAGCTGTGTGGCACAGTTGACTTGCTGGAGGGCAGGGATGCCATCCAGAGGGACCTGGACAGGCTGGAGAGGTGGGCCCAGGCCAACCTCATGACGTTTAACAAGGCCAAGTGTAAGGTCCTGCACCTGGNAGAGAGTTGGGGCTCTTCAGCCTGGAGAAGAGAAGAATTCGGGGAGATCTTATAGTGGCTTTCCAGTATCTGAGGGGGGCCTGCGGGAGGGCTGGGGAGGAACTATTTACAAGGTCAGGATGAGGGATAATGGGTTTAAGCTGGAAGAGGGGAGATTTAGACTGGATGTTAGGAGGAAGTTCTTTACAGTGAGGGTGGTGAGACACTGGAACAGGTTGCCCAGGGAGGTTGTGGATGCTTCCTCCCTGGAGGTGTTTAAGGCCAGGCTGGATGAGGCCTTGAGCAGCCTGCTCTAGTGGGAGGTGTCCCTGCCTATGGCAGGGGGTTGGAGCTGGATGATCCTTGAGGTCCCTTCCAACCTAAACCATTCTATGATTCTATGATTCTATGACTTTATGACTGTTCAGAAGTTTCACAGTTCAGTTTCAGCCTTGCCTGAGAGTGGCGGTGGATCCCAGCAGGCGCTGAAATGGTTGCTCCACCAAAAGAGTCAGACAATGCAATTGGCTTGGAAGAAATCCACATGGAGAGACAAGAACCCCCAAAAGGTAGGTTTGCATTGGCAGGGTGAGAAATATGGGTCCTCATTTAGCCAGGCTAGAGGGAGGGTCCCCAGCCCTGGAACTTCAGCTGCCTAAACCCTCTGTATTTGGAGCCACAAGCATTAGCTTCACACCGCTCCTCTCCCATCAGAGCTACCAGACTGGTGGCTGCTACTCAGAGCACTGGGAAAAGCTGGCTGGCTTGTTTTTCCTCAGGTCTTCACTTTGTGTAAATATTTCATTATACCTGTAATTCGAGGATTCTTTCCATGTGTATAATTAATGTCTTAAGGGAAAAATATTCTATTTCAAAAACATCTTACAGAAGATGTAGAAAAGCATGGGAAAAAAAATTCTGCAGCTGAAAAAAACCCTAAACAATACAGACACAGAAAATGCCTCCTAAAACTCTGCAGTATGGTTCTGCTCCATTTCAGAGGTAATGTTAATGGGTTTGAAATTACTTAGTTGGGAGACAAACGAACTGACAGAGAAATGTATGCAGCTATTATTATTTACTTAATGGTTTTAAAGTAGACATATACGGAAAGCTTTCTACCAGGTCTGTTTATGAAGCCATCCATGCTCTGATCTTCAAATGCTTTCTCCTGAAACTGGGGGGAAAAGTCAGAAATAAAGGCTTGGAGATGGAACTGAGTCCGGAGTGCCTGGCTGGGCTCATCTTGTGTGCCTGAGACCTGGGGCAGGCCCCAGCTCACACTGTCTGTGCAGGAAGTGGGTTCATTTCCCAAGCACGCAGTGGGACTGAGCCTCACAGCAATTTGGGCAAAGGAAGATGGTTGAATGTTGCCCAGATGCAGCCAACCATGAGTTTCCAAACAAGCTGGGATAACTCGGTACATGGCTGTCCTTTCCCCATGCCCAGCCTGGCAGCTTCATTGCTGGCTGCTGTTTCAGCAAGCCTCTGACCACCAGTGTGCCCAGTGGCTGGTCAGTGAACACATGGCTGGTAGGCATTTCCAGCCTTTTTCCTGGTGTGGTCCTACTGTAACACAAAAAACACTGCTATTTCACAAAGAGAAGGTACAACTTGACTGGTGAGGTGATTTTTGTCTCTGTCTTCCTTTTGGTGCTCAGGGCAGGAGACATTTACAGTGGAAGAAGCTGTGGAAACCATTGGGTTTGGGAAATTTCACATCCTGCTTTTCCTGATCATGGGTAGCACTGGGGTAGGTCTCTGCAGCCATCTGTGTTGGTCTGAAAAAGCACTCTTCTCATTTTCATAGACTGATGAAATGGTTTAGGTTGGAAGAGAACGTTAACTATTATCTAGTTTCCAACCCCCCTGCCATTGGCAGGGACAACTTCCACTAGACCAGGTTGCTCAAGGCCTCATCCAGCCTGACCTTGAACACCTCCAAGGAGGGGGCACACATGATGTCTCTGGGCAACCTGTTCCAGTGTCTCACCACCCTCACTGTAAAGAATTAGGTCCTAACATCCAGTCTAACTCTATCCTCCTCAGCCTTAAAGCCACTCTCTCTTGTCCTATCACTGTAAACCCTTATAAAAAGTCCCTTCCCAGCTTTCTTGTAGGCCCCACTCAGGTGCTGGAAGGCTGCTGTAAGATCTCCCTGGAACCTTCTTTTTTCCAGGCTGAACAGCCCCAGCTTTCTCAGCCTGCCCTCCTCTGGACCCTCTCCAGCAGCTCAATGTCCTTCTTATGCTGGGGCCACCAGAACTGGATGTGCAGTACTCCAGGTGGTGTCTCATGAGAGCAGAGTAGAAGGGGAGAATCACCTCCCTTATCCCACTTCTTTCAGTAAGGCCAGGATATGCTTTGCCTTCTTGTCTGCAAGCACGCATAGTTGGCTCACACTGAGTTTATCTTCAGTCATGTTCCTTATTACTGTACAATAACATGGCCACATATTGCAGCCCACTCTTTACACATACTTTCCCAAGCACAATTTCTGCTGTTGTATCAATATAACAATAAATCAATACTGGTCACAGCTGATACTAGACTTATCTAAAGGCAAAGCTGAGCAGGTTGGCTCAGAGCATCCTGGCCTGGCCCCTGCCCTGTAGGGGCATTCCACCAAACAGCACTAATGGAGCACATCTTTAATAGTGCCTGGGGAGTAGGTTCAGTCTCCTGACTGCATTTTTCAACACATCCCCAGGGCACCCAAACCTTGTGCAGCCTGGCACAGGACTACCTTCTTCTCACTCTTGGCTACTTGAAAAAATCCCAGCTGTCAGGATCCTGTGTTAATGTTTTGGGAATTTGAGGCCAGGCTAGGGTAAAGACAAAATGAGGATATATTCATGAGGATGACTGTGGCTGAAGTGTGAAAGCCTCTAGCTATGTATAAATGACAGACATTTCTTAACTGAAGCCAGTTGCTGGGGCAAACAGCCAGTGGAGCAACGAAGTCTTTAATCAAAAACAGCTTTAAGAGGTCATCTTTGTGTTAGATGCTCAAATTCACAGCTGGGTACCTAACCAAGCAGCTTAGTTTTCAGAGATATTTGGAAGACCTTCCTCTAGCACAGCTAGTCTCCTCTGCAAAGAACGAGGATTTCAGCTTTCCTATATAGAAGTACACTCAGATATCTGCTTTCAGTGTGCATCTTTCTTCCCTCCTATCTCTATTTCCAAGAGCTCATGTCTTCCAGATCAGGTGCACAGGGCTCAGATCTTTATGGAGGCACCATGGCTTCACAGGGCTGTTTGGACATGATGGGACTGCCACAGTTGAAGGCTTAGTAGAACCAAGGACCTTTCCTCTGTGGGCTCCTTGTGGCTTCTCTTCTTGCTAATGTTCACACTCATCCCCAAAGGTGGCTGAAGCTATGGAGATCATGCTAATAGCTGTTGTGTCCCCTCTCATCCGATGTGAATGGCAGCTTCAAGACTGGCAGGTGGCATTAGTCACAACGGTGAGTGGCTTACGTTTCCCTCATGCAGGTCATCCACCATTGTGGTCATTTCCTGATGGATCAGTTAGATTCATAGGGCCACCTCTCAGGGACAAGAAGCACCACAACTGTAGAAAACCAATGATGTGAGTACACACCGGTGTCCAGAGCTGCGATGCCAAAAAAAGTCACCACTTCCATACTAGTATTTTCAAAGTCTTTTCCATCCAACCACCAGCTTTGAGGGTTGAAGCAGCGAGTGTCTACACAAAGTCAACCCCTGAAAGCCACCTTGCTCGTGGTTCTGGGCACAGCAAGTCCATCCTGCTGCTTGGAAAGCATTCAATTCACCCACAGTTCAAACCTCTGAGCTGCCTGGTGAGTGGACCCTCCACAGCTCTGTTTCAATTCCTCTTAGATGGTGTTTTTTGGCTCTGCGGTATTCAGCATAGTGCTCGGGCTCCTGGCTGACAGGTATGGCCGCTGGAAGGTGAGTGAGCACCACAGCCTGCACATCCTTTTGATGAAGCCCACGGGAGAAGCACTGCTGTCTGCACCTGTGGTCTGATGACCCTCATGTTTCCCCTTTTGCAGATTCTGCTGCTCTCATTTCTCTGGGCATCTTATTTCTCCCTGCTGACTTCCTTTGCCCCATCTTACCCCTGGTTTGTGCTGCTGCGGGCCATGGTAGGAGGTGGTGTGTCAGGCCACGCACAAGGGTAAGGCCATGCCTCCCGTCAGCTAGCATGGGCGGGGGTATGGCAGCCCTCATGGAGAGATTAGCAAAGGCACACGCAGACACAGGGCTAAGCTCATTTGGCTGCCCCTGGCAGAGTGCCCAGTTTCCCTTGTGGTGAGCCTGATAACCCACGACTGCACAGAGAGGAGGCCTCCGTGGGGGCTGGAAGTGGAAAGGGGAGCAAATTCCCACACCACCTTAAAATGAAACGCTGTCCTCTCATTTTTCCTGGATCCCAGTTGGTCAACCTACGTTGTGGTTCCCAAGGACTCCTGAGCCCTGGAATAGAGGGGGAGCTGGTTTACATTAAGCCAGTGACAGAGGGATTGTTAAGCACATAGATCATAAAACCCAATTAAACAGGTAACAGACGAGCAAAGACTGCTTCCTCATAAAAAAGTCACAACAACTCCACTGAAGTAGCAAAGTCTTCTTGAACTGATGTAAAGCATTCCCACTTAAATGAAACGTTTTACCCTGTTGGGGCGGAAAGGGGATTGTGAAGGGGAGAGGAAAGTCTGCAATATTAACAACCGTTTCACTAGGAGCCTAGTGAAACAGATTGCTTGTTTTGACTCTCACTGGGAAACAAAGGCAACGTTTCAGTATCTTCCATGGTTTCTCAAATCTTTATTGCACAGGAAATCCCCAAACAGGTTGTGTTCACCCAAGAACACTTTGCCAAAGTGAAGAATAGGAGGGAGATAGGTGGGAAGAGAAGGTGCCCTGCACCTGGGTTGCACATTCACTGATCTCCTGGCATTGCCAGGAAATCCCCACACAGGAAATCCCCAAACAGGTTGTGTTCACCCAAGAACACTTTGCCAAAGTGAAGAATAGGAGGGGGATAGGTGGGAGGAGAAGGTGCCCTGTGCCTGGGTTGCACATTCACTGATCTCCAGGCATTGCCTCCCTCACAGAAGGGTCCATGATCCCTGGCCATAGAAGCTGCTGCTGTGCTTAATGAGGGCAAAGAGAAACTGCATATTTTATAAGATAGCCTAGATCAAGAGGCAATGTGGGTTTCTTCCTGTCTCTCTCTTTCCAGCCAGGGAAGCACAATTCTCATGTGTGATCCTGAGAGATGACAGTGCCAGGCCCTCCCCAAAGGGCTTTCCAACCATTTGATGAAAAATGGAGACAGTTTTCTGTATGGAAAAAAACCCACTACTTTATATTCATTTTTGCAAACATATTCTGTCACTGTACTGATACCTCAATTACCCCACGGGACCTTCTCACAGGTTTTCTGATGTGCAGACTGCAACATCTGCCTGCCTGCATCCTACGGCCATGGCCTGGAGGGGATTCATGCCATACATCTTCCTTATCATTTTGTATCGGTTCTAGTTTAAGCTTCCCGGAGCTCAGAGCTTAACAGAACAATACAATAATAGGATGCCTTCCTCTCTCCCCACTTTGGGAAGAAAAAGAATTAGATGTAGAGAGTGCAAAGGGGGAAAACACCCAAAGAATAGTCTTGCTTTGATTTCGAAGTGAAAAGGAAAACTTTAACAACAAACAAAAGGTATTTAAGGTAAAGGGAGTTACAAAAAGGTATAGGGAAGGGAAACAAGATACAAAATATATATACAACCAGATTGATGGCAATGGATGGAGGTAGATTCAGGAGGTGGTTGTCCCACCATGTGGTAGGGTGGCAAAACAGGAGCAGCAGGAACCAGGGTGCTGCTGGCAGACGGAGAGCAGAGAGAGAAACAGGAAGTTCCTCTGTTTTTTATAGGGGGTGTAGACAGGAGGTGGGAGTGGGCTAACGATTGCACCTGGGGTCAGGTTCAGACCACCCCCAGGGAGGAGTCAGGAGGACCTGGGGTCAGGTTCAGGAGGGTTAACCCTTTAGACATTTGGTGCTTGCCTAAGTGGAAGGCATATTGAGCGGGGATGCCCCATCTCTGGGTGCTCACTGGTGGAAGAGGGTTGGTACTTTGTCTATGGGCAGCAACATCCAGCACTGACTGAACTGCTCCTTGATCAGTAGAGAAATTCTCTTCATTGCTGTGTTTCTGCACTTTCTACCTTTTTTTTTTTTTTTTGCCAGGGTTATCATAAAGACAGAATTTTTGCCTATCAAATACAGAGGGTACGTGTTGCCTTTATCTCAGGTAAGAGTGAGCTTGTTACTCTTTCCCCTGGTACCAAATCCTGGGAGATTTGTCCCATTGCTGTCTGGGAGCTGGGTGTCCCACAAACCAGCCTTTCTCCCAGACTACTCACATGTGACTAGCATGTGCTTGTTGCCTCCTGCACTCGTTGTTATTAAAGATGCACACAGGCAGCTGTCTGCAGGAAAGAAGCAACATCTTAAATAGTCGTATGCTTCAAACATTGCATGGGGACTTTAAGTGATGGCCTCTTGGTTGTCCTGTTGATAACTGTGCTGCCTGCTTTAATATGCCTAGTACCAACAGGCCTTCTGTCAAGCACTGGGGCTAGAAGCATCACCAACCCCCTCCAGATCTGAGCTTTTCCCTCTTGTCTCTGGACTTGTTTAAAGACAATTTATTAATAGGGTGCTTCTCATTTGAGGTCTTAATCTGCACCTCTCCATGTCTTTACTTAGGGAAGGCATGAGGCTTCGTGCAGGGTAGGATTGGTGTAGATAATCTCAAATTCTTCATGAGACATGCCAGGAGGATTGTACTGGGTTCTGGGTGAAGACCACAGCGAGCATGACTTAGGTTGTTGCTTACTCCAGATTTCTGCAATGGGCACTTGCTGCACTTGCAGACAATCTGCGAGGCCTCGTCAAGCACACAGATTCATCTGACTGTTGAATCAAGAGTTCTTGGTGGCAGGGATAATTTGCCTTTCATTCCTGCCTGTTTGATCACAGGGCTTCATCACCAAAGTGTCATCAGAAACACAAAGGTTTATAAAAAAAACGATCTTGCATTTCTCCCCACAAATTAGTTTTTTGTGTCCACATATTACTCATGAACTTGGTGTGACTTCCATGTAGTTATGCTTTGTGTTGGCTGAGTTCCCTTGGGTGGCCCCCTGGATAGGGACACATCTCCTAATAGCAACAAGTGAACTTGGTGGAGAAACGTACTTGCAGAGGGCCAGAGTCTTCATTAGTACAGCTTGGCATTCTGTCTACTAGAGAGCCACTAACTTCCAGCAGTGGAAATCTGGACCATTTTTGCCTTCAGTGATTGTAAATCTACTGCTTCCCCATAGAGATTTAGACAAGAGGAAAATTCATGGGCATGAGCTACTGGAAGGACAAAACAAATAACTTTAAATACAATGCTAGTCACAGCAAGTTATCTGTTTTCATCTAGAGCTAATTAAGACTACCTTCAGCCATCCCTCTTCAGATCTTTGACTTTCATTCCCTTTTTCCTCAGCTCAGCTTCTCAGGAAGTCATGGGATGGCTCAGTTTGAACAGCAGCACTCCCCAGCACAGATTCCCAGCTAACCATAGAACAAGATCAAAAGGGTAGAAAATTATCAGATCATTGCCATGTGTTCATATTTTAATCCCTTCCTTTCCCTGGAAAGGTGTTTTGGTTAGCAGGATCCTTGTTAATCATTGGCCTGGCATCAGTGGTGAACCCAACCATTGGCTGGCGGTGGCTAATCAGAATCGCCTCCATTCCTGGCATCCTTCTCATCCTGGTGTTCAAGGTAGAAAACGCTCCCTGCTGCACTGCCACTGACCAGCTGTCTCCCCAGGCATTACTCTTCACCTCCTGAAAGCATGGGGCTGTCGTTGCTTCCTCCTTTCACCACTGCAGTCCTCTCACCTGGGGAACCTGGAAAGATACTGATGGCCTGAGTGGTGTCTGCAAACTAGTTACTGGGGAGGTTTCATCCTGTGGCAGATGGCTTGGCTTTGCTTTTCAAATGCCTCTGGATTTACCGCTGTGCTGTAGCTCTCCAGCACCTGACTTCAGTGTCCAGGCTGCCAGTAGTACCCAGGGACCATGATGAAAAGGAAGACACGATAGGCAGGGTACACAAAAAATCACGAGTAATATCTTCAGTCTAGTGCTGGCCACAGCACATCCTCTTTAGTCTTTATATTGGCTGAGGAAAGAAGCCTCAGTTCACAGACCAAATGGGTGTCAAGGCCAACTGCAGCTTCCCCAGGCTTGCTCATGCCCCAGAAATACCAGCCTCAGGCACAGGGACCGTCTTATTTTCAGGGAGTATTGTGCTTGTGACCACTGTAGTGCTAAGCTGTGGCTTGTGCAAGCTGTGCTGATGTGAAAGCCCTTTCTGTAGCTAAACAAATGCGCAAGTCCTTTTGGGGTGCTACCTGGGCAGTTAATATTGGAGATTAGGAAAAGTTGGTCAGGCACTGAAATAGGTTGCCCAGTGAAGTGTTGGAGGTGTTAAAACAGTGTGTAGCCATGGCACTTCAGGATATGGTTTAATGGCCATGGTGATGTTAGGTCAGTGGTTAGAATCAAGGAGCTTAGAGGTTTTTTCCAACAACTCTACGATAAGTGCAAGGTTGCTGTAAATATGCAGCTGTATCACTTTGACATGTGGGCTACTTGATTTTTTTTGCCTGAAAAAAAACCAAATCAGGTAGCAGAGGTTTCTAGTCCAGAGGAAAAAAATTCAGAGAGCATACATCCCTTTAAAAAGTAAGTCTGTAATTCATATTTCAGTGACAGAGATGTAATAGTTTAGAATTTAGTAGAGCCATCATTCAGTAAAAAGATACTTTATTCTGGAAGGAGCACCAGGTGTGAGTGAAGATTGCAAATGCCAGTGATGAGTGACTTCGTTCCTAAATGTCATTCATGTCTTCACTTTTTTCATTCAGTGGCCTTGTTGAGTCTTCCAAGATTTTTGCTTAAGGGATATGTGCTTCATCTCATTTTAGAATTTCAATCAATTAAGGGTTGTTTTTATTAAATCTGTGTCTTTGGCTTCCACCTCTCCTTAGTGCTTGTCTCAGATGGCTTGGTAGCAAACTCCTAGGAGCTGGATCAAGAAATGATTTTTTTCAGTAGAGTGAACCCCCCAGCAGGCCATGTGGGAGCAGGAGTGCCCCAGGATGTGGCTAGAGAGGAAAATAGGCAAAAGGGTGCCCAGGTGATGCCCCTTCCTAACCTGACCAAGCTCTTGGGCATGACAGGGAGCTGTCAGTGTGGTTAAGTGGACAGAGAGGCACAGGTAGGCTTTCTGATGGCAGTCTGCTTTCAGTTCATCCCAGAGTCTGCACGGTACAATGTCTCCAAGGGAAACATGTCAGCTGCCCTGGCCACGCTGCAGAGCATAGCCAAGATGAATGGGGCAGTGATGCCCAAGGGGACACTGAGGGAACCTGCCAAGGTAAGTGGAATGCACAGCACTGCCTGGCTCCTCTGTCTTGGACAGGGCTGCCAGCATCTGGGGGACAGGGAGGGAGTGGAACTGCCAAGCATGTCTTGCTCTGCCTCTCTTCCCCTCCTTGCCTGATTTCTTTCCAGGCAACTATTGAATGTGATGATGAAGATGTCATTTTTCTTTTGGAGACAGTAATCTTGGTTCTCAAAAAGGAATTGAATTTTCTGCCTTTTTTGCATTCTTTTGTTTACTCAGCAAAATATTGTGCTGAGAAAATATTTGTTTCCTTTACCACAGAAATGGCTGCCAGCAAAGCATGTCTTGCTTTATTGCCCATCCATTCCCCAGACAGCTGGAGTCTGCCCCTCAGGGTCCCTCTCAGGGTTTTTGATCAGTCAGGCTGCAAGTGTCCTTGCTGTGACATCAACCCAGCACTCCCAGGAGTTTCTCCCAGTCGCTGGCTGGGCTGGTCAGCTGGGTCCCTGAATGTGAAACCATACTCCAGCAGAGGAGGGTCAAAGCAGAAGAGGCCATTTCACTGATGCCACCATTTCTATCTTTAAGCAGCTGAGCAGCTCAGGAGTTGATCACTACTGGGCCAAAATGCCCCAAAACATGTGTGGTGTTGCAGATGGGGTAGGAGAGGAGCTAGGGGCCAGGACCCCAAAAGGCTGCTCTCCCTTACCTTCAGTCTGGACCCTGCAGAATTCAGGCTGGGGGACTTATTCAGGTGGCACCTTTGACCCACAAGAGAGGAAGACTGGACAAAACTACTGTCCAGAGTCTCAAAATTATTATCCAGCTCTTCTAAGTCCCTTTCCTGGACCTCTTATTTATTCAATCCCACAGGCACCAAGCATTGTCCTTAGCAATTCATGCAAGATGTTGCTATTGTATTGGAATTAGTTAGGATTAAAACTTCCCTGTAGTTTAATTGAACTTATGTAATGCATCCACATTGACTGTGGGAAGGGTTCTGTTGGTTGTGCACCCTCTCAGGCTTAACCAGTGATGCAGAAAATAAAAGTAAAGGCTACTCAAACCATTTCTGTGATCTTGTCTCCCCGCGGTGGTAGCATGCTGGGGCAGCTGGTGGCTCAGGCCCCTCTCAGTGCCTGTTTGTTTCTCTGTGCACCAGCATTTCAGGCCTCTCAGCAAGATGTATGTGGCTACAAACTTGCTTCACAGAGCAGTGGTTGCTGGGCCACTCCTCCCAGACTGGGCCAACAGGAGCTAGTAGTCTTGGCAGTGCTGACTCCCCAGCAGCAACCTGATTTCCCTCCAGTACCATGATGGAGGCCACGCTGGTGGGAGCTAGAGAACCTGGGAGTGCTCAGGGTGCTCTTCTGTCTACCCTTTGCAGCACACCCTCCTGTGGACATCCTTTGGAAAGAGGGGCTTTCCTCTCTGGAGGGCCGAAGGGGTGCTGTGTTGTACCATCTGTCAATTTGTCTGAGCCATCAGAAGCCTGGGGTGAGGGAGGTGATGTCTGCTCTTGCAGAACACTGGCCCCTGTATTAAATATGCCTTAACATTTTTTTCTATCCATGATTTGCAGGAAAGGAGAGGAAGATTCAAGGACCTCATCCACCCCAAATACCTCAGAACCACTTTGCAGATATGGATCATATGGTACAAAAAGCTTTTTGTTTGTTTTTCTTTTTCCTCTTTTGCTTATCAGCTCATTGAACATGTTGAACATGTGTAGGGAGCATAAGTCTTCCACCAACTCTGCCATGACGAGGCAGGTCTTCTGTCTCAGGACGTCGCTTCAGATCCTTGTGGCCACAACGAGGGAGTGTGTGTATATATAGGTCACCATTGGCTTGTCCTGATCTCAGACACCTTTTACTGATCAGTGTCAACACAGGCAGAAAAAGACTGAGCATCCAGGATGGTGCAGGGCACCGTCAGTTATCCATCAGGACAAGGCTGGACTTAATGATCTCAGAGATCTTTTCCAACTGAAAAAGTTCTATGATTCCATGGGAAGGCAGCTCAAGGAGATGGGCTGAGAGCCATGGGACAGAGCCCATGCCTGCTTGTGGCGCACACCAAAGATGTGCCTGTGGCTCCATTTCTCTTCTTGGTGTAAGCTTGTTCTTCTCAAGAGGAGGAGAAACGCACCACTTTTGCAGGCCAGGCAATCTATCAGTGGCACAGGGCTTCAACAGAAACTCATTAACCATTACCAGTGGCTGGGGAAAATTAAGATTGAAGAGCGATGGGTTTCATATGCAGTGTTCCCAGTAGCTGCATGCAAGGGTAATACATGTTTCATTGAATTTTCTGTCTGGAATGGACATGTATAAATAATGGGTCTGTGGGAACTCATTGACCCAAAATGTTGTTAAGTCAGGCTTTGAATTTTTTATGTTTTTTTCCTCTCAACTTGCGTAAGTGTTATGAAGTAGCTCTCTTTTTGGTTTGATGGCTTTTTTTTGTGAGGGTTTGTTTGTTTTGGTTTGGTTTGGTTTGGTTTTTAATGTTCTTTTCTCTCCTACTCTTCTCAGGAGTTGCTGGCATAGTCTCAGGTTTGCATTTCCAAACCCCAGTGCTCTGAGCATCCGCCACCTCCACAGGCAGCTCATTTCCTATCCCAGATTCTGTTGTTCATTTCTGAAACTGCCGGGGGGGGAATGAAAAAGTGAAAATTATTTCTCAGCCTGCGTATGATTAGATGTTATATCGAATTATCTGACGGTGATACAGCCAGCCTGCCATCACCAGTGCTGTGTTCTTGACAGCCAGACAGGGTGCGGTGTGAACCTCTCCAGCCAGTTAATGAAAACGCCTTTTGAAAAGCCCTGGGCAGAATGGATAAGGACTGCAAAAGGCCAGGAGAGGTGCTTCATGTGAGCTGCAAGTCTCATGTGGAGATTCTCTGGTCCTCGAGGGATGGGCTGGTTTGTCTCCACTTACAGCCTTTTATGAGGAAAGGGACCAAAGGGGCATGCTCTCTCCAGTGTGATCACAGCAATTCACCTGCTGCAGAGCAAGAAACAGCGCTAAGAAGCAAGGAAAAGACAAGATATGAGGTGGAGCAGGGTCTCCCAAGAAAGAAAGGTGCATGTACAAAAGACAAGATATGAATTGTGACATGGTCCCCTGAGGAAGAGATGTGCATGAACATAGGTGGTAGTGGTGTGTGTGTGCGGGATGACCAAATCAATGCTAGGCTCAGACTAAGGGTGCACATAGTGGGGGGCCCACAGGCCACCCCAGACCTGCTCTGTTTCACTTGCCTTACCTTCCCTGTTGTTGCTGCTCACTGAAGTGTTTCTGCCCCCAGGCTTGGTATAGCTTTTGCATACTATGGCGTTATACTGGCCAGCGCTGAGCTGCTGGAACGGGACCTGGTCTGTGGCTCTGCAGCATCACTGGTGCAGAACCACGGCAATGACTCCGAGGGGAGCCGCAGCCCTTGCTACTGCCGCTTGTTTGGGCCCCTCGCCTACCAGACCATGATCATCAGCACGGTCGGAGAGATCGCAGGTAAGCTCCCCGGCCCCTGCCCTGCCGTTCCCTTCCACAGCCAGTCAAAGCTTGTAGTTTTGCATGCATTTAGAGATGCACCGGAGGGCAAAATGTCCCTCAGCATTGCTGGCAAGTGCCAGGCACAGGCTTTTCAAATGCCAGTTTGGGGATACAGGTCATGAGCTGGTGGCAAGGGATAAAAGAGGACATTGCTCCCCCAGGTGACAGCAGAGGTCCTTCCAACATCAGAGCCAAAGACCTCCTTTGCAGCTAGCCTTGGATAAACTCCAGGGGAAACTGCTCCTAACTTACTAGAGCCAAGCTGTTTCCCAAATTCCCAAACATGTAGTTTTTGGAAAGTCACAAAAACCCACGGGCTGCAAAGTCAGATTGCTGTAATTGAATGCACTACATGAGCTGCCCCACTTGCCTCAGGAGCAGGTCTTGTGCAGAGCACTACAATAAAGCAGCACAGAGCACTACAGCCAGCAGGACAAGGAATGCATAGCAAACAAAAAAATGCCTTCTGGTACAGTCTGCAGAGGAGTGCTGGGGGAAGGCAGGGTGTCCCAAAGGCACCCACATAGCACCTTTGACAGAACGTAGCGTGTGGCTCTAGTACTGCAATACACATCAGACATGAACATTTTCCCTGGTTCACATCTCAGCAGCTGAGCTACAGAGCCACTGGGTGCTCAATCTTGCAGGTAGAGCCAGGCTGGGACCAGGCCTCATGGAGGTACTCAGCTTCACAGAGGTATCCAGTGTTTAGCTGGGCTATGGCCAGAGGGAGCAAAACCATGCTCCCTGCAATAGTTACCCAGCAAGTGCCTTCCTCACATGACAGGCATTGGTGTCCTGCCAGTGCGACTTCATGGAAGAATGAGCTCCATCCTCTGAGAGGAAGGACAAACACGAGGCAAGTTACAGGGTTTGAGTGCAGGACAGAAGTTACAGGGTTTTTGCATTTCATAGAGCAGTTGGTAGGCACTAGGGGTGCAGGGAGGTATTTTTGAGGCATACTGTATAAGGTCTATCAAGACAGAGAAGCATTGTGGTCATCTAACAAGTTTATGATTTTCCTGTTTATCTCCAGTAAATCCTTTGAACATTCTTGGCATCAATGTTCTTGGCAGACGACTGAGTTTATGTATCACCATGGGATGTACAGCCCTATTCTTTCTTCTCCTTAATATCTGCACCTCAAGGTAGTCTGGATCAGCATGTGGGTCTTGTTTGAGGGTGGGGGAGGGGTGTGAAATGTTGGAGGACGAGAGCAGTACCTATGGTATTCTCAAGTCACCAGCTGGTCAGGGCATAATATCTGTACATGTGAAAAAAGACTCCTCTGTCTGGCTCCCTCCTCTTGCTGAGGAAGATGTTGCAGGAGATGCTGTGATGCAACAGTGTTCAGGAGGGGCTCACTTGTACTACTGAGCCTACATGGCTTTGCCTAAGCACATTGCAAGCTGCACTCTAGAAACCTAGGAAATTAAAGATTATACGAACAACATTCACCAGAAAGAAGTAACTTTCTTTTCCTCCCTTTCAGTTTTTCCTTGCAATGCTATGTATGTCTCCTCTAACTGGAAAGTCACAAAAAAACTCAAGAATTGCAAATAGTCAGATTCCTGCAATTGAATACACCACACAAGTGGCCCTATTTGCCAAGAGATGGTGGTCTCAGGAGCTGGTCATGTGCAGAGCACTACAGTAAAGAACAGCTAACAGAACAGGGCAAGGATTTTGCTATGTCTGTCTCCGCTTCAAGAGGAGTTGGAGGCATCAAGGGAAAAGCTATTGAGTGCTGTAATTACCAGGCTGACTTGTGAGGATGTGTAAAACAGACCACTCTCTAACTGCCGGACCTTAATGGTTACTAAAAATCAGGATGGCTTCAAGATGAAGCTTCCTCTAAACTGAATAGTAGCCTGATAGCTGCTCCTCGCTGGCGTACAACCCTGTAACTTGCCCTAAGGGCCACTGGTTCCAGAGGCTGCTGAAGCATTTGAGAGCTGCAGTGGGAGGATGAAAATGGTTGATAAGCTAAAGAAGATTTGTCAGTAAGCTTACAGTCATTGAGTAAGGTATTGGCCTATGTACTGTATTGGCTACTAATATTTTCAGTTTTCCACACAACAGTTTTATGAACAAATGGAAAGTGATGGCTAGGCTGAAAGTCAGACTTGACTGCAATGCTGAAGGCACTAGCTGAGTCACCATGTTCTGTTCAGATCATTCCCTCCAGCTTCTAACATAGACCTGTAAGAAACTTAACATGCAGCAGTCCATTGCAATGGACTTAGGAAGATTAACGTCAGCTATGACCTTTTCCTTATACCTTCCTTTGTATCAAGCTGGTAAAAGCATTCATTGTGCTGTCTCTGCTGAGCACCGTTCAGTGATACACTCCCTGTTCTGCATGGTTTTCTCTCCAGCACAGGTGTGACTGGGTTTCTCTTCATGCTGCGTGCCTTGGTTTCAGCAAACTTCAACACCATTTACATTTACACAGCAGAGGTAGGTCCTCCTGAAAGAACATTAAGCTGCTGTGGGATATGACAGCTCACTTGCCTATACCCAGCAATGCTGCCATAGTTACTGACTAGTTAGCACAGTCTTTCTCTGGTTTCTTTGCTACAATGATTTCACATGAGATATCCAAGAAGAAATCGGGTAGCTAATTGAATATAACAGGAGCAGATGTCTTACTGAACAGTGAAAGGTTCCTTTTTCAGCACTTAAGGAACTGAGGTAGTGTGAGGTTATATGTAAGACCTTTTTTCACATAATGAAAAGTACTGCTTTCATTCTTCAAAGAGTTTGTCCTTCATACAACTTTGGAGCCATGAGTTCTGCAGGTTAAGTATGCATTGTCAGGCTTTTCTGTTCTTCTTTTTCAAACACTTGGGTGGAGTTAAGTGCGTTGCCTAGAAGCTTAGGTAAAGAAGTGTTAAAAAACAATCATAAGGAGCTCTCTGTATTGGCCCAGTACTTCTTTTCATAGCACACTATTATTTGAGCATGTGCCAGGCTTGAAAAAAATACTGTTTCAGTAGTCCTGAATTGGATGTTGTTGAGTTAAAGATCATTGCTGCAATGGCTATATCATAAACCAGTACTACTCACAATTTAATCATTGATCAAGACCAAACTTGGAAATCCTCTCTCTGGCCTCACCATGCCTTGACTTCTCTGGGAGAATTACCTTATCCTCCACTGGCTCAGTCCACTGAAGTATTTAAACAAAGGCTTCCATAAGTATACTTGCTAAAATACATTAATAGGGCTTTCTAAAGTTAAGCAAAGTACATGTTTACATGTTCTATTGGCACAGATGTTGAGAAAATGTGCGGGAGAAAATGCACAAAGCACATTCTTCTAAGCCAGGAAAACATCCCAAGAAGAAACCTCCTTTCTTCTCCTTCTAAACAAAAGATTAGAAATGCTGTGAGGCAAATAAGCAGGAAGTTTTGAGGTCTGCAGACAGTATCCTTTCTTCCTGCCTTCCGGATATGGGACCTGGCAATATAACTTGAATTCTTCCTTTAGGACCCAGCCTGTGTCTTTGATGTGAGCTGCAACAGCACAGCTGGGAGAAAGGTGTTGGTATGGGTGATAAGCAAACAGCAGGGCAATTGCATTTTCCTTTGATTGACTTGCTCTAAAACTTTACTTGGGGCAGAAAATGGCAGATTTTATGTGAGATGCTTTCTTTCCTTTCATCTTAGCCCACCAGCTGCCCTTGACAATGCACTGGCTCTCACCAAATTAAACCCACAAAAAAGCCCAACAACAAGCAAACACTCCCTGCACCCCTCCACCACCCCATACCGTTGTTGCACTAATCAAATTTCTTTCTGTCCTGTTTTAGGTTTATCCAACCACAATGCGATCCCTGGGGATGGGAGTAAGTGGGTCGTTGTGCCGGGTTGGAGCTATGGTAGCCCCATTTATATCACAAGTAAGAGCACCCTTCATAATGTTGACAGTCAGTGTGCCCATTGAGGCTGTCAAATATACAGAGAGATGGCACTGAAGTTTAAGAAAAAAAGAAAGTATTCATTTCCTCCCTCAACTTACTAGTTCTTTAGCTGAAGTTTATAGAGTACTGACGTAGGCTTTGCCAGGTGCAGACCCGTGAAAAACCTCTTCCCAGAGCTCATCGTGCTTGCATTTGTTACTCTCTGAAATCTTAGCTTCACAAGATAGTTTTTCTGCTGCCGAGTATCACTGCAATGTGTGCTCATTCTTTGATTACTAATTAACTGCCAGCCCCAACGTACCACTGATCTGATGTCTGAACTGTTCATCTACCTCCAGGTTCTCATGAGTGCTTCATTCGTGGGGGCCCTGTGTCTTTTCTCATCTGTGTGCATTGTGTGTGCAATCTCTGCGTTCACACTGCCCATCGAGACCAAGGGCAGGGCACTGCAGGTTTGTATTACCACTTCAGGAGCTCCTGCCTGTCTAAATGCTATTTGGAAACTAGCAGATTGTGATTTAGCTAGAATCCAAACTAAGGTCTCCTGAGGCCTCAAAAGCCAAAATAAAGCCCAATAGGAAAGCACAGGAACATGCTGTTGCAGCAGCATCCAACCTACCTAGAGCTCATTTCTCAAAACAGCAACCAGGCCTGCCCTAAATCCCTGCTGCTTTGTGCCAGCGTGTTAGTTTCATCTCTAGTCCTGACTTCAAGTTGCTATTTCATAGGCATACATTTTGGTTTGCCTGTGCTGCAGGGTGATGGGATAGCACTTGAAACTACTAACAGCATTTCCTCACCAAATTCAGTGCAAAGTCCCAACTGCATTAGCCCATTAGCTAAGCCCTTGTGGGTGGCGCTTCCCACAAAGCAACCAGTCAAAATGCAAAAGCTGAATGGGCAAGTTTAACTTCCGACAGCCTCCCATGCACAAGTTGCACTAGTTTAATTACAGGAGGTGCTGAGCAGTTGTATGATTCCAGTTGATTCAGCTGTATCAGCATGGAAATCTTTGTATCACACATGTAGCATACCTGCCTGTTACTCTACAACCTCACCATATAAACCAGAGGACTGTGAGCTAAATAATCCACATTCTTTAGCAGCCCAGGGCAAGACAGATGTTTGTTTTACATGGGCTTCAGAAGCAGAATTAAAACCAAACACACACAAACAAACAAACAACACACACAAACTGCCTGGACACACTCTTATCTTCATTAGATGACATCTAATGCTTCCCAAAGGTACCTGGGGCAGTCAACCTCAAGGCTTTCAGAAAAGCCACACAATCATTGCCCGATTCTTTAAATGGTTGCCTTTTAGAAATGCTTTTCTTATCATTTAAATGGCAAAAAAATATAAATGGGGGGGGGGGGAGGAATCCACTCTGTAAAAGACTGAGGAAAAAAAATTAAAAATCAAAGTTTAAGTGAGAAACAAAGTAACTACTCTTTCCTCCTGAGTGAAGTTCAGCCCCATGCACAGAGGCCAGAAAGCCACTTAGGCCTTCAAAAGGTTGAATTTACAACAATTACTAAGCAAAACACTTCATTAAAACTACTTTGGACCTAAAAGGAAAGCTCTGATTCAGCTACAGTTACACTAACTTTAGCTGAGATTGGATTGTAACGATTCATCAATGGGTTCCCCCATTTTTCCTTGGGACTTAATAGCATTATTATCCTTCTTGCTACAAAGAGGAGTTTTAAGCCCCATCTGCTGGCCTTGACGCACACAAGTCATGAAAGGAGAACAAAAATCTAGTGAAGCAGTTGTGTACTCTGAGATGCCACCATTAGACTTTAAATTCAACTTGCCAACTCTTTATCTCGTGGTCATTTAGCAACGTAGCTGTTCAGGGATTGCTGAACCATGACCAATGAACACATTTGGCTGAGGGCCTCATAGAGGAGTCGCCCAATCTATACAAAAGTTTAAATGCAGGCTGTCAGAGCCCTTTGAACATGGCAGTATTTAGTCCTATAGCTCCAGGCAGTGGCTGTGTTTTTCAAAAACAGGTCTACATGAATCAACTAAAAAAAAAACCTGTAAGTAACTTTTTTGGAAACCTAGGCAATTACATTTATAAAGCATATGGCTTCTTGTTTCAGTTTATTATGACAGCACCAGGCTGCTCTCCAAGCAGTTATGGGCATTGCCTATCAGAGGCAAGGCCTTTCAAACATATCCAAACACATTATTGTCCCCTGTATCCATTTCTGTCGGGTTTCATGTGCTTATTACTAATTTTATGTGTTACTTTCTTTTCCCTTTTTAGCAAGTGAAATGAAAGCGAGTGTTTGATGTTGGATTGGGCAGGAAAGAAAAACAAACCTTTGGCATCTTGTCATTTCCTGTCAGCTACATTTGATGTTGATTGCTTCTCCATACCATTTCTATTATGAAAAATTGCAACAGAACAGTGCAAGAGCTATGATTTGTATAGACAAATGCCACATTTCTCAAGGACATTTCTCTTCCTATGATTCAATAAAAAAGATGCTTTCTACCTGTCCTATGAAGCAAGATGGAGGCTCTTTAATATTAGTGCTACTAGTAGCATAGCAGTGCTATTCCACACACCCACAAAAATCATAGTAAAAAAGGAAAACAGGCAAAGGTGGGGAGAATACCCAGAATCACAGAATGTTAGGGGTTGGAAGGGACCTCAGATCATCTAGCTAAACCTTCCTGCCAGCATAGATCACACAGGAATGCATCCACGTGGGTTTTGAATGTCTCTAGTGGAAGAGACTCCACAGCCTGAGGTCCTTCTCCTCTGCTCTCCAATAGGTCAGTCCCCAGCCTATACTGGTCCATGGGGTTATTCTTTCCCAGGTGCAAGACTCTACACTTGGCGCTATTGTATTTCATTAAATTTCTCCCCACTCAACTTTCCAACCTGTCTAGGTCCCACTCTGCATGGCAGCACAAAGCAGAGTCTTTGCCAGAGCAGCTTGAAGGAGTATACTTTCCTTTGAACACATAATAGCATTCCTCGACTATTAGTGCAAGTATCATCTGTTACGGTTGCATTTAACATCTCAAACCTCATTGCAGAGGCAATATCTGAAGATTCTCAGGGTGACATTCAAGGCCACAAAAGGAAAATCATATTTTTGCAGTGAGGTAGTGAAACAGATATTGTCAAAGTTTACAGACAGTAAGTAACTGGACTGTGCTGCAACACCTACACTCCTCTCCTCTGTATTTTTCACTGAGAGAACAGCTGGAGTGTGAAGCTTTATAGGTCTCTACCTTTGCCTCCAAGACTCCTAACACACAGCACATTCTCCTGGAAGCACTGTTAAACGCAGTGCGGTATCTGCATTTAACAATGCAGACGGCTATCTGCTGGGCCTTCTAGGCATGACTTCAAACGTTGCAATGGCTGTGCCTCTTGTTACTGTAGTGTGGGCACTGCTAACACCTGTTTTGTTAGAATGTTTTCCCTCACCATCTAGTTCTGCTCCTTCACCTGTCTGCTTTTTCATGGTACTCTGGGATGGTAAAAATCCTGTTACAAGCAGGTACAATGTAATAAACATTTATACACAATCACAAATCAAACAAGTCCCTCAGAAAACTGAAGTTTAAAAAAAAGAGAGAAGGGGAAAAGCACCTTAAAAATCAAGCACATTATTGTGGCATTTCAAAAGCTATGTCAAAGGCTTGCTGCAAACACAACTGTCAACTCTTTTGAAGCGTTCACTACATACGAGTGCACAGTGCCACCCTATGACAAAGGCAGGTGGGCAGTATCAGATCTGGTGAGAAGCAAAGAAAGGGCCTTTTTCTGAGAGTGTGCCTACATACCAAGCAGGCACAAGCACTGCTTGTATCACTTAGTCTCTTCAATAATCTATCAACAGCACCACATCGGTGCCACACAGCAAGTCAAAAGCAGGCTTGCGTACACTTGCTATCTGCACAATTCCATCTGCAAAATTCTGTCACAAGCAGAGCTCCATTAATCTAGAAGAGTGCCTGCTCTCCCACAAACTCAATTATCATTTAAGATTATATAAATTAAAAGTACAAACTAATAGCTGGCACAAACATAAACAAGTAGTTCTCTAACTCTGCAATCTCTGGGGACAGAAACAACCATCTATATTGCTGTCAGTGCTTCTGGAAAGAAGACAGAACAGAAAAGGTAATTTGTTCTCATCTTAAGTTGAATTTAACACAGATAGATGCAGGGTTGAAGAACAGTATCCTTCTTTTTTTTCTATCTCTTCAAACTTGTGTACTTCCAATTGAATAACAACGCTGGTTGCCTTCTGACAACAAACTATGACATTTGGAAAATCAACATGAGCTTGTGGACAGAAAGAATGTTTGTTTCTC
Source organism: Tricholaema leucomelas (assembly GCA_013400475.1). Lineage (NCBI taxonomy): Eukaryota > Metazoa > Chordata > Aves > Piciformes > Lybiidae > Tricholaema lacrymosa > Tricholaema leucomelas. Next base: position 1,227,631 of record WAAF01000837.1, on the reverse strand, counting down.
CTCTCTAAATATGCGCAAACTCTGATACAGTTGCAAGCAAATATTTTTTCTCTCAAGATATTGCCATCAAACTTGAGACACCTGTTAAATGAAATAGTACAGGAATACCACTGTTCCTTGCTGTTAGTGAGAAAAATGGTGCAAAACAAAGTATTCTGTCCTTTACTTTCTTCATTAAAAACTCTCACATTATTAGTTTTTTCTTAAACAGCTGTTTTTAATACACACTCCCTTACACTTTTAAAGTACCAGTAACTTCTTTGGGGGCAACTACACTTTCATTGTACCCGTCAGTATTGCAGGACAGTAATATTACACCATCTGTTTTCATGGCTTGTGTTAAATACAGTACAAAGAAATCAAATTATGGCCAGCCACATGCCTTTGGTAAAATTAGAAGTCTGGTGAGTTCACATTTTCTTCAAACTCAGAAAGCCACATGTTGAACCCATGTGATATTTTGAAGGTCAATTCTACACAAACTTTTCTTCTTCAAAGTTAAACAGCTGTCACCCCACACAAACGGCAATTTCTGTGCTGCTCCAGAAGTATGACGAAAGTTTGGAACTTCAAAGAAGCTTGCCTTGACCTCCATTACTTTTGTGTTTCAGACAAGGAGTAGAAAGTCTAGTAGCTATCCACAAAGCCACAAGTCAGAGCAGTCAAGCTGTCCCTCTTTTCACAAGTAACAGTGATAAATACTCCTAGCTTTTAAAAAACGTTCTGCAGTAACATGTGTGGCTCATTTAAGCAACTGACGGTCTTCTACTTTGAGGCGCTTTTTCCGGGGCTGTACAATGTCATCATCAGAGTCATCAGTAAGTTCTGGATTATCTTTTTCACTCAGGCAGCTGGGCTGTACAGGGAATTTTCTCTCAGGATAAAGGTTCCTTAGAAGTTCTTCAAAATACTCTTCAAGTTTCATGCCAGCATCAGCCACTTCTGAATCAGGCTGTTGGGTGAATTAATAACATTGATCCATCACAAAATAGCTTTGTATCTTAGATCAGATTCTGTATTTAAGGTGCTTTTACAGACTACTAATAAATAAATTAAAACAAACAAACAAAATCCCAAAACCAAATGAAAACGACAACAACCACCGACCAGCACTAAGAACAGCAGCTGTGGAACACAGCCCCAAAGAGCACAAAGCCTGCAAAACAGAGACCCAAAGCAGATCTTTTGGGCAACAAGTCCAATTACTTTTTTTCTCAGATGCATTATTACAGAAATCAACTGTGAAAGCCATATTGCCTGGCTTCTGAAAGCTCTATAAAATGATTCTAAAAGCTCTTAACTCCTCACTGGAAAAAAAAAACCAAAACAAAACAAAATAAAAAAACCCACCCAAACCAAAATGCCCAAAATACGTTTGGGAGTGCTGTGAAATATATAGTATGCCTTCAGGGTGTTGGAAGTGTTTTGGAATGACAGTTTGACATGCTAGAATATCTTCTCTAGGTTATAGGTATTTCTTTAATTATGGTAAAATACACTAGGCTAGGTGATGGTTGTAATCTGGAACACTAGTTGTACACTAGTGCAACTCTAGTGACTGGAGTCATTCACAGCCACGATGGCTGATCAGTTTCCTGGAGGTCACCATGACAGGAAGTATTTCCAGCAATTCAGGATGACTGGAATGGAATCCCATTGGGGACACTTAGAGAAGTCTTTAGTCCCACTGTCTTAATTTAAGGTTCACTCAGTACCTGCATCCCTTTTTCAGTTACTGTCCCCTTATGTGCCACGATGGATAACAATAATCACTCAACACATCAACTAGAAATCGTAACAGTGAGGAAAGGCCTCCTAGAGTGAAAATTCCACTGAATTTAACATCTGAGGCAAGGAGGATTACATATTTTTTTAATCAACTGTCCACCATTAACCTCTGTGGTAATCACATGCCCCATTCTTTACCTGCTGTTCTGCCATCCAGCTAGCGTGTTTGTTACATTTCTCATCCCTTCTGTGGAAGGATGTCCTCTGCATAGTCATCTACTCCCACAGTAGCTTCAAATGTAATCTATACTTTCACTGCAGTCTCATCACCAAAACAAGTTTAATTCAAGAAATTCCTGTGTTGTAAGTTGCACCCCCACTACAGTTTTCCTGAAAGCAAATAAGCCTCCGAAATCCAGATCCAGATAAAGTATCTACTTTTCTAACCTCATTAAATTCAGCACAGTTCTGGAAAATCAGTCTGAAATCAGCAACAAAATCTTCTGGCTTTGTGTAGAATGAATTGGTCACTTCAAGTCTTTTCTTGATGGTTGACAAGTCCATAGGCTTTTTGATTATTTTGTAGTAATCAGGAACCTAAATGGAATAGAAAAAAATGGTTACCAAATGCAGTCATGTTCATTATTTACTGCCCTTAAGCTCTGAGGGAGGGGACAAGACTCAGTCTCACCTTCAAAGTATAATTCTAAGACCTAAGACGTGTACTTTTAACGTGTATGCAGACCATTTCTGGAGTAACAGTGATGTATGCTAGTTTTGGTGCCTACAACATACTCTTTGCAATGTTTATTTCTACAAGGAAAACAAATTAAAAAACCTCACCCACAATGACTACAGATAAGACAGCACACAGCTTGGAAATTATTTCTGGATGTAGTCAAATGATCCATCTAGTAAGCGTCACTCTCAAGGCCACCACGTAAGTTCGGCAACCCACTGAAATGGAGGCAGTACATAGAATCATAGAATGATAGAATGGTCTAGGTTGGAAGGGACCTCAAGGATCATCCAGCTCCAACCCCCTGCCATAGGCAGGGACACCTCCCACTAGAGCATGAGTTGCTCAAAGTGAACTTTGGTCATGAAATACGTCCTTGCAAATGGTGGGACATTTCAGAGATATCAATGATTTGGGTATCTCAAATTACAGGATTAAGAGTTAATTCTTTCTTTAGGAAAAAAAAAACACCTAAAATTAGAAAATAATATAAAGAAATTCAATGAAAGTATTTTTGTACAGGAGATATTTAAGACCTGCCTGAATGCATTCCTGTGTGATCTGGTGTAAGGGATCCTGCTCTGGTAGAAGGCTTGGGCTAGGTGATCTTTCAAGGTCCCTTCCAGCCCCTAACCTTCTATGATTCCTCATTACATTCCCATTCTAAGAGAAATGCTCTAATACCTGAATTAAGTAACATGCGACCATCAGATGTTTAATCATCCCTTGTGCCATCTCTTGTTATTAAACTCTGTGGAATGTTGCTCTTCAGAAGGTTTATTCCAATGGAATAAAAAGGGTGCATAGGAGCCCACTAACTGATGAATACTCTTCCTATTGACTTGTCTTGAAGAACACAAAAGAGGTACTTTTCATCTGATCACGCTGGTAACTCTACTGTGTATCCTTGGACTTCTAATGCACCATCAGGAATGGTGCGGCCAGCAGGAGCAGGGAGGTCATTCTGCCCCTGTACTCTGCACTGGTTAGTCCACACCTTGAGTACTGTGTCCAGTTCTGGGCCCCCCAGTTTAAGAGGGACGTTGAGATGCTTGAACATGTCCAGAGAAGGGCAATGAGGCTGGTGAGAGGCCTCGAGCACAAGCCCTACGAGGAGAGGCTGAGGGAGCTGGGATTGTTTAGCCTGGAGAAGAGGAGACTCAGGGGAGACCTTATTGCTGTCTACAACTACCTGAGGGGTGGTTGTAGCCAGGAGGAGGTTGCTCTCTTCTCTCAGGTGTCCAGCATCAGAACAAGAGGACACAGCCTCAAGCTACGCCAGGGGAAATTTAGGCTTGAGGTGAAGAGAAAGTTCTTCACTGAGAGAGTCATTGGCTACTGGAATGGGCTGCCCAGGGAGGTGGTGGAGTCGCCGTCCCTGGAGCTGTTCAAGGCAGGATTGGACGTGGCACTTGGTGCCATGGTCTAGCCTTGAGCTCTGTGGTAAAGGGTTGGACTTGATGATCTATGAGGTTTCTTCCAACCTTGGTGATACTGTGATACTGTGATTTTAAACCAGTAAATTTCAAGCCAGTAATAACACTGTGGAGTATCCTAAGTTTCAAAATAATGTAATTTTACAAAAACCTAAACGTATCAAAATTCACCTTTTTAGTGATATCACCCAGCACTGTAAAACCAGGAATCAGTGTTAGAAGTTACTTTTTGTGTCTATTTTTAAAGCATCAAATAAAATTACTTCTTGGGAAATTGAATGTTAAATCCCCTTCCAACTGACTGCTTTGGCTTTTTAACTCCCTTTCAGGCAATTTTAATAAAATCACACATCTTNTTGATGATCTATGAGGTTTCTTCCAACCTTGGAATAATAAACTCACTGTCTGGGAAACTGGACCATGATAGAACATAAGATGCCATTAGAAACATGACAATAATGCTGTCAACATGAAATGGAAAGAAGTCAAGTACATACTGTGGGAGGAACTGGATCTTGAAAAGCAAGACTCATTTCGTGACAGTAGAGGTATAGCAGCAGTCTTTCGCACTTCTGTGTCAAGAAAAACAGATACCCAAGCAATTAAGAGAATACTGTGTGATTTGGTCTACAGAAAATACAGAACAGTTGCTCAGTAATCCCCTAAGCAGAAAATGAGCAGGAAAAGTGCATTTGGAGGCATGATTAACTGTCATAACTAGTGGACTACAATATTCTTTCTCTGAAATAGGTATTATCAACTCTGAAATGCATCCCATCAAACCTCATACAGTTGCCCAACAGTGTTATTCAGCATTTGCTGTACCAAATATATTTCAGGGAATAAAACCCCTTGCATGGCTCTTAGTGCTTTACAAATATTCAAAATATCAGTAATATTCTTCCTGATCTGGGTATAACCACTCTGTAACTGCAAAGTCTACAGTACTTTGTTAGCAGCAGGAAGGAATACCTTTAGTGTATCTAAATATATTAAACTGAATCTTGAGCCTTGAAAGAGATTGTAAGAGTAACTTTGTTGGATTTTATGCATGCTGATCTTTTATCAGAATGTTTACAGGACTTACAATTTACAATCTTCTGAGTTAGATTTACAGAAAAATACAAACAGAGCCAGCTATTTTCCTTTTAGCTAGTGACACATGGAAATAATGGTTCTACAGGTAGACCAAGACTCCAAACAAAATAGTCAATTCAGAGTATTTACATAGTTGCCAATTTAAACCAAGTAAAACACTGCTGAAAGTTTCTAATACAGCTAAAAAATGCTACATAAGTTTTAAGTAATACTAAAACAACTACAAAGAAGCAAGAAAAACCGAAAAAGGCAAGAAAAAAAACCCCAAATCCCAAGAATCCCAAAGATTCTGTCAAGCAATTGAAACGTCTGCTCAAAGGCACAGGTTTTTCCTTTTAACTCTGAGGTTTAAGGAAAAACCCAGAAAGCTGGAGAGCCACTGCTTGCTTTCTAGATTTTTTCACTAGAACTCTCAAAGCTGGAAAAGGACACATTTACTCCCAGAGACCTGAGTCAATCTCTGGAGGCAGTATGGAACCTCTGTGTATCTTCATTGTGAAAGAACCACCTTAACTTTTCAGAATGATGTTGACAATGTTCTTTGAGGTGTAAATCCATTACTTGATAATGTTGATCTATGCCAAACGTGGAAGGCATAAAGAAAAACATTGTCCATGCAAGGCCAGTGTGTGTTAGAGCTTTTTTAAAACTAGCACTGGCTATTTCCTAGAGCGCAGCCCCAGTTCGCAGCACCAGATCACCAGCAGCAAGTCATTCAGCATGAGTTGCTCCACATATTTACATGCAGGCTGCTCTGATCTCTGCTTTTTATCATCACATTTGAAGTGATACATTTCAGAACACAAGCAGCAGCAAAACGGTACTCATTTCATACGTACCCTACGGTCTATTGGTTCCAAACCCACATTGTCTTCAAGTTTTCTTTTGTCAGAGCCATGAGCAGGTTTATCACAGTCATATTCAACTTCTGGCTTGGACAAATCCCGACAGAATGTACAAATCCACTCTCCACTAAAGACAACAGACAGATATATTGACCTCAGCAATGTTCCAAAATTGTGCAAAGCCTTTCCACATATTTGTGGATAAATTCCTCATCTGTGGGGTGTTTCTTTCTGCATCGTGTGTTAGTTTTTTAAACACTATAAAAGGTAGGGACTGCTGTCAAAAATGCTTTACTAGAATGTTCTTTCCCTTTTATTAGAATGCTTTATTAGAATGTTCTTTCCCTTTTAATGGCACCAGTAGCATTAGGAGTGTAACATAAAAATGTTTTTTCATAGCAGATAAAAGGTGCCTCCCTCTATAAGTACAACATTTTTCACTTGACTCATAGGAATCAAGAAAAGCACTATTAAGGGTTCTGTTTCTTAAAAGCACAGTTAAGTTGGTGCAATTGTATAGGCCAAACAGAAGGAAAAGTGTTAGTGCTATACAGCAAGAGCTATACATTCTCTCTACAAGCTTGATCTATAACATATTACTACTATGTATTGATTATCCTAGACAAGATTTTTGGAAAGCTTGAAATTCTTCACTCTCTAACACTTTCAGATGTTCCTGATGTTATTGGCTGGTCCTGGAAAAACCTACAGACTTAAAAGGACAGCATAAGATTATTTTGTTGGTTTGTTTGTTCTGTTTTGCAGAACAAAAATAGACCTGCAAGCTATGTTCACTCATTCTCTAATACAACTTGTGAACTCCAAAGGTTTTTAAAAACCTATGAAAGTGTAGGTTTTTAATACATAGTTTTAATACATAGTAAAAAACTTTTATGCTTCCAGTTAGCCACAAGAGGGCTGCATTGTACTTCTTATACGGCAGAGCTTAGCAATAAAACAGTAAGGAAACCTAATGTACTCAAATGTACCTGCTTGGGAGATGGGTTACAAGATCTTTGTAAACAGGAAATAGTTTCTGAGTATCTCTTAGTTCATTTTGATAGAAAGGCAGAAGCCTTTCCAAGTTTTAAATTTAAAGAAAATACTAAAATATATTACCAGCTTTCATTCATGGTGATCCAAAGACTTCCACCATCTGCTAGTTGCAGAATACAGTAGTGAATAATAAGCATTTTCCTTCAGAGAGACCTTCTACTGTCTTAACTTGACAGTTACTTATATGACACTGTCACCTCGTGCATGGACTAGCATCAGAAAAATGTGGTAGATATAAAAAAGAAAAGATACAGGCCATGATCTTATGGTACAGGAAACGTATGAAAGATGGAGAAATTATGCATTTAAATATCCAGGAAGAGTGTGGTGAATTGGCATGGAGGAAAAAAGTTGCAGCCACCTTGTGACTACAGGGAGAAACTTTTCTGTCTACCAGAAGCAACAGCTTAAAAAAGCAATCACAAAAGAAGTAGGCCAATGCTGCTGTTGTAACAAAAAAGGAACTATTTTGTATGTTTGAAGGAACTCATGATAAGAGACCGAAGTTTGTTGAGCAGAATGTTACAGCTGCAAAAAAAACCACACTCCACAAAAACCTGATATATCTGAATGCAGGAGGAAAATTAGGCTAACTGTGGTTCTGAAGTCCTGGAATCCAGTGCATTTGTATTAACATGCACATTCACAGGTTTGAACATGGGTCAGACAAGTTGGTTTTGGTTCCCTTGCTCCCAGACATCATGATCTCAGTTTCCACAGAATGCTCAATTAAAAAAAAGAAGTTTTGAAGGCTTAATCTTGAAACTAACTTTAACAGAAATGAAGCTTTGTTAAAAACAGTTATCTAATTGCTTAGAGATACATTTTTTGTCTTGTCAGAAAGGCACAAACGTTTAACTGCCTACTGTGACTGTACTGGGTTTTTCTTGTGGCACAATGACATAATACACCATCATTACCCTTAAAACAAGCGAAAAAACACATAATTTGAAGTTTGTAAAGGTAAAAGACATTTTGTGCCATTGCCATTAAAAGAATAGACATGCTTGCAGACATCAGCTTGTTCAGAGTAGCACAGCAATGATCTATGTACTAAACTAAATTGCTATCCAAGTGTTTTACACCAGCAAACTAGCTGATATTTAACAAGAAAACCTAATATTTATAAAAGCATTAAACACTAAACGTATTACAACAGATATTTTCATCTAATAAGCTTATTGCATGGCATTTCCAAGTTGGAATACAGTAAAAAGCCAGTTATTTTAATCCAGGACACTAATTCCAGACGGAAATGCCAGTAATGCTTATAATAATAGCAACTACATATTCAGGACTACATATTGTGAAACTCAAGAAACTTAGTCGTGAGTTGTGGCTTTGTAACAGCCAATCATAAAGCAAACTGCTTGTTTCAACACTGAAGGAGGCATTACTAGATGATTTTAGTCATTACACCCCAAGCTTGAAGTATAGCCATAGATAGCATTGTAGTAAATAATATATTTAATACTACATTAGCCTAGATAAAGCTTTCTATTATCATTATGAAAGAATTTTTTTCCTGTCATCCTTAAAACATTCTATGACAAGCTGGTAATTCTGTGGCCCAATTTCACAAATAGATGACCCAGATGTAAGTGATCTTGCTTATTGCCAAAGAAGTGAAAAGTTTTATGACTGTGACTGCAGACCTGCAAAGTTAAACTGCAGATTCAATTCAAATTTCCATTTTCAACAGTTAATAAATCTTTTAGGTTTAAGATTTCAAAAAAGATACTGCTTCTTTTGAGGCAGAAACTTCTTGTACTACGTTTCACAAGACAAAGCTTATGTCTTTTCATGAAAGTTTAGTTAGAATTGAAGAGCTCACAATTACCTTGGAAAGCTCATCAGTGAAGGGACATGACAAGAAAGATGGAATACTTTAGGACACTTCTCACAACAAAGGAGCTCCCCTCCATTTTGACATACTGCACACCAATCTTCATTGGGATCATCCTCTTTTCTGCCCTCCCCAATGTGGGAGGGACCTATCCATCCTGTCTTTCCACTGGATGTCTTCTCCTGCAGTATCCCTGGTTGATCATCTGTGCTGTCCGGTGCATCTGTTCTTAAGATGGTTTCATCAGACGTAGAACTATGACTGCTATCTAACAACAATGAAGTAAGTATGCTTCCTGAAAAGGTAGTCTGTAAGAAGAATCAAAGGAAGGCAGATTATAATGTTTTGTAAACTTGCAATGCCCTAGCAACAAGTAAGCCAACCACAGTATCAAATTTGTGCCCAAGGAGCTGTGTTACTTGCAACACACATGCAAAAATTAATCAACCAGGTCGGAAGAGACCTCCAAGATCATCCAGTCCAACCTAGCACCCAGCCCTACCCAATCAACTAGACCATGGCACTAAGTTGCCTCATCCAGTCTTTTCTTGAACACCTCCAGGCATGGCAACTCCACCACCTCCCTGGGCAGCCCATTCCAATAGCAAATCACTCTCTCTCTGAAGAACTTCCTCCTAACATCCAGCCTATACTTCCCCTGGCACAACTTGAGACTGTGTCCCCTTGTTCTGTTGCTGATTGCCTGGGAGAAGAGATCAACCCCCATCTGGCTACAACCTCCTTTCTTGTAGTTGTAGACAGCAATTAGCTATGAAAGGCTATTTATTGCTCCACTATAAAAAAGTAATCTTTGATGTCCCAAAAGTCTAGCAATCTTATCTATGTATGCTACTCCACTGTGGTTAGATGTGCTTCCTATTACCAGAAGAAAAATTGTATTTTTGCCAGTGATTGCCTACCTTCCCAGGTTTTCAGTGGATAAAGCAGTCTGATCACATCACTTATTTAATTGAATTGGCAGTGGATCTAGTTTAATTTTGAATTTCACTTCCTTTCATTTAGATTTGTAGCTTTCCTATAAAAAACTCCAACAGAAGACTAGAAAACTATTTTATTCTCCAGAAATGCAAAATACCCTCTACCAAAAAGAAAAGAGCTATTTTGAACTGTTAATATTACATTCTGAGGCCGAGGTTCCTCCTCTGTTTCTTGCTTCACTACAACAATTGGGAAATCAAAGTTCTCATTTGGTGTATTTGACTCCTGTTTAATTCTGATCGGCTCCAACATCACAACTGGAACTTTGTGTGTGGAATCAGCTCCTGGTGGCCTGCTAGATGAGCCAGAACTGCAAATGACAGAGTCAAGAAGAAGGGAAATCAAGAGTCAGGACTGCATACTTTTTGCATACTAATGCTTTCAGAGAGCTCAGATGCTAATCCATTTGGCTGCTGTGAATCTTGAGCACTATGGTATTACTTTCCTAGAACACAGTATCAAAGTTACATCCTTTCATGTGTACTGAAAAACCATTGCAATGAGGGAATATATTAACAGTGCAGTTCCATAACCGGAGGATTACTCATGGTCTGACTTGCCACTATGACAAGATTTGTAAATAATCTCTGTTTCTTTTAGGCCATACACATACACAAAATGCACTTCCACTGAACATTAGCCCACTCTGAAGGAGATGCAGCTGCATTTTTGGGGAAGGCCAATGTTTCTCCAGAGCTGCACTGATCGTTGTAAATCACACAAGCAAGTAAGCCAGACGAAACATATTTATGTTGCCACTCAAGAGTTTCTTACAGCTGCACCAAAGCTAGGCTCCCACTTGTAGGTCTAGATACCTTTTTTCATGTGTTTAGTTGTAACAGGATGAGACTGGACAACCAAACTCAAAAATATCAGGTTTGCCATTTGCATTTCAGCGCTTTGGTTGTTTGGGGTTTTTTTATAATAATGAAGACTTTGGAATGTAACAAAACGTAACAAGCAGCAGTACATAAATAGAATCACTTTATAAAAAAAAATCAAGTAAAAATGTCTTCAGACAAACCTTTAAGAGCTTGGAGGAGTCCTTTCACAGAATTTACCACATAAATGAAATAGAATAAAAGGTATTTAATATTAAACAGCATCTGCATTTCCAATTCCAGTAGGATCAATGTCACCTAATTTTTCTCTGCATGAAAAATTAATCTTGTCAGCTGCACGCTCTAATTTATTGCAACATAATGGGCCTGCACATTTCAAGCAACATTGTGCAAATCTATTTTATCATTAATACACTGTCACTAAGGGATAAAAACATTTGTGTAGACTCAGTAGATATCTAGTGCTCACTTAACTGTGTTATGGCAGAAAATTCTTAATAACCCTCTTTGTAACATCAGTTCTTTAAATCTGACGTAATTTATAGTTTCATGAGGACTTCCAACGTGCAACCCTTTCCTTTATCTGATTTTTCTGATTTTAAAATCTCATTTGGAATTGGCATTCTAATGCAAACCTAGACAACATTTACAGAGTTGATAAATTTTTAGATTTACTATTAATACATTTAGAAACGAAATTACTACTTTGGGAATGCAGACAGTGCTGTAATAACCATCAAATCCTGGCCTGTTAAGAGAGAGCGTGAGGTAAATTGTCTTCTATGTGCGTTAATGAGAGTAGAGATTAAGGCATGTTCTGTAGAGGTGGAAGTTACATTCTCTTCTCTCCCACTCTTTCCTTACCTCTCTCTGCTCCCAACACTGGAGGCACTGGGGGAACGAATTGGAGGGTGCATGTTTGTCACACTGACTCCTCCTAGGATAGAAGATTCAGATTAGAACAACATACAGGTTTGTGCCAGGTCCAAGATGTGACACAGAAGTGCATAGGTTTGTGGAAAAATTTCTCCTGCAGTGTCATTTATTTAACTCATATCTCATTTAATACAAATTAATGAGAGGAAACATAGGATATGAGAGGGAAGAGGATGACTGAAAAGGGGCCTAATGCATGTACGCAGACTGACAGGGTCAACATCTTTGCATGCCTGACCCCATTTTTTACCTACTGAAGTCTTTTTTGTCAAACTTTGTTAGTTCCCAGCAAATCTCTCAGAAGATCTAGTAGAAAAATTTAAGCTAGATGAGCTGGTGAGTAGGAAGAGGTCTCAAAGCTCGATTTGAGAGAGAGCAAAGGTCTGGGGACCAGACAGTCAAAAGACTCACAAAGAACATTTTCACTAAGCACTGGTCCTGAGAAACCAGAGCAGGATGCTTGTGCTGCCTGTGAACACACTGTCCACCTGTCTCAGCTTATATCTGCCCAAGGACACGAATGCTATAGTGAGTGCACAAACAAGTGCTGGTGAGTAGGAAGAGGTCTCAAAGCTCGAGAGAGCCTTTTACATCCCCCTACCTTGCTTTCTCAAATACTTGTCTCTTACTGTTGTGATAGGCCTGGTAGGCCCAAAATAGGCTTATACACATCCTGTCTTGCCTAGGCATGTTCTTCTGTTCCACCAGAGAGGCAAGTGTGGGAAGAGGACACAAAGAAACCTGTAGCCACTGAGTCTGGGTCACAGGGTCCTGTGGTAAGGTACCCACACTTAGCTTGTGCCTGCCTAGTGAAAGGCCTGTGCTTTTCCCAAATTAGGCAAAAGTCAGCCTGCGGCTTTGCCTAACATGGTATCTGCTATTCTGTGTCCAACGGGCAATGAATCTTGGCCTACACTGATAAAAGGAGACATGCAGGTAAACAATGTGCTTTGCTTCCTTGCTTTTGCTTCCCTGCTCTTTGCCGTGCTTCTCTGCTGTGCTCAGCCGTGCTCTGCCGTTACCTGCTGCAATTGCCTACTGCCTTATTGCTTGCCTGGTAAACTCCACTGCCACGAGTTACCAGGAGCAGACTCTGGATGCCTGCACGCGATCAGCCTGTGTGGTCAGCGTGGCATCGTGCTGAGACTGCATGACATCCTGCCTCTACACCTGAAAGTCCTGCTTAGCAGTCCTGGACATATATACAGATCGTCCAGAAGAAGCCAGAAGACAAGGTCAGAGATTGTCTGCCTCTTTCTCCAGAAGCTGGGAAGATTCAAGTCTCAACGTCTGACAAGACAGAGTTCCCTGAAAGCATTTGGGCACTGTCTGGACTGTGGCTAAGCCCTGTGAATTGGGTAATAATAATTTGTGAGTAAAAGCTTAAATGCCTCTTTGTAATTCTCTGTTGTCTTCTGCCGTGAGCAGAAAGAGCTCCTAGAGCCCATCTACCGGGCAAGCAGCATACTGACTGCAAGCGGCATTTGACCGCAGGAACCTTCTCTTCCAGTTCAGTTATCGTTCATATATTTTGCTGGTTATTACTAGAACTAGATATTTTCCACAGAATGTTTCCATGACCGTGTAAGAACTGAAATATTATTAAAATTAGTGGTTGGGGGTGGCGAGAGTTCTGAATAGCAAAATTAGTAAACAATATTAATTTTGGAAAAATAGAATAGAATACAATAGAATCAACCAGGTTGGAAGAGACCTCCAAGATCATCCAGTCCAACCTAGCACCCAGCCCTATCCAGTCAACTCCGCCACCTCCCTGGGCAGCCCATTCCAATGGCAAATCACTCTCTCTCTGAAGAACTTCCTCCTAACATCCAGCCTATACTTCCCCCAGCACAATTTGAGACTGTGTCCCCTTGTTCTGTTGCTGGTTGTCTGAGAGAAATATCATCTCGCATTAATTAACTTCCCTTCTGTGACACTTACCACAGCTTCCACGATTTAATCTGGTGTAACCCTAAGAGTGCAATTTCTCTACAGATTTCTCTGCAGTGTGCTAAAATCCACTGTGTTTTTCCCTCTATTTTTTACAGACCTGGCCACTTTGTTTTATTCACAATGCTAAAATACTGTCTCAGCTTTACCTCCTACCAGAGTTTCTACAACTTTGCCTTCTGTTTTCATATTTCTCATCTTTTATATAAAACATAAGTAACTAATTCTGATCGCAGTGTTAACATTGCCACATGATCTTTTACTATTACACCATTTAAACAGAAAACTACACCACATTCCAGTTACCTGAGAGGCCTGGAGATGGTACTGATGAATTTGGTGACTGCACAGTTCTATTTGAAGGGGGTTTTGACTGATTCTGCTCTGCAATGCCATCCTTTCTTACAACATTATCCAGTGTAATGCTTCCTGAACAATCAATCTAGAAGAAGGGGAAGAAAAGGGAAGCTGTTAGTGTTGGGAGTGGGAGGAGAATACACATACCAAAACTCCCCCCCAAAAAAATATAAAACAACAACCCATGCCTCTGTCATGCTGGTATTTTGAAGGTAAAGACTAAAATGCACTTCACCAAGCTTCAGTCATCTGAAGAGCAAGTCAGTTACTTTGAAAGAGGTCATTTTGCTTTCTTTAAAATAAATGCCCAAATCTGCTTGATTTTAAGATCTGATGACTCTCTTAAGTGCCAGTTTTAACTCCAGCAGCTACAAAGAGAGCTTACATCAAATATGTAGCTTTCACACATAGAAGTATGGGATGAATTTTTATCTTCACACCTGTTTTTGACAGGCTCATGTTACAGACTCTAAAAAAATATAGGAAACAATACACAAACTGCCCAATAATCTACTGGTGTTTAAACAGGACCTGAAGCACCTAAAAGAACACCTAGTTCCATCTGTCCCACACAGGTTCTGGGTAGGAGCCAAAGAGTGTTAGTAAATGGAGTTAAATCCAGTTGTTGGCTGGCCACAAGTGGTGTGTTCCCTAGAGATCATTATGGATGATGGAAGAACAACACAAAGAAATAAACAAGTCCAATTACAAATCTAATGTTATTTTTCTTAGTTGTCCTAACAGCTCTCTCCCAGAACAGCTCTGAATAACGTCACCAACGTGTAGGCAATCCTGAACTGTTGTTTTCTGAAATTGTCTTATTTTGACAAACAAAGCAAGAATTTCAGTCTTAAAGGTTTCCATTTAACACAAACATTAAGACTTGCTTCAAAACAGAATCCATAAAACACTGCTCTTGTGTTACACTTACATCAGGGAGAGATGGCAGATTGTAAGAGCTACCCGTTGGAGAACTCAAATCTATCACAGGCGGACCAGATGTCTTCCCATCACATCCTACAGCACTAGTGACTGTTGGGCTGGATGGAGTAGATGTTGTGCTGCTTGCAGTTGAAAGGGCAGCTGAAGTTTGTCCACTACTAATTTGCCACTTAACAGAAAAGAAGATAATCCATAATTCAGCTCTGTTTTCTCCCCTTCCAAAAGAACACATCTACTGAATATAAGGATTCTGATTCAGCAGCTGAACAAGCAGCTTAGTTCAAGAAGCTGAATTCAAACATGACATCCCAATTTACTCTAAAGTTATCTCATTTCCAGAACCAATCTTACAAGACAAGGGAAGATGACAAGTAGTTGAAAACTATGAATGGAAGAATTAGATGTTGATTCTTAAATTCAAAGCTGTATCTCCATGTTAAGTATCTATTAATACTTCATGCTGCACTGATGTTATTGTGGAAGCTATGTAAGAGGTTTAGTGAAATGAAAGCATTACAGATAATAGGCTGAATACACAACGGCTCCACTGCTTCATGAAGTAAACAGCTACAGTGCCACGTGGATGCCATCGAGGATTTGATGTGGCGCTCCCCTTAAGTGATTAAGAAAGAATTTGAAATGCTGACTGGATATCGACCCACATACAAATTTTTAACACCATCATGTGAACTGCACAGCCAAATCAGACTACATTTCTTTCTCATTTAGGCATACGCAGTTTTCAGTGACTTCAGTGGAACTTCAGGGCAACTATAGATGAAATTTGCCTCTGGTTGATTCTTTAGTCAGTCATTCTATTTACTGGTTTCTAGTTTCAGAAAGACATTACCAGGTAATGAAAATGCTTGACAGGCTTGCCAACAGGACAATCTTCTTTTCAGGGGCACAAAACAGAAGTGGCTTAGATTTGTTACTGCAGCTTTTCTTAAATATTGTACAGTTTTCTCCAATTCAACTGGAATTAGTTCTCTGACATCATAAATACTGCAAACATGAACCAAGGTCAAAGGCTAGGTGAATTTGATTCTTCCCTGCTTACCTCTTGTAACATTATTCTCTCTTTTCTTCCACATACCTCCTAAAAATTCAGTGTTAATATGCTTTTTAATAAAGATTTGCCTTCCTGAACATCCAGAAAACACACGATGTGTTTGCTTCTGCCCCAGGTCAACCACTGATTAGCTAGATATTGACCAGTCTTACTTAGCAGAGATCCTACAGTTGTGGTCTTTCTTTTCTCTCACCTGTACACATTCAGATTTGGCATACTCTGGAGAATGGTGACAATTAGAGCTTTTAAGTCAAGGTTTTATCTGGTTCCTAGTCAAGTCAGTAACATCAAGCTAAAGAGTGGGATATTCTATTCTTCTATTCACTGCTTGTACTGTGCAGACCATGCCCACGTTAAGTTTTGCATAAGTGGTCAGAAGTCACAGTAATAGCAAATGAGAGAACGAAACACCCACGTAGCACACTCAGTGGGTCACATCTGTAATGCTTCAGCTGCTTACAACTGCCAAAATGAAAGAAACCCGACAGAAAACTGTATCTTGTCATAAAGTGCAATCTCTGTTCTAAATGAAAAAGAATTGTAGAAATAAAATATAAGAATAAGATGATATAAAACAACCTTGATGTTTTACTTCTACGTGACAAATGAACAGTGAAAGAAACTCTACCTGTTTTATAGCTTGCTGTGCCAAGAGTGCCATTTGCAATGGGTTGGGCTTTATTGCTTGCCTTGGTAGGTTCTGATTTTGGGGAAATCTCAACTGTTGCGAAGAAAGAGCTGAACCATTAGTCTTGGAGCTATGATTCTGAAAATGAATCAGTCGCGGAGGTGCCTGCGTGAAAACAAACAAGCAAGAAGTCTGTGTATTACCTGATGCTTGTTTTATGTTCCAAGGGGCCCTTCTAAACTTCTGAAACTCTTCACAAATTAGATGCAAGCAAACAGTACCTCAGAGATGATTTATCTGACTGATCACACAACACTTAACATACGGTTTAAAATATTCTAATATAATGAATGCAGATACAATACATGAAGCAGTGAGAGTATTTCCAGCTTTGAAAGTTATATGGGAGAACCTCAGTTTCACACACACAAAAAGTCATTATTTAATCACTTGAGAAATATACAAAATCTGTAGCTCAGCACTATATACAGGTGGAAACTATATGATCGTTTTTTTAAATGAACAAAAATGGGCTGAGTGCTACCATGCATTCTGTCAACCAAGTTTAAAGCACCCAAACAACACTCAGTAAAGAAAATGCTCCCTAATACATTTACAAAGCCATGTGTTAGAGATTAAGCTATCTGAAGCGTGTATCTAGACCTTCCTTTAGTGACATGGTAAAACAAGAGTCTTTGTAACTAGTCACAACTTACCTGATGAGAAGCTGGAGGCTGTTGCATGGCTCCTGGCATTCTTGGATTTGGTAAACCCACTGGACCTGCTCTGTGTTGAGCTTGCTGTCTCTGAGCCATGACCTGTTGCTGCATGTGCTGGAGGCGAAGCTGTGCTAAGCTGATCTGTGTTGGAAACTTAGACAACTGGTTTGAAGGTAAGCTGCTTGTTGGCTGTAAGTTTGTTTCCATCACAGGGCTCTTAGGCATATGTGGTGGGGTTTCCTTATCTTCAATTACTAGAGAACCTAGTTTAAACAAAATTAATACCAAAACATTGCAATCAGTAGAAGGCTTTCTTTCGCAATTAGTTCCTTTTATACCACAGAGGCACTGTTTATTACAGTAAAAAAAGGATCCAAATGATAGGCTTCCATTTTGTTTGTTTCTCTGAAATAAAATTGTCACATTTTATAGCAAACTATGAATGTGCTGCAGCCTGCAGGCTCTATGAGAAATGACAGAATGACAGGAGTTGGAATGGACCTCTGGAGCTATTTGTCTTTAGTTTTCTTGATGGGAAGAGTTGCTTGTCCTCTACTCCAAACAGGTAACTATGAGTTATCTTTGCCATGATAAGAAAGATTGGACTGTATTTTCAAAAACAATATCTGTGCTTTCTCTGTTTCAGGATTTGATAGGATTCCTACTCTCTTTGGCTTCTTGTCCAAGTCAGTTTCCATACAAGGCCCTTTAGAAACTTGCCAAATCATATGAATCGTGTTGTCTTCAAGGTATAAGCACTCAACATTCTATTGCTTGTGAACAAAAACTTTCTGTAGCAAACTTATCTGTCAACTGCCTGATAGAACATGGGTTTGGATGAAGATCAGCAGACTAACATTGCCAAGATCACAGAATTTCTTAAGATTGGAAAAGACCTTCAAGATCATTGAGTCCAATCATTAGTTTCACACTAACAAGTCCTTGACTAAACCAAATCCCTCAACGCAACATCTAATCACTATGAATCGCTATGGCTGGAAAGGACTACCAGGATCATCCAGTCCAACCTTCATCCCAGCATCCTTAATCACTAGATCATAGCCTCAAGCGCCACATCCACTTTTGAAAAACGGGGTGACTCCACCACCTCCCTGAGCAGCCTGTTCCAGTGCCTGACCTGAACTTCCTCCAAACATCCAACCTAAACCTCCTCTGATGCAATGGAGTTAAGAAAACCTTTGTGCCATGAAGGAAATATCTGCGAGAGTCAGTTGATGAGTATCTGATTCCTTATTCACATGTGCATAGCTGTGGTGAAGTCACAGAACTCAAAGACTGATAGGGACTGGAAGGCACCTCTAAAGATCATCTAGTCCAACTCTGCCCTGCCAGTGCAGGTCCTACTACAGCAGATTGCACAGGACAGCATCCATGCAGGTCTTGAAGGACTCCATGGATGGAGACTCCACAATCTCTCTGTGCAGTCTGTTCCAGTGTTCTGTCACCCTCAGAATAAAGAATTTCCCCCTTCCATCTAGACACAACTTCTTACATTCAAGTTTGTGCCTGTTGCCTCTCGTCCTATCATTTGGCACTACTGAAAAAACTCTGGCTCATCCTCCTGACACCTGTACTTTTAAGTATTTATAAGCAGTGATAATAAGATCCCACTCAGCCTTCTCTTCTCCAGGCAAAAGAAGTCCTAAGTCCCTCAGCCTTTCTTCACAGAGAGATATCCTAGTCACCAGATCATCTTTGTGACCCTTTGCTGCAGCCTCTCTTGAACTGGACATGAAAACTGGAAAGCACCACAAAATACAACACGGCAAATTTATATTCCTCAGGAATCTGCTTTTGGCTTTCTTCAGTGGTCTTTCCCCTTAGCTCCACTTGTAGCAATGTGTTCTAGTCTCTCCAGAAGGGCAAAGGAGGAAAGTTTCAATGGGAAATAGTATCTTGATCCAATTATCTGATAAAATATTTTAAATCTATCATAAAAAATTGAAGGTCTTGTGATCCTTACCATCTTGAGTCAGCATCATGGACTACTCAAATGAAATTCTTGGTTGCTCCACACCGCTAGTTCTAGGATGTGATGGGCATCTCCAGGAGATACTTTCCCTCTCTACACTGATTTAGAAAGAAATCTGACTAGACAGGCAACTCTTAGAGATTAATGAGATTTTATCTGAAGAGATAATCAGTGTGATTACACTAAACTGTCATGTAAAATTCTGGCTACCTCATCCAAGATGCATGAATTACAACTAGAAGAGACTTTGATTTGATTTACAGGAACAGCACACTCTACAGTAAAAGATAAAAGCAGTTTCTTTGTTTCAGAGTAGGGAAAGTTCTGGTCCAAGAATGACAGCAAATTACAGTGATTGGTAGAATCTTGCACAGCGGCATTTTAATACAAATGGGAGATAGACATCTCATACTCCATTCTCTCCCCAGAGATCTGGGGCTGCTTTCTAGAAGAGGTCACCTCAGGAACTGGGTATATCACACAACAGTTAGAGAATCCCTGTTACAGAACCTGAAATCACCCTCTGCCACCTCTCTTTTTATATTCTTCAGTCTCTGTGGATCATGTGCAGTTTAGCAGGGTTCATTTTGAGGGCAGGTTATCTGAAGGAGGAGGGAACTTCCTGCATTTTATAATTCCTGTTTTTCATCCCAAGAACTGAGAAGCTATGCAAGAAGCATCATTTTAAGCCCTTACCTTGACATCAACACAGAGTCTAGGCCAGGCAACAAATGCAGTATTGCAGTGCAGAGGAGGGCAAAAAACTAACATCAACAATACTATTTTCATACTGCCACTTGGCAATTTTGGTGTTGCATACAGTTAAATAATGATTCTACCACATAAGCCTTTTTAAAAAATAGTAAATATGCTAAAACAAAGTGGAAAGTTCCCCACCAATCTATTACCTGAAGATCTTTGTTAAGCTTGTAAGAGGTCTAGTCAATATTTCCCATGAAGTAAGCAGAGAAAAATGCAAATGAATAATAGTATTTCCCCATATAGGACTGAACTAAATATTTTACTGCAGTCAAAACATATCTATTTTATTTTCTTTCTCTAGAAAAGGAATTACCTTGACAAAGAATGACTATACTACAATCAACTGTCAGTCCCTACTGCTCTTTTGTTCTGTAACCTTTTTAGATTCTAGAATTCTGTCCAATTACAACTAGAATTCTGTCTAACTACAACTTCAAAAATCTTTCCAGACTTACTATCTGTACAGCTACTCACTTAAAGGTACTACAGAGAGTGATTTCCCTTCCATTGTTTTTAGAATCATGGTTTATTATACAATTTGTGGTATTAAAACACTTTAAATGTATTTTTTCTGAAATCCATAAAACAGCTATTCTATTAGTGAACAGAAGCTATCACATTGTCAGCAACGGGGAGTTTGACTAGGATTCAACTCATTCCCAAAGTAACTTGTGTTTCTTTACTTACACTCTCTTTATTTTCCTTCAGTAGTTCTTAAATCCAGCTAATGCACAGAGGTTGAACATGTCTGATCATAAACCTAACAGCCTAAAAGTTGTGATTTCTGAAAGTAGATAGACAGACATGATCTATCAGTTTTTACTTATTTAAGCAGACAAACAGTCCCAAGAACTTCTGTGTTAATGCTATTTCTATTATACCACTTTTCCAAATTTAAGTAACATATTTCAGCAGCTCATTAAATAGATATATACATAAATAACAGGAACCCCAAAACCAAACATGAGAAAAAGTTTAGTCTTAAAAAGCATCATTTCAGTTGAGCAGCCAATTCACCACACAACTTGACAGTTCACTTCTAGAAACAAGAGATTCACTTCCATTTCCCTTCTAGAAGAAAATAATTTACAAAGAAGGAACTTGGAGAATTTCCTTGCTACCATACAGTGTCCCAGTTTGTGAGGAAGAGAGCTTGCTCACCTTAAAGCACTGCCGTAACACCTTCTTTCTGACTTTGCAGTGAAACATACATTTGTGGAGCTGACTACACTTTCTGATGAAAGCCAGAAAAGGTCCCACGTGTATCTTGCAAAGCATTCCGCAAGTGACAGAAAACCAAAAATGCCCATAAAGCTAACAGTGGAGAGAGAAAGGAAGCATGAAAGCAGCTAAAATCCTACAAAATGCCCAAACTCTGTAAGCTTCAATTCTTCCTCCAAAGCCAATGAGATCCTAGGATGCTTGCCTCTCTTAAACTTAGGCTTTCAGGCAATCACAGAAGGCAACTACTTGGAAAGCTTCCAGATTCAGAGATTCACCAGTACCATGAAATCCTACCAGCTCACATTTGTAAGAAAATAAAGACTAGTTTGGAGACTAGATTAAATTCCATTAGGATAATGAAGATGAAGCACATTTGGAACTGTTGAAAAAGTGCTCTCTATTGAATTCCATCCCACAACTTCAGGAAAGACGATCTCAAAACCAAATAACATAAAATGAAGATGTTCTGTTCCCCATTCTTCTGGTTTTCTTTGACATTCTCTTCTCCTCTTCACCTCAGTTCTTAATGCATCTTGTTCAGCATAAGGGAGGGAATAGGGGTTTCTGAACATATGCTGCTGCTACTGGTTTCAGTGTGGGAAGATGGGATTGAAGAAGAAAAAGGTAGACGATGTAGAATGCCACTGACTTCTGGAATTCTTTCTTAGGATGTGAAGTAGAGACATAGATTGCTTTCCTCATTTCAAAAAGCAGGAAGTGTATGTTTTGCCCAGAAAACTGAAAGCTGCTACTCATCATCACACATACCATTCAAACAAGGTAAGTTTGTTAATAATTTATTGTATGTATTCATAAATAACACTTTTTCCAATACAACAAACTTTAAATGTCTTCTACAGGTAAGGAAAGAAATCTAACAAAGTAAATCAAGAAATGAATAGTGAGTATGCTATTAATCCTCGCAAAAATAAAGCTGCTTTCAAAATAGGCTTAAGATGCCAAAGAGCCAATAAAACTTTACCATACCTAGATTAAAAATATTTTGAGCCCAGAAGCTAGGATCACAGTGGAACTGGATGGTATTGTTAGTCACTGGTGAGGCATCACACCTTGCTCTGAGAAGATACCGTAGTCGATACGTAATCTAAGACAGAAACAAACCAAATGTCTTTTAATCTGAGGCGTATCCAACCAGCACAGAAGTCTTAGCAAAAACTACAGAAGCCCAAACAAACACAAAAACCAAACACACACACCCCAAAAATATCCCAAATCCCAAAAATGACAACAGAGCCCTAAACAATCCCCTAGAGAACTGAGGTGAAAGAGAAATTTGTCCAAGTTACAATAAAAGAGGCTTTATTTACATCTTCCCCTTATTCCCCAAATTATTTTGAGATAGCAATTACACATCATCCTTTCATAAACTCAGTCACACTCAATGACTTGGAAATACTTTCAAGTAGGAATCACATAACCATCATTGGGTTTGGTTTTTTTTGTTTGTTTGGAGTTTTCTTCTTAGTTTGCTTTTTCCCCAAATCCAATGTTAGGCCGTTAACTTTTCTGTCAAAATATCCTATCCCTTTAGTCTTCAGCATCACTATAGCGTTGCAATATTTAACTTCATATCTGTTTGCATGGACAAGCAAAATCCTCAGCTTCATTTTTATCAATTTTTGAAGACTCAGAGGAAGGTAATGTCTGACAGAGCAATGCATTAGGTTTTACATTAAAATGCTGCACATCAGACTTTACGATATATAAATATTAACTGCTTGCGAACTCAAAAGCTGCAACAAGTACTGAAAAGAAGCTCCATGATGCAATATACCTTTTCTGGAGTGTTTCATGTTCCTATTTCTGCAGATGTACAAGAATTCTAAGGTAGTGTAATGGGAAAGAGTCATGACCAGAGAGCTAAATATTAGAAACACTTTGTGCTTATATTTAAGAGAAAATCATAAAAAATGACATACAAATACCCTCATTAGTAGGATGTTCTGATTCCCCAGTATTAATGACAAGCATGAGCATGTGAATCCACCTTAAGTATAGTCTCTAATTAGAGAGAGAGCTATCTTTGTAACCTTACCAAGCGCTTACTGTACAGTAGTGCTGTGCTGCTCCCACTGGAAACTGCCCACTTGGAAAAATTCATTACATGTTCGAGCTGTTTAGAGAGACCAGCCACCTCCTGTTGCTGCTGCAGAAGCTTCATCCGATGCTCTTTTGCCAGAGTCTGCAAGCAGAAAATTAATTCTAGCCAAAGGGTTCATTTTACGGTTAAAAGGCATTAGCCTTTGTATTTGTAATTCACAGCAATCGAGCAGTTTCACTTAGCTCTTTTAAAAAGCAGCCCTTGCTCTCTGACTGCAGCTATCAGTTAAGTCAGTATTTATTTATTCAAGATAGCGGGACTTTCTGTGCAGATTCCCATTTCCTCTTATGATACATTTTCATATATATTTGTGCCTCTAGGCACACACACTTTTTAAAATACAACTGGAGGCAATATTTTTCCAGATATGCATTCTAGACAATTCTCTCTTTTGCTATTGGATTGCTGAATTTATGAAAAATTCTGATGGACTTTTCACAAACGATGCACAGAATTATGCACAAACTGTAAGAGCAAATTACTGAAAAAACAACCACTTGATTCACAAAACAGGAAACACAGATAATAATGGCAAACAGAACTACAATCTCCCCCAAACCACACTGTCCTTCTCTCCCCACCAAAACCATACTTGCTGTATACGGTTAACATTCCAGGAGGAGTGCCCCTGAACTTGACATTTGACCCCTCCCCAGGGGTGGGTCTGGACACCATCAGGTGATGGTTAGCCCACTCACTGCTTCCTGTCCCATAAAAGCAGGGGGACTTCCTGTTCCTCTCTCTCTCTGGACCACACTGCAGCTCTCTCTCTCTGCACCCCTGCATCTCTCCACACACGTGGTCACCACCATGACAAACTCAGGTTGTATTTATACCTTTTGTATTTGTTATTCTTCCTTCCCTACACCTCTGTAACCTCCCTACCTTTGATATGCTTTTAAGTTATTGTTAAACTTTTCCTTTTTTACTTCCAAATCAAGTGAGATTGATTTATTTGGGTGTGCTTACCTTTCCTCTCTACTTCTAATGCCTTTCTTTGGGCAAGGAGCCGGGGCAGGGGGAGAGGGAAGGGCACTCTACAAATTGTCATTGGTTCTATCAAAATATATTAGAGTCTCTGGGAATTTAAATTCAAACCAAGACACTTGCTGAAGTGGCTTGTGTGAGAGATCTCTCCACTATGGAATTGCAAAAGGATATGCAGGGGTGGCTAACGCCAGATATAGATTTTACTTTAATGTTAATCCACACCAAAAAAAAAAAAAGGCTGACGTTTTTGTTTGTTATGACAGAAATGAAATTACCTCCAACTGATGCAGCAGAGCTTTTCCCTTTTTGTTTATTTCTACCATCAGTGTAAATATGGCGACTTTAATATGCTGTTCCACCTGCTTTTGATTCTGATTCACTTCAAGAATTCTGTAAGTAGACAGTATAGAAAATTATCTTCTTAATCTCACAAACCCAAACAGTACCAAAAAATCTCCCCTCTACTCTGTTGCTGGGACTATTAATATTTCTTGATCATATGCATCAATTAATACATATAACATCACATACTTGTAGTTCGGATAATCACTGGGAGAAACAGAAAGAGCAAGTATCAGTGGCTCTATGACAGATTAATTACTTGACAGGAAATTCTGATGATTAAGTCTGTAAAATTACTGACATCTGTCACTGAAAAAAAATAAATGTTCATTGTAATTAATATTCTTTTTAGTTGTCTGGCACATTTTTGGAATGGCCCATAGCAATCAAAACTGTTTCATTTCCACCTAAGTTAGAATGGCACTCCAGAAAAAAACAATAGTTTTAACTTAGCTATTTCAACACTAGTGCTCAACTTCATAACTGCAAAGCATAATCGTGCAGTTTGAAACCCACTACTGCTACTATGCAAGGGAGAAAACCACTTAGATGCAAGCAAGGAAAGGATGCCTGCTGCTGGTTTTCTTTTTTTTCATCTCCACCATCCTCAAAAGAAAGACAAAGAGAGACAAAGAATTCAAGTTGCACTCAGCATCCTGTACTGTGTTGAATCTTCCTGGGTACTGCCTTTGAGCTCTGCTGACATAAAGGTCTACTGCAGCACACATTTTGCAGATTTATTTTTCTCCTAGGTTTGTAGTACTGAGTGAAAAGCCCCAGGCATAAAATTATTACATAAGTCTTCAAATGTGTCACAAGCATTATGAAAACATGAGTCATAACCTTTCACTTTCTAAGAGGGAGCTATGCTAATAAAATAAGTGTGCCAGTGGTGGAGAAGAATATGACTGCCTTCTACAATCTTTATTGCATAAGTTGTTTTCTTGCAACTAACCTATTGCTGCCCAATTAAGTCCACAGGCTCAGTAAAAGAGTTACTTAACACTACCAAGTACATTAAACAGGCAACAGCCACTATGGCAAGAGTGAAGATTTTAGCATTTCTTTTTCTGGAAAGACAAAAGGAGAGGTACAAAATACACTAATTTAAACATTTCTAGAAATTACAGTGTATATAATGTTGCCCTCTGTGTAAGTCTTAACCTCAAAACCTGATACATACCTGTTTTGGATCTGCTTCCCTGTATATTTTATGTACTTAGTCTTCTCCATTAATTTGGTGATTAGTGTCTCAATGATAACTTTCTGGTTCTGAAAAGCTTCTTCTATAAATTGGTACCTGTAGCAGAAAACAGTGAGTACTTGCACACATACAAAAACTGTCATATCCTTGCTAGAAAGCAGAGTAGCTTAGAAATTACTTCTTTAAATGAAGAATGCTGCTGCTCAAGTCCAAAATTTAGCTGTCGTGATGGAAACACTATGTCAGCAAATGATGATATGTTTTACTTATATTTTAATATATAGCAATTTTTTTTGAGAATTAACGATTTTCATAGATACAAGGGGATATTGTGTGACCATAGCCTGATTTTAGCAAAAGGAAAATTAATGTTGTGCTGTAGTCATCACTTTGTAAAGGAAAAGTGCATGTAAGTTATTACTTCGTGCAAGATCAGGATGTAGAAATTGAAGGAAGGGGGAAAATGTCACTGAGTCAGCAGAAGTCAGCAACATTTTACATCAAGGATCTGAACTCACAAACAATTTGAGGAGAAGAGGTGGCACATTCTAAAACAGATATAAGGTCTAAGAAGAGAAAAATTGAAGAAAAAGACTTCAATTCTGCAAGAGCAAAGTTTAGTCTGTTCCAAGCAGCCAACACTTGTCCACCTATCAATACTCTCTTGGTCAGGCATGCAAACTCTTTGACTGGCTGCATCAACTACAGTGAGCACACTAATTTTAAGAGTACTTCTGTCCCAGATGACTACTGTATGCCTTAGCCAGCAAGATTGTCTTGTACTCAGTAGTTGTATATAATCTTGCTTTTCATCTTGGGTGGCTAGTAAGAAATGACCAAATAACAATAATCCAAAGATCTCAGTGTTATATAAATAGTGTTGTCAAAGTACAGCATAGCCAAACTTTAGAGCTACTCTTCCTTTTAAAGTGCTCTTCACAGAAAAAAATGCCCATTTGCTGTGTTTTGAAATTGCTTGGTAATGTTCTGTTATATAATCATCTTAAAGGACAAAAGGAAAAATTACACAGAACTGTATAGTTGCATAACACAGCCTCTGTGCTTTCTAAGGACTCTCTGAAGAGCTGCATAGCAAAATATTCTATTGAAATAATTTGACAGTAAACAAAGGTCTTCTGCTTACATCACTAAATTCAGAACTGGAAGAACTAGGTTTTTTTCTGAAGTATTGCACACTCATCAGCCACACTCTTTTGGGTATCTTCTCTCTTTATTTTTGAGTGTCATTTCTGAGCAGCAACTGATACTTTGCACTTTCTTTGCCTGACTGTATTCTACACAGCTAGAGCTACAAACAACTTGAAGGTACCTTCCTAGAAGTGACCTGCACAAAGCATATACTGTGTTTTGATACCTGTGCTCTTTGTGCTCTAGTAACTGGCAGTCTCGGCAGGTCAGCTTGTCACAGGTTTCACAATACAATTTCAACTGCTCCTTTTTGTGGTATGGGCAAAACACAGGCCGCTGACTGGTCACACCAACTGCCTCTGTTGAATAAAGGAAGACATCAGTTCAGTCTCATGAAATTATTAAATATTTCCATTCTCCTGTTTTTCTTTACCATATTCCTGACCAAGATGCTAGAAGTCTGAAACTGGAATCACACTTCATCTTAGCTATGTGAAAGACTGTGCTTGTCTTCCCCTCAATTGATTAGACATGAAAGAGTAGGTGATAGCTCTTATGACTGCACAGTTCTGTTGTTGCCCTGTTCCTGAGGTGCTGAAGCACATCCAAAGATTGTCAGTAAAGCTGGTGAACAGCCTAGATCACAAGCCTTACCAGGAGACAGAATTGGGGTTGTTTTAGTACTAAGAAATGGACACTCTGGGGAGACCTTATCACCCTCTAGAACCACCTGAAAGGACGCTGTAGCAAAGTGGGGAGGTTATCTTTTTTCCCAAGTAACAAGTGATAGGAAAAGAGGAAACAGTCACAAGTTGTGTTCAGAGGAGATTTAGATCGGTCATTAGGGAATATTTCTTCTTCACTGAAAGGATTCTCAAGATCTGGAACAGACTGCTCAGGGAAGTGGTTGAGTCACCAGCCTTGGAGGTATTTAAGAGATGTGTGGATGTGGTGCTTAGCATCATGGTTTAGTAGCAGTGTTGTGGAGGGCTCAAAGGCCCGAAAATCGTCTTGTTTATGCCTTGCCTTGCCTGGACATGTTTTGCTGCCCAAACCAGAGGTAAACACATTAAATGGATAAAAGGGGCACAATAGGCCTGGTGCCATGAAGTCTGGCCTGCCCAGGGTCCAGGTTGTATAATGTGGGTGTAAACATATTTGTGTAAGCCCATGCGCCCAGCTCATGCTTGCCCAGTGCTAGGCATGTGTGTTTACCATGTTTGGAAAGTCCAGGCCTGTGGCTTTTGCCAATTATGGTATTGCTTGGCTGACTGCCAAAACCCCGATTGGTCATTGTGATGTCCAAAGGGCCATTAATCTCAGCCCACATTTGATAAATAGAGGCACATAGGTAAACAATGTGCTCACCTGCTCACGCTCAGGCTCAGGTTCACTTGCTCGTTCAGGCTCACTGGCTCACTCACTTGCTCATTATTAGGCTTAAGACTTGCCAGCACTGCATGCCTATTTGCTTTGCTGTTAATACAGAGATCAGTCTCCCAGCCAGCTGTGCACATTTGTACGCCACTGCGGTGAGTTATCAGGACCAGATCCTGTATTGCCTGTCTTTACCTATGGAGCTCGGTCTCCCGTGCAGCTGTGCATCCTATTGCACCCCCACATCCTATTGCAACCCCGCTGCCTTATCACTGCCTGGTAAGCGCTACTGTCAACGAAGTCACCAGGAGCAGGCCCACCTGCCTGCAGGCGATCAGCCTGCTAGCCAGAGTGAGACCATGCTCAGACTGCACGGCACTGTACTCCTTCTGCACCTGAGGTCCTGCCAAGAATTCCTGGACAGAGCATCCAGGAGAAGCCAGGAGACAAGGGCAGAGATTGCATCCTTCGCCAGGAGAACAAGGTCAGAGACTGTCATTTCCCCAGAATCCGGGAAGATTCTCCTTTCCCCTGAAGCCAGGAGGATTCCAGACTCAAAGTCCACGGGCAAAGACTCCCCTGAAGTGTGGACACTAGTAATAGGCTGTGACGTAGCCCCAGAGTGTGATTGACAATTAATAAGAATTTGTAAGTAAATGCTTTAATGCCTCTGTAATTCCTATCGCCCCTGCCATAGAGCAGAAAGAGCTTTCAGCCCACTCTGCTGGGCAAATAGTATATTGACCCCCAAAGCGGTATTTGCCATGGATTCAGGAAGGGCAGATCCTGCCTCTCCAACCTGATCTCTTTCTATGATCAGGTGAGCCGCTTGGTGGATGTGGGGAGGCCTGTGGATGTGGTCTATCTGGACTTCAGCAAGGCCTTTGACACTGTGCCCCACAGCAAACTGCTGGCTAAGCTGTCAGCCCACAGCTTGGATGACAACACTCTGTGCTGGGTGAGGAACTGGCTGGAGGGCCGAGCCCAGAGAGTGGTGGTGAATGGTGCCACATCCAGCTGGC
>WAAF01000837.1:1168419-1197909 GCA_013400475.1 Tricholaema leucomelas | reverse complement strand
GAGGAGAAAGTTCTTCACTGAGAGAGTCATTGGACACTGGAATGGGCTGCCCAGGGAGGTGGTGGAGTTGCCGTCCCTGGAGCTGTTCAAGGCAAGATTGGACGTGGCACTTGGTGCCATGGTCTAGCCTTGAGCTCTGTGGTGAAGGGTTGGACTTGATGATCTGTGAGGTCTCTTCCAACCCTGATGATACTGTGATACTATGATACTATGAAAGTCCTCTCTCTGTTTATAGTTTGAATGTATGCTAGTTATTAATAACTTAGGGTGTGGTACTAATGCTATAATGTACTCCATGACTGTGTAGATCATTTTAATATTAAATACAGTGGTTGGGGGTGGTGAGAGTTCAGAATATTGAAGTTAATAAATATATATTTTTATAGAATATTATCTCACATCAATTAATTTCTACCCTCCACCACTATTGGTGTAGGTGGCAGAATATCCCTCCACGACAAGTAGACACTGCAGTGTTAGATTAACAGTTCAAATGATCTTACAGGTCTTCCAACCTAAACAATTATATGACTCTAAGTATGCATCAGGCCACCTAATCAATGAAGTAACAACTTAAACTGTAATGTCTCACTCTTGATCAAGTATGGAGCTAAAACTCTCTCTCATGGACAACATGGAGAATATTTTTTACCATACCTCATTATGGCCTCACGGATGTATTTACAAAACAAGAAGCGAGTACTGTTGCAGTTGCAGATACTGCACAATCAGCGAGTTCCTTTCTTAAATGAAATGAGATTGTTGACTTAATTTGTTGGTCTGTCTTCTTTCTCAAATGGGTGAAAGGCAATTTGAGAATACCAAATCACAGATATTCAAGAGTGTAAAATATGGAGCATATAATAACCAGATGTTACTACTGCCCTTCAGTAGTAAGAATATCACTTCAGGTTCTAGTGAGCAAACACCAAAGAGTGTAGGAAATATCACTACATGATAGAAATGAAATCTGTTAACAATTTAACTTAAATTTCTTGTAAGTTAGGTTGGACTCTGAGTTCATGAGGGTTACATGACCCATAACAAAAACTGACTTCACACTGCAGCACATTCTTCACCGTAGATCAGTAAGGTCTCTTTTCCATATCTATTTTCCTATTCATTTACTTATTTTCATAAAGCCTGCACCAAGTTATTTTCAGATCTATATCCTTTGATTTCAAATAATTTTCACTGCACAGCAGTCTTTGAGGAGGGTTGAATGAACAGAGAACATTCCTGCCACAAAGTCACATTCAGCATGTCTGACACTTTTACCTACAACTTTTCCCCTTTCCTCAGTATTCACTCATCATTAACCACATCTGAAAGTGGAATGCAGAATATAGTGTGTATCTCCTAAGTCTCATATTGAAACTACCCTTTGAGCACTAACAATTACAGAAATTAAATCCCATAGTATCCATAAAATTCACAGGGCTAGATATGGTAGAATTAAAATAAACACATTGTTATACATGCATTGATAATAATACATACTGCTTTATGAAAATTATTTTTATAATTACAAGTCATGCAAGTCCAATGGACTTATTAGTAACTGTCAGATTGTCAACATCCTGTTACGTTTCATTCTCCTACAATGCCACTAAAAGATAAGACACAACTGGCCTGAACTGAAACAAAAGAGGTTCTCGATTAATGAAAGTACAAGCTTTTTTACCATGAAAATAGTCAAGATTTCTCAGAGAGACTATACTGTACATCACAACCATCATTGTTGGTTCTCAAGGCCCAAATGGACAGAGCCTTGAAGAACTTCATCTGATCTCATAACTGACTGATTTGAACAAGAGGCTGGACTAGATCTCCTGAGGTCTCTTCCAGTATGAATTATCATATATCCTATTGAGGAAAAATATCCCAATTCATAGCACATTTCCCTTTAATTTCTAAGGCAAACTGTTTCAAACTGCAAATACACTTAGCTGAAATGTGAATTTTGGTATGCTTTACTCCTAACAGAGCAGGCTTTATTATCAGAGTGCTGGAAAAGTACAATCTATCAGTGCACCTTTTGCTGTAATGTATGACAACATAGTTCACATAAACCATTTGGTGGACCTCTAGAAAAAAATGAGAGAAGCCAAGTGCATAAAGTAGTATTTTTTCTGCACCTGATCTCTAAAATCTAGGCAATAATTTGCAATCCTTTCAGGTGAAAGATAAGGCATATTTATTGTTTTAAAAACACTTTGCATAAAAAATAAATGAAATATCAATCTGCAGGGCTTCTTAAAACTATGAAACGTATCTGACAGAAAAAATTTCCAGCTGTCTTGGTGGTTTGCCACCCAGCCATGACAAAGTCTCCCTTTTCAATAGGTATGGTCTAAAGCATCAAAAGTTTAAAATAGAGTTTTCCTTTTTGTGAGTTGGATCATTTAAGAGATCCATTTAGACAGGGAGCAGGTAAAGAAACACAGAATTCATTTAAATGTTTACAGCATTCAGCAGATTTGTTGCCACAAGGAAGGAAGTTATTGAAGCACATCAATTACCAACCAGAAAAATAACATAGTTCCATGGATTCATATACATCAAAGGGTTGCATCATAATGAATCTGTCCTTTCACATCTGGCCAGTACCTGATGGGAGCCTACAGGACAGCTGGAGCTGGGTAGATGCAGATTAGACATTAGGAAGAAGTTCTTTACTATGATGATAATGAGACACTGGAATGGGTTGCCCAGAGAAGTTGTGGACACCTCATCCCTTGAAGTATTTAAGGCTTCATGCAACCTGGTCTGGTGAGAAGTGTCTGTGTTTGTGATAGGGATGTTGAAATTAGATGATCTTTAAGGTCCCTTCCAACTCTGGCCATTTTGCAATTTGATGACTTAGCAGAATTAAGGAAAACATTTTTTTGTATTTATTACTTCAAAAAGAAATGTGATGATCTAATAGTCTTGCAACACAGCAAATATCCTTTGTGAAAGTATAAACCAAGTGTGTTACCTGGAGATACTTCCTCTTTCTGTCTTACAGTATGATCCTTTGTGAATTTAACTCTCTGGTGGGCTCTGATGCAAGTCTTGCATAACCATTCTACACATTCCACACAAAACCCATGGGCTTCTGCATTGTCTTCACAGCTTGTGCAGACCTGACATGAGGAAGAAAAGGCAGCTGTTAAAATAAATACGAAACACACACAAAACTATTATTCATATGTAATCAGTGCATTTTTACACTTTTCTGAAAGCAGTGGAATGAGAACAGAAAACTGCCTGAGGTACAGGAACACTATATTAACCAGATAAAAGTAATTGAACTTGACTTAAAGAAAGTGGTCCATTTGTCGGTGTTACTCTAATTTATCTGTCATCATGAAAATCGAATCATTATTTTCTGCCCAACACAGCACACTCAGAGGCCACACAATGTTTACTATATACAATATGCTCATGTGAAATATTTACTAAAGAGAACATGACCAGCACTGCTCTAATTTTAGAAGCCTCCCTCAGTCCACAGAGAAGCTTTACTCTTTGTTTCTGTTCACCTGCTTAGTTTCAGGAAGAACACACACTATTGAACAGCAGGATTCTTCTCAAGAATCTCTGTCACCACTTGAAGACGTTTCAGTTAAGCTAATCAGTAAAGCTACCCTCAAACAGACGTGCAACCAATGCACACCAATTTTCAAACTGTGGCTTGTTAATTCCTTGGGCTCTCTGGACTATGCTCAATAAATCTGGGGAAAAAAAATATTAATTAGGGAAAACAAATCTGATAGCAGACCAAAACCTCTCTGCATGGAGTCAATGCACAAAAAATTCCTACAGATCCAGACTTTGAACAACAGGCTGAAAACTATGCATGAAGGATAACATGTTCTTAACATTAAGTCCTTCTTTACAACACCTCTATAGTCATACTTTCTGTGTGGTTTTGGTTATTTGGTGAACATGTTTATGCAGATACTTCAGGTAACTACCACCCATTTCTATCAACATTTAGCCCTGATGCAAACAGCCTCAATGTCTGAAGTTGGCTATATCCTACAGATCATAAGGACAGAATTTTGCTAGCAACAGCCACAAGAAAAAAAAAAAATAAGATTCAATTCCCAAATTAAAAAAGAAAAAAAAATCCAAGTTCTGCACCCACATGAAATAAATATAGATTAAGTTAAAAAGGAAGTAAATATTTATATCCTAAGCAGTAAGGTAATATATATGTAGAACTATGTCCCAGATTCCCCTTCAAGAAAAAGAGGAAAATTAGCACACAACTTGCCTTAGGCCACATAGTAAGTTACTGACAGAACTGGAATTTGAACATAGGAGTTCCAGATTCAAAATGTTGTGCTTATTCTTCTGGATCATGCTGCCTCTCAAAGGCAATTTCTGAGAAATGATGATATAATACAAGGGTTGTGTTGTGGAGGGCCCATAGGCCCAAAATAGGCTTATACATGCTTTGCCTTGCCTGGACATGTTTTTCTGCCCATACCAGAGGTAAACACATAAACGAACACAGTAGACCTGGTGCCATAAAGTCTGGCCTGCGCAGGGCCCAAGTTGTGTAACACGGTTGTGTAAGTGGTTTCGTAAGCCCCACGTGCCCAGCTCATGCCTGTCTAGTGCAAGGCCCGTGCTTTTCCCAAATTAGGGAAAAGCAGGCCTGTGGACCCTATCTAATATGGTATGGTTAGGCTAACTGCCAAGCTGATTGGTCATTCTGGTGGCCAAGGGGACATTAATCTTAGCCCACATTTGATAAATAGAGGTACAAAGGTAAACAAAGTGCTTATGCCCGCCTGCTTGCTTGCTTTTGCTTCACTATCTATTTTTCTCTATGGAGACAGAATCTCCCATGGGCTCCCAGCCAGCTGTGCACACTTGAACGCCACTGTGGTGAGTCACCAGGACTAGATCCTGTATTGCCTACCTCTACAGAGCTTAGCCTCCCGTGCAGCCGTGCACCCTATTGCACGCCCGGAGCCTTATCACTGCCTGGTAAGCTCCACTGCTGTGAGTTACCAGGAGCAGATCCTGGATTGTCTGCATGCGATCAGCCTGTGTGGTCAGCAAGACACCGTGCTGAGACTGCATGACATCCTGCCTCTGCACCTGAAGGTCCTGCCTAAGAATCCCTGGACAGACGGTTGAGAAGAAGCCAGGAGAACAAGGTCAGAGACTGTCCTTTCCGCCTGAAGCTGGGAGAATTCCAGCCTCGCCATCCATGGGCAGAGTTCCTGAAGACTGGACACTTGTATAGGCTGTGACGTAGCCCCGGAGGGTGATCAATAATTAATAAGAATCTGTGAGTAAATGCTTTAATGCCTCTGTAATTCTCTACTGCCTTCTGCCATAGAGCAGAAAGAGCTTGGGCCCATCTACTGGGCAAACAGCGTATTCACCCCAGGCAGCATATTGACCACAGGGAAATTCCTCTCTCTGTTTATAGTTTCAATGTTTGCTAGTTATTAACAAGTTACTGCTGGATGTTATTCCTAGAATGTCTTCCATAACCGTGTAAGAACAAATATTAATATTAAAATTCAGTGGTTGGGGGTGGTGAGAGTTCAGGATATTGAAATTAATAAATTATATATTTTTATAGAATATCATCTTGCACCTACTATTTTCCCCCCTCCGCCAACAGTTGGTGTAGTCGGCAGGATTATACAATGATGGAGACATTGTACAACTTGGGATATAATATCAAAGGATATGGGCTAGAGTGGACAGCTAAAATTGCTGCCAGCCCAAAATCTTATTTGAAAAACTAGCAAAAAAATGCTCAGGAAAATCACACTTTAATCCTGACTACCTGTGTAGTGCAGACACTGACAGAGCTAAGAAACGCTGATGAAAAACTTCTGAGCCTAGAGAGACAGAATGAAAATTTGACATTTCAAAACCAGAGGCTTTTTGATTCAGTGTCACTGCGCATTTTGCAAGATGCAAAAGCAGACTGTATTTCTCCACCATTCTCACTAGCAGAGAGTGGGGGGATGGAGGTATTTACTCACACATTAGCTAACACAAAAGATGTGGCTCTGCCTTCAGGGGAAGATTATATGTTTTTATAGAATATCATCTTGCACCAACTAACTTTCCCCCTCCGCCAACTGGTTGTTGACCCCTCTTGGAGTTTGAAGCAGTTGTTTTTGATTAAAGGTGATCTGCAACAGGAAAAAAAATAGGGCTTGTGCCCCTTTTCCTGTTTCTTTACAAAAAGAAGGAATAAATTTTTACTTTAAAAATCTTAATTTTTATGTTTTTGTTGTTTTTCCTCTTTCTTTCCAGGCTTCTCTTAACAATAAAGAATCTAGTCATATCCAGAATAGTTGACTAGAAGTCAGAACATCATAAAAAGTGAAAGTAAACCAATTAAAGGAAGTGATTGGTAATCGGGAAATTGAAGATTTTTACTTGTTCTTCACCCCTAATTTCAACGATGTTTTGTAGGAAAAAAAAAGTATTCTTAAGGACTCAGCACAGCTTCTTGAAAAATATTTAGAAGAATCAAGTATCACTGAGGCATTACTTCAACATTACAGCTGGCAGAAAGTCCCGTCCTTCTCCTTTGCCAATTGTCTCTTCCTCAGGTGTGCCTATGCAATGCTCTGCAGGGCTGTGGTGTAAAAAAACAGATTTATTAGATCACTGTATAGCCCAAGGATCAGTTACAGCAGCACTGCTGACTGGGCAGTGAACTACTGCAGAATGAGAAGGAAGTCTTGTTGCCAGATTGATATGATCGTGCCAAGACTCTAGATGCCCAGAGGTATTTTTGCAAATTACGAGTGGAAAATAAGAGATTGGGTATTTATCTTTCTACTGAAAAAAAAAAGCAACCACCCAAACAAAAAACAACTGTAAAAATAAAATAAGCAAAAGAAGAAACAACAACTGAAAAGTCAGGCATTAAGGCAATTAAACACATTTTAAACAAAATCAAATGAAAACACATTCAATGATTGTGCAATGGCTGCCTAAACAAACCCCAAGCAACAACCAAGTAAACAAGTAGCTTTTCCAGGTCATTTTGAGCAAACTTAGGTGGATAAACTTGCTATGTGCCTGGGCCTTTAAGTAAATTCACAGGATTTCTGAAGTTATTCATTACTCTTAAACTCCAAGTGCTTCATCTACCTTTTTTTCCCTCAATATCCTTCAGTGTTTTTTGAACTGATTTGACCTGCTATGGTTGCAATGAGATGAAGATTGTGGTACAATAATCAACAATCAGGTGCTGCTGAATGAACTGAAATTTCTCCTTTGTAGTCCCAAAAATATGCTTTCCAACATCATATTCTTCAAAGCCACCACATTTTTTCATAGACATCACAATTTGTGCTGTCAAAAGAGCTATGCCTTCTAGGTAGAAACTAGATTTGCTCCTACCCACTTCTTACTTCAACTATGCATTTTCAGCTATAGCTTGGATTTTGCTGGAATTTCTAGTTACTAGAGTAAGTCACACAGCTAAAGTACATGAAGTACAATTATTGCAAATATCTGCTACACTTTTGCAAAACCTAGAACTTATTTCAATCTTATTTTTGTGTCTCATACAAGCAGTGTTCCTGTGATTTCAAAGAAAACTCTACCTAGTTAACCTAAAAGCCTTTATTCTGGTTAGACAGATACTTAACTGAGTTTTCCTTGTAATTATATTTAATTCAGTTACTACTTTTGGTACTTATAACCCTGGGAAGTGTTCATTCCTCCTTCATTCAAATGTAACACAAGCTGAAATTACTCTGCATGATGCAGTTAAGTCCAGTTATTTTTCTGTTGTAAAAGCTTGTATATTTATTTAAACAGATGAAAGGGTGGAGGTAACAGAGCTGTCTTCTCAGCTACTGTAGTAACTAACCGCTTTCAATTAAATACCTTGAGTATTAAAGAGATCAAGCAAGTAAAGTTTTCCAAGTTTCAAAAGAAAAGAAAGCAAAGCAGTCCAGAGGAGTATTCAGTAAATTAATGTTCCAAACTTCAGCAGTGTGAATTAGATGCAGTCGTTGCTCCTATTAGATCCAGAAAGCAACAATAGTAGTAGTTACATAACTGTCTCTTGGCACATTGAAAACTAACAAAGACTTTTGAGACATTCTTGCCTATGTGTAACTCCCAAGTACAAACCACATGCTGACAGCTCAAAATACAGGAACCCTGATCAACATGACCTTCTCTCTCTAAAGTTCCATCAACAGCTGTCACACCAGGGCCAAGAAAGCAGTTGCAGAACATATAAGAATTTATGAGTTCTATGTTTTCTTTATGCTAAAGTTGTTTTGCTCCTTAAGTTTTCAGCAGAAATGGCTAATAAGCACAGATATGTATGTAGAGTACTGAACCGCCTAAATCAAGCTCAGATTATTTTAATTTTAGATAGATGAATGGCATTTTAATGGGTTCTCATAATTTCTTACCCCACAGTGCCAGGCTCCATGACATGCCATTTACTCCTACAGTTTTAATTCAGTGTTAAAATCTGCTTTAGCAGTATTACTGTTTTAAAACCAAATTACAACCAATCATTGAATTGGAAAGAGTTTTTTTGCAGTCTCTCTGGAATTGAAATAAACCAGTCTTTCTGGACAACACACTTACACAGGCTAGTGGACCAGTGGTTCTAAGCCACAGTATCACATGGACAGAACCCACGGCTTGCCTCTAACTCTAGTTTCATAAACATCCTGCTAAAGCTGCCAAACTATCCAAGCCAAACTAACCATCTCAGTAGAAAACTCTAAGCAACAGGTTTTGACAGAATTTGAATAATCTCTGATCAGGTATTTCCTGCAAGTGTCAGTATGTTTTCCACTTTCAATTTCTCTGATCTGTTGCCTACCTCATACAGCTAATTTTTCTTTATTTTCTCTTTGCTCTTTTCAAAGGCAAAACAACAGAGGCTGTTTAGATGGAATGTATCATCCTTAAACCTTTTAACATTACCCCTCCAAAGGCACACTGATCTGTTTAACTATTATGGAGTTAACTTTGCCATTCCACAACAGACAGCTTTCTAGAATGGTTTAGCTTGTTTTTTCTTTCAATGTCAAGTACAAAAGAATGTCTGAAAAGCTTCATTATCATAACAAAATAAATCTACTTAAACAAAACAGAACTGTGTACCCTTCATTTCCAAGAAGTAAGTTACACACACACTTGGCATACTTTAACAAAACTAGCTCCATTAAATAAAAACAAAGGTCAGCAGAAAACGCATGAATATACTACTCTGCTGATTCAGCAAAGTCTGCTGGTTTACCTTTAACTGCTCCAGAAAGTCTGATGAGTTCAGCCGGGGAACTTAGCTGATAGTTTTTGTTAGGGAGAGAGAGAAACATATGAAATGGAAGAGTAAGATGCAAGTCTGACAAGGGAGCTCAAGGAAACATAAATGCTTTGATGAACCTCTCTGAATCTGCTCACACCACTCAACAATGGATGAGTCCAAACCAGCTGCTGAAATATGTGGAATTTCTCTGAATCCAAGATCCAAAGGTAAACAAAAAAAGACAGCTCCTACCTTGGAAGTGCCTGACTTGCCACGATACCAAGTTTGGTGGATACTCCACTCTAGACCCATCAAAGTATACACAATTGTACTTGATTATGATCAATTTCAAGAACATACAGAACTCTTCTTGAATTTTGGATACAACATGCAAGACTGAAAGGTGCCAATCCCTCACTTAACTTTCAAAGACAGCAGAAAAAAATAGAAGGTGGGGGTTGGGGTGGGAGTGTGTGTGAAGGGATGGAGAAGAACATTAAAAAAATACTTTGTCACTAAACCTAGAAATAATAATTGGACTTCTACAATCATTCCCCAAAGCAACATCTTAGAGGACTTGTTATGTAACTCAGTAGAGGTTATGGCACCGGCCCAAAAAAAAAATTCAGGACTGCTTCTGCATTACAAATCCTAATTTTAAAATCACTGGAATAGTTATAAGCAAGTTTTCAGTGCATCAGGGACTATTCACTTGCTTAATCTTCCTGGTAGAGTATTGAGAAACTGTAAATCTCACAACCATCTCCAAAACTCAATATGTTCTCTCTGCAACACCCAGGTGAAAAATAAAACAAAACCAAACAAAAACCTCCAACAAATCAATCAACCAAAAATCTCTCAAACCAAAAATCCCAGAAACAAAAACAAACCAACCCCTCAAGAACAAGAAAATAAACAAGAGAATAAAACCAAAGCACAACAAAAGCAAACTTCAAATTGTCCTACATTAAAAGGACACTGCTCATACTTCAGGAGACTCCCAACAAAATTTCAGTTTCTAGTATGGTCTATCACTTAGCAGAAATCCAGTTGCAAAATAAGACATAAGTTGATGGCTGTTCTAAAGAGATATGACGTTTACGTCTTTAATAGTCAATGAGTTGTTATCAAAAACTTCCATGTGTTCCTGAAAGCCATACCCATCCATATATGTAAGCAAAAGATGCAACTATGCAGAAAATAAAGGACCTCTTCAGAAGCTGCCCCTCAAAACAAGCACATCATGAACCAATGATACAGATGTCTAAAACAGTAAAGGGAAAAACAGATGCATTTTCACAACAGAGTGTGCCATGCTAATGTTAATGGATGAGTTGAAATGCAAGCCAAATTGACACAGCAACCTTTATGTACTGTTATTATGAAGAATGCAGCAACATATCATAAATAATTCAGTCTCTTTATAAGTTCCTGGAGTTTAATAAAATGTTTAAGAGTAATGACATACTTGAGACACTCTTTTACTAGCTAAAAAAGATGTGCAATACTTTGATACCAGAGATTGCTAAATTGTGGCCCTACATAAATGCAATTATTTATGTGGTACTGCATCCACACTAGTACTTTCCTCCTGACAAAACACCATGAGAGGAAAAAAAAGAAACAACAAATAAACAACAGTATTACTATTCAAGATAAGCAGGTTTTGGTTTTACAAGATGGACATTTGATTGCAAAAGGAAGAGGCAGCCTGTATAAGACAAATAAGAAACCCCTACAACCCCTGCATATCATCTTCCCCAATTAGAAATTTGAGCCTCTTGCTTGGTGACTGCATTCCAGCTATTCAGTGCCATGTTCTGTCAGTGCTGTGATAAGAAAAATAAAGTTTCTCCGACTAGAAGATTCTATTTCACATCAAGAGTTCTTAATGTTCTCTTCACCCACTATTCAGGTGTAAAATGATGAGCTCAAAATGAATTAAAAAAAAAAATCTATTCAGGGAATAAAATGCAAGCAAACAGTGCTGGGTGCTGTGGGGAGGCTTCTCTGCCAACAAGCACCCAGCACTGATGGGCTCATTTTAAGCCCATCATTTATTACAATTTGGTGCCGAAATTCAGAATGGTCTTGGACTTCAGATTCTGGTTGAGGTAAGAAGAAACTTGCCCCACTTTACTTGGAAATTGGAAAAACTGGATAACTGGCAAGAGAGAGAATTAGAGGTATTGCTGAGGGAGGCCCAAAAGGTGTATGTTAGAAGAGATGAGGAAAAACAAAGAGCAAAAGCAAAACTCTTCATTGCAGCAATCAAAAAAGGTCATAAGCTAAAGACACAAAACCCTGAAAAATCAAAATCAACTGAGTGACTCCAAAAAAATCAGGAAAAAATAAGTAGTGTCCAAATCTGTTATTATTGTAACAAAAAGGGGCACATTCAGAGAAATTGCCACAAACGTGAGCAAGATGAAGAAATGTTTAAAGAACAATAGGAGTGTCAGGGGCTATACCTTTTGGGGACTTCAACATCTAACAAGCCCTTGATAAAGTTATTAATAGGTTCCCCAAAAGAAGAAATATCCTTTTTAGTTGATAGAGGAACAGAGAGATCAACTATTCAAAAACTCCCTCAAGGGATTAAGGAGGGAAAGAGAAATATGACTGTAGTAGGAGTGAAAGGAGAATCCTTTAAAGTCCCAGTATTAGAAAATGCGGAAATAGAATCTCAAATTTGTCTAAATGATCTCCTCTTATTGCCAGAGGCAGAATATAACCTTTTAGGGAGAGATTTAATTCTAAAACTGGGACTAAACATCCACACACAGAATGTATGCCCTCACCACCAAAGACGAGGAAGCTGTTGACCCATGAGTCTGGTATCAGGAGGGAGATATGGGGAAATTAGATATAGACCCAATAGTGATTCAAATAATGGGCCCTCATCTTCCTATAAGAATTAAACAATATCCTATCTCATTGGAGGGAAGAAAAGGATTGAAACCTATAGTTGATATACTTTCAAAAAAAGGAACTTTAAAACCCTGTATGTCTCCTCATAATGCCCCAATATTACCAGTCAAAAAGCCAGATGGGTCTTATAGGATGATGCAGGATCTAAGTGCTGTAAATCAGAGAACCATTACCAGATTCCCTGTGGTAGCTAACCCTTACACCTTATTAAGTCATTTATCTCCTAAACATGTTTGGTACAGTATAATAGATTTAAAAGATGCATTCTGGGCATGTCCTCTCGATGAGACATCAAGGGATAACTTTGCATTTGAATGTGAAGATCCAGAAACAGGTTGAACGCAACAATAAGCAAAGGACTGTTTTACCTCAGGGATACACAGAAACACCAAATTTATTAGGGCAGGCTCTACAGAAAATATTGCAATCCTTCACTCCTCCAGGGAATACTAAATTATTACAATATGTAGATAATTTGCTGATAGCAGGGGAAACCAAAACTGACACTCACAAGCCACAATCAAATTATTTAATTTTCTCAGGGAGAAAGGATTAAAAGTACCAGATCAAGACCGATCTTTTTATCTTTTTGTGAATACCTCTTATCAAACTGTATATGGGGTTATAACACAGGACTGGGCAGGAGCTAAAAAGCCTGTGGGACACTGTTCCAAATTACTGGACCCAGTTAGTCAGGGATGGCCAGCTTGTTTACAAGCTCTGGTGGCAACTGCACTGTTAGTAGAAGAGGCTAGAAAAATAACTTTTAATGCCCCTCTTAAGGTTTATACACCACACAATGTAAGGGAAGCGTTACAACAAAAAGCAGAGAAGTGGCTGATAGATAGCAGAATCTTAAACCATGAGGCAATCTTAATAGATTCTCTAGATTTGGAACTTAAAACAACTTCAGCACAAAGCCCTGCACAATTTTTATTTGGAGAACCTGGAAATAACCTTCAACATAATTGTATAGAAGTAATAGAATTACAAACTACTAAGATCAGACCAGACCTTGAAGAAACTGAATTAGATGAGGGAGAAAAATTATTTATAGATGGATCATCTCAAGTTGTGGAGGGAAAACGAATATCAGGATATGCAACAGTCAATGGGGATGTAAAGATAACTGAGTCAGGACCTTTAAATGCGGTGTGGTCAGGACGTCAGGACAAACTTGTGACTGTATGCTCTATTAAGAGCATTAGAATTACTAAAGGGAGGAGTTAGTAAAATGTATGCAGATTCAAAATATGCTTATGAGGTTGCTCATATCTTTGGAAAAATTTGGGAAGACCAAGGGCTAATGAATACACAAGGTAAGGGCTTGATTCACTAAGAACTAATAACAAAAATTTTGAAGGCATTGAAATATCCTAAGAAGGTACGGTGGTAGATATAAGAGGACATCAAAAAGGGATAGGCCATCAAATAAGGGGAAAGAACACAGCAGACAAGGAAGCTCAGGAGGTGGCACTAAGATCCCAGGCTACAGTGAAAACAGATGTATTGAAAAAAAAGACTAATGAGGAAAAAATAAATATAGTTTACAAGAGATACAAAATATTAATACATTAGTATCTGAATTTAAAGAAGGAAAGTGGATTTTGCCTGATGGGACAGAAATATTACCCAAAAATTCTGCCAAGAGGATTATTAATCAGTTACATGAAAGAACACATTGAGGAGCAAAGGCTTTAAGTGATCAATTTTTTAAGTACTGTGTGTGTATAGGAATTTATTATTTGGCTAAACGAGCCACCCAAGGATGTTTAACTTGTCACAAGATAAATAAGAAAGCTCTAAGACAGACTTCATCAGGAGGAAGGAAAACAGCATATAGATCTTTTGAAAGGATTCAAGTAGGTTTCACCGAGTTACCTAAAGTGGGGCAGTGGAAGTATTTATCAGTAATAGTGGATCAATTGACCCATTGGGTGGAGGCTTATCCCACAGCTCGGGCCACTGCCCAATCAGTAGCTAAAATATTGATGGAGCAAATAATCCCAAGGTTTGGATTAATCAGGAGTACTGACTTGGATGAGGGAACACATTTTGGGCATTACTTGGGAATATCATATGCCGTGGCATTCACAAAGCTCAGGCAGGGTAGAAAGAATGAATCAAACTATAAAACAGCAACTGTCTAAATTAATGATCAAGACCAAATTACCCTGGACCAAATGTATCCCATTAGCTTTATTGAACATTCAGACCATGCCACGTACAGAAACTGGCCTATTTCCTTATGAGATGTAATATGGTATCCATTATTCCCAAGGAATATCCTTAGATAATACATTAATAGAAGATTATAGCATTCAACAATGTATTATAACTATAGGCAAAAATCTGGAAGAATCATGAGAAAAGGGTATATTATCCCAGACAGTACCTCTGGGATTCTCCATACATAAAATTAAACCAGGTAACAAAGTGTTAATCAAGACATGGAAAGAAGAAAGTTTATCACCTCTACAGGAAGGATCCTATCATGTTTTACTCTCTACAGAGACTGCCATTTGGACTGCTGAAAAAGGCTGGACACACGCGTCAAGAGTCAAAGGACCCATCAAAGAATGGAAAGTGATGACTGAGTCAGAAGAATTGAGAATCAATTTGAAAAGATCCTAAAGGCGGTTAGGCAAGGGTTGGAATTTTGTAAAAAGTGGATCCCAACATCTGTAAAAAGTTGAGAAAGTTTTGGAGAATCACTGAAGAGAACTGTTATTTGTTGCCAACAGTATATTCTGAGTGGTGCCATGAAATACCTCCCCAGA
This sequence comes from Tricholaema leucomelas, assembly GCA_013400475.1. Taxonomy (NCBI): domain Eukaryota; kingdom Metazoa; phylum Chordata; class Aves; order Piciformes; family Lybiidae; genus Tricholaema lacrymosa; species Tricholaema leucomelas. The sequence continues at coordinate 1,182,933 of WAAF01000837.1, read as the reverse complement.
CTGGTGGTTCAGGGTTATACAGATATAATCATAGTGATAACCTCAAACGTTATGCATTAGCCTGTGAAGTAGAAACTGCGGAAACAGAAGATCCTCCTGTTATTCTGAGAGATTTCTATATCCCTTGTATAAAACACCCACGTTCATATCATAGTAGTTGGGTAATTTGTAGGTGTTCAGATTGCCTCAGAGTTTGGTATTGTGAATCTGCTTCTAGAGCCAGTTTTTGCCCTGAATGTAGATTTGGTAAGGATTGGTCATCACAGTTGTATGACCTAAGAAAGGTAGAAATTGAAGGGTTGTTCTGTGAGATAGGTATAATTTACCCCATAGTTGGGAAATATATCCTAAAGATTGGCAAAAAGTGACCTCATTCCTGAAATGGGCACAGGGACTGGTTGGTGAATCAGACAAGGAGTTGAGAGATGGGACTGCTGAAGAGCCAGGTGAAAGACCAACTGGGAGAGAAGCATCGGTGGGGGAGGTGAGGGGCAAGACTGGTGAGGATCCAAGTGCTGCCACTGAAGAAAGTCCGCCAAAGGTTGCAACCCCTTCAGGCTGTGACTGTGGAGCATTATGGCCTACTCCATTGCCCTCGCACTCCTGTACACTGCTGTAACAATTTCCCAGATCAAGGCTCAAAATTGCAGTCAATGTGTTACTTCAACACGTCAAGGAAGAATCATCACCAGAACCCTAGTTTATCATACCATCTATGAGTGTAAAGGAGAAAAATTAGATCCTTGTTATCAAAATCAAACCAAATATGTCCGTTGTAAGGAAAGAGATAAAATTTTCTGTTACAATCCAGAAGAAGTACCCTATCTCTGGTGGGTGGGGCAGAGATAAGAGTTAAGTGATGAAAATGGGAAGCTGTTAGGAAAAAGTCAGATAACTACTAACCATAGTCAATCCCTTAGTGTAACTTTTGATGTTTGTCAGGCAACTGCCAACAGCCAGGCTTCAAATTGTGGGAACATGGGTTGGAGACGTTATTATACTGGGCAAGAAAAATATATTTGTTCAAAGAATCCTGGCCAATGTCATGGATGGAAAAACTTACCAGCATATGGGTTGGAACCACCTCGAGTGCCAGAGAAGGAAGCAGCCCAGTATTGTATTGGGTTGTTGTGGAATTGTGTATGTTGGGCCACTTGGAATAAAGGACCAAATTCATGTATGGGTCTGAGGGCGGAAGTCAGGAAAGAAATCCCATCAGCAAATTGCTAATACCTGTAATGCGGTAAATCTGACCATATATGATATAGAAAAATGGGAAATCAGAATCTCAGGACAGGGTTCACACCCTGGGGTAATACTTGATGTAAGTATCCGACAGAAAACTAGAGAAGGTAGCAAAACTCATTTGGTGTTCCACTCATTTTAGCAAGAAATGGAAACAGAGGTCAAGTATGAAAGTCCAACCATTGCCAAAAACCCTATTTTAGAATTTAGCTGAAAACATTGCTAAAGCATTAAATGTGATGAATTGTTATGTATGGGGGGGGACACAAATATGGGTGAATGATGGCCCTGGGAATCAATGGAAGCAAATATTTGAATCCAAATATATGGGAAAAGGGAGATGAGAGCAGAAAGCAACAATGGGTCCTCCAAACCAGTATAATTGGAAGGAGCTGCTGGCAAAATGTGGAAAAAGGAGAACCTTCTGGAGACTTCTTTTGTGAAGGTTAAAACAAAAGGTGAGCAGATAAAATGCGGAAGTCCTCAAAACATATTGGCAATGTGGAAAATTTAATCTTACTAACTGTTGTTTAGAAATTTATGACAAAGGAAGGGCTGTTGACAAACTGGTCAAAGAAATGAAAAAGACTGTACATGTTCCAGTGCAAACATGGAATGGAATAAAACTGGAAAATATGTGGGGAGGAATTTTAGATGAAACCTGGTGGGGAAAAATTTGGAATCATAACAGTCAAGTTATGCTTGGGCTTTTTAATTATCCCATGCTTGATCCCCTGTTTTATAAAGCTCATTCATATGGTAATACAGCGGATGCAGGTTTCAGCCATCCTGGTAGGATCTCAAGTACCACCTTCCATAATGACTTTAAAAATCTGTGAAATAGGAAAATCCCCAGAGATTCAACGAATACTAACTAAATCTGAAACAAAAGTACAAATCAATGAAACAAAGAAAAAGGCAAAGGATTGTGATAAACTAGAACTAGATGATCTGAGTCAATGGGAGAAACTGACGGAAAGCATAGAGGAACAATAACCCGACTGCTGCGAAACAAGAGGAACTTCTAAAAAAAGACAATGGCTGCTTGTTGCACAAACTAATAAAATAGAATAAACCAGAACTGAGAGTAAGAAAGACATGCCAATTATGTAGCAAGACTTCTGCAAGATATGCTGAGATAGATGAAAGCTTACACAGCATGAACGATTGGATCACTGAAGAGCCATACAGCGGACGACTCCAGCCTTCATCTTCAAAGGACCACAAGAATCCACCCAAGTTCCGCACATATCAAGAAACGATTTGCATAAGACTGCCTCTTCTTGGAATAGTTAATGCATATGTATATAGAAGCATAATATAAACCACAAACTAAGGAACTAATTCGTGCTCGTTGGCGGAGACGCCTCCCCACAGCACTCAGCGCCGTTTACTTGCATTTTATTGCCTGAATACCTTTTTTTGTATTCATTTTGAGCCCAGGTTTTTGCTTCAATTAGTGCTTCAAGTGCCTCATCCAATGCATAGAATTTCCCATTCTAACACTATTCCTTACTTTTCCTTTGCTATCATGATACAATTTCATATCAACAAAAATAGTTTAGAATAAGATAACCACCTTCTTCATATGCATTTTCATCGATTTTAACTGATTTTCTAGCATACTGATGACTAAGTGTTTAAAGTCTTTTTCTGCATATGGCCAGCAAAAAGGCCAAACAGCAAGAAGCCAAGGATATGCATACACATCCAAAAGGTGTTAACTTCATTACACGTTAATACACTTACCTGATTTGATTTCTCTACTGTGCTACTGGGAACCTCTGTGGTATCCTTCACAAAAAAATTATCTATGATGTGTCTCTCTGCACATTCCTGACCACAAATTGGGCAGCGGATAACACCGACTGGGGGGAAAACAACAACAAAAAAATCTGATTATGCTTGCACAGCTTAAAATATATCAAACAACTTCAAAGGCAGCTTGTAAGGATAAATATTTTGAAAGGATGCTTTAATACTTTCCTGTAAATAAGGTAAGATGAAGATAATTCTCATTTATCACTGAAGTAACCTTTAACTGTTATTCTCCAATGGTGTATTCTTTCAACCAAGGTCTAGTACCTTTTTGTTTCAATCCTACAAATAATTCCTTTAAAGGGAATGTATTCCCACTAAAAATTTGTTGTTAAAGAATGGATTAAAAGTAAACATTTATTAGTGTAGACTATTAATTAGTGATATTTCATGATACTGCATACCCACGCATACATGCCAGCATTGTGACAAGACTGACTTCCAGCTATGTAACATAGGAAACCGAAATGTAGTTAGTTCAAAGTTTGGCACGTTCTATAGAGGAAGAGCAGATCTTTATTGGTATCATGACTACATTCACGCTAAGCATGAGAAAACAAGAAAGACATAGGAATAAATATGCAAGGTCCTCTCCCCTCTCTCTCCTTTCCTAGACACACTGGGAAACAGTTCCAAGAAAATAACATAATGCAGAGGGTTGAACAACAGATTTCTCAAGAGAAAGAAAGATAAACTCCAGTTCAAAACTTGCTGTTTAACAGTGAGTAGACTAGACTGAGATGAAAAAGATCTAGAAAAACATTTTACATTAGATGCTTCTCCTAGCTGCAGAAAACAGAATGGCTTACTAGCACTAAAGCGTGTCCATCATCCAAGAAAAACCTCCAAAATGCTTGGCATGAATACCTTGCTTTAATAAAATTATTACGGTTACTACCATTTGTCCTAGGTTGGGAACTACAGGGTTAAAAATCCTCTAGGGAGTAGAACATTATTATTCAATCCCTTAATTCTGCTATCTCTTTATAAACTAGCAGTAAGACTAATTCACCCTCCTTTCATCTCCTTCCAGCCTGCTGTGTTGGGCAGGAACCACTTCTTGGGACACACATATAAGGAGCAGACCTTTTTTGAAGCCCCCAGAGGCTTCTGTTTGGGCCTAAGGATGGACTGGAGCACTGGGGACTACAGATTTAGTTTCAGGTATGGGAAAGACTTAAAGGGGTTACTATGATGTGCTGTGTATTCTCTGTAACTTCTCTGTATCTTTTCTTTCCAAATATAATTCTGTTTTCTTTTCCAACTCCTCTGAGTCTCACAGGATCACAGGATCACAGGATATTAGGGGTTGGAAGGGATCCAAGGAGATCATTGAGTCCAACGTCCCCTGCCAGAGCAGGACAATACACAGATCACAGAGGAATACATCCAGACAGGCCTTGAAAGTCTCCAGAGAAGGAGACTCCATGACCTCTCTGGGGAGCCTGAGCCTGAGTCTGTCTCATTCTGTTGGCTCTTTAAAAAAACATAACACCGTTTAAAAAATACTGAAATTATTTCAATTAATATTGAAATAATCACTTAGGATGCAGAAGTCATTGTGCAAAGCCTACACAGAACAGTTGTGTGAGGCCACACTTAGATTCTAGATTTACAGCTGTCATTTGAGAGAAAGCATGACTTTAGGGCTCTAAAGATTAGAGGCACTGATTCACACTGAACATAACACCAGTATATAACTGCATATTTAACTAAACCAACATAGGCTTAATTCTGTTCCTGCTAATAGGATCACAAAAAATTAGAAGTTGGAAGGAACGTCCAGAGGTTGAGCCCAGCCCCCTGCCAAAGCAGGATCACCTAGGGTAGTCTGCACAGGAATGCATCCAGGCAGGTTTTGAAAGTCTCCAGAGAAGGACTCCAGAACCAATCTGGGTAGCCTGTTCCAGTGCTCCATCACCCTCACTATAAAGAAGGTGAAATTTTCTATGTTCCAGTTTGTAGCCTTTGATCCTTGTCTCATTGTTGTGCACCACTGAAACTTCACAGGTTTTACGTGGAGAAGACAGTGTTGCCTTGTTGCAGCCTTAGAGAGATTTAGAGAATACATAATCTCATGCCTATCTGTTCTACTTTGGAGGTCTAATCCAGTTTAGAATAATCACCAACCGAAGAAGTTCCAAGTGAAAAGGACTCAGAAGAGTATGGGACAGTGCCATTGTCCTCAAACTAGTCTACTGGGTGACATCATATACTAGTGTAGATCAAGAGAGGTTTTATTTAAAAAGTAGGAGGAAAACCTTAGGTAGACACATAGTAGGGCCTAGTCTTTTGGTATCAACAATATAAATGTAAAAACTGCACAATAAATATTAGCATATCAATGACTCCCGTTTTAGTAGATTATTCCTACTATCTCAAATCTTTATATTTTGTATGTACAATTATGATTTGATAAAGGAATCACAGATGTGGTTTGAAATCTTTTTCCTCATCCATTTTCCAGTACAAAGGCTTAACTCAGACCATGGACAGGTATCCCCTCCTAGGTTTTATGGTAGTAATAAAACATGACACTGCACACTAAAGATTATTGCTCTCCCAAGGCTACTAATAGACCTGATAGAGGAATTTGACTTCTTTTGGTACATTAAGAGTGACTCTGGTTTAAACAGACGACTGAAGCAAACATAAGGGAACACACACAAGCTTTTTGCTAACAATCCAACAGATACTGTAGCATGAAATTAACTCAACTATTTTTGAACAACAAAAAAGGAGAATGGTATTTTCTGGAGACATTCCTGCTTGTTATTTCATCAGTTACAATAGCATAGAGGAAGAAGGAATGACAATAGCATAGAGGAAGAAGGAATGCCAATAGCATAGAGGAAGAAGGAATGCAATGCAATGGCAAATTACTATAGTCCTCAAAATTTCTTACTACATTCCATGTATGTATTTGCTTGTAATGTTCAGTGTCACATATTTTTTTTCCTCTTAAACATTCAATTACACTTTAAAAACTATTCCTTAAGTGTGTGTAGAATGCAGTTTCTTATTTGCTTAACACTTCCTCCATCAAATCCTTATGCAAGGCACTTTCCTAATGCTACAAGAAATCTAACATTTTTCTCCTTTTTGTTTTTTTAACACTAAGGTTTGGAAGCAGTCACGCAGTAGCTCTCTAACCATACTTCACATTACTGCCAACACTTCATCTTGTTTCAAGGCACCTGCTTCCTGAATTGTGCCACAATCTACTTCAGTGCTTTTGAGGCTGGGAGCACTGCTCAAGCAGATTCAAATTCTGCATAGCAAGATGTTAAAAGCCATTAATTTGATTTCTTTATACAACTAAGTAAGGAAAACGAAACCACAGGAGAAGCAAACTATGTCATCGAAACAAGAACAACATTATTGCTTTAAAAAAATAAAACAAATCATAGAATCAACCAGGTTTGAAGAGACCTTCAAGATCATCTGATCCAGCATGTCACCCAGCCCTGTCCAATCAACTAGACCATGGCACTAAGTGCCTCATCCAGTCTTTTTCTGAACACCTCTGGGGATGATGACTCCACCACCTTTCTGGGCAGCCCATTCCAACGGCAAATCACTCTGTCTGTGAAGAACTTCCTCCTAACATCCAGCCTATACCTCCCCCAGCACAATTTGAGACTGTGTCCCCTTGTTCTGTCCCTGAACTATGTTGCTGTGCACACTCTCCCTCCACCCCAAAATACCCAATATTGTTAAAAGGAATGAGGACAAAAGAGAAGAATCTGGAAAGCTGCAGCACAGATCATTATTAACTCATACTTAGTGGGGCAATGATGAAATTTCACCAACCTGAAAATTATTTTCTGCAATCAATAGTTGCTATACACAAAGAACATATTCTCCAAATACATTACAAAGCCAGCCTGTACCTAATATTTTCACAAAAGACGAAAAATCCAGGATCTTTAAATAAACATTTACAGAGCAAATATAATGAAGCATCAGCGGACACAGCAGTAGACTGAGGTTAACATTTTAGCTAATATTGTCCAAGTTGAGCAGTCCTGAATGGTCAGGTTCTACTCTTATCATGATAAGATTTGTGATAAGGAGGATCTCTAACTCCACATTAATGTTCTGATACTCAACTAATTCTTGACCCAGCCAACTCCAAAGAGCTTTCAGTGTTTGTGTGCGAATTTAACAACACAATTAAGAGGCTTCCAAGACCAAGTTAAATTTTAGTGAACAAAGTCACTTCCCTTCCTGAATTTTTTTTGAAAGAAGCATTGGTATGACAGCAAATTGCCAGAAATAAAGACTTGATACTTGGCATTTTTAATGTAATTTTCCTGATTGCCTGATGTTGTACTATACTCTAGAGACATCAAGAATGTGCGAGAAAAACAGTACTACTTACAAAAGGAAACAAGTTGAAGAATCAAGCTACCAAGGGCAAAGGTGACCTTACATTTTACTAAAACTGCCTAAAGCAGCATCACTTTCCACCATCTACATTCTGCACTTTAAAGGCAACAAACACTAGAGATAACTCAAGCACACTAAAGCAGCTACAGGACTAATAGTTAACCAGGGATATTCATGACTGAATGGAATCTTCTCTTTTCCAGCTTGAACAACCCCAACTCTTTCAGCTTGTCTCCATAGAAGAGGTGTTCCATCCCTCTAATATCTTTGTGGTACTCCTTTTGACCTGCTCTAACAGTTTTGTGCACTCCAGGTGGGGCTTCAGGAGAGTGGAAGTGGAAAATTACCTCCCTTGGCCCTCTATTTTGGCTAAAGAAAGCAGGAGAGAGATAAGGGGGGAAGCCAAAACATCTTGACTACAAACTAACCAAGCAATTAAGGGAAGATAGCTGTGAAATTTGATCGAATGTGGAAAGTACATTGTGAAGAAGATTGCTGGTCTCCATTCCAGATGACCACCACAAGACCACCAAGAGGGTGGAACCAGGGTGGAGAGTGGGACGACATCTATGTTAATTAGCTCCAAGAACTAATGTTAATAATCATGCCTATTCTAAGAAATAATTGTAATAACTCTACCTCTTCTCATGAATATGTATGCTCTTGTAACATAAATTGTCTCTTGCAGCAGCAGAGAGCGTGCAGGTTTGGTGGAGCAATCTTCCCTGTACCCGGCACTGTAATAAACATAACTATTTCATAACTCTCTGAGTTTTGGAGTTCATTCTGCAGGTCAGTTGTGTACAGCAATTTTCCTTGGTTTTACAGATGTCTTGTTTGAAATATTAATTATATTGATTTCAGAACAAAAAATACTAAAAGTCAGGTTTTTTTACAAAAGGACAGGTTAGTTAAAATTAATAGAAAGTATGTCAGAGACTTAAGACTACCCCAAAATTTTAGAATTAAGAATTTTAGCATGAGTACATAGAAAAATCAGGGCATTTCAGTTGAGCTAGAGAATCTTTACTCTCTCTGTGTATATAGACATCATTAACACTTGCAAGAATTTTCACAGAAATGCACAGGGTTGAGGGTAAACTGGTTAGATTTACCCAGGCCCTGTTCTGCTGTTAAAAACAAACACTTCAAAGACTTCATTTGAGAGATGATATTGTATGCCACAACAGCTGAATCAATTTGGAGAAATGAGGAAAGTGGTAATTAATCTTATTAAGTCAAAACTGGAGCTGCAAAATTGGCAACTTCCTCAAACCAGTTTGTTCCAGAAAAAGCTGCTCCTATCTAGTTCTGACAGCCTGCTGCTGCTAGTGGAGGGGAAATAGGTTAAACCACCAAGCAAGCACGTCTCAAAGGGAAGCTGGCACTTACAGCCAAAATATAAACATTCAAAGCAACTATGACTCTAGTGGATAAGTTTATTAAAACTCAAATGCTTGATTTACCACCCTTTAAAACATAAATAGATGATAACCAGACAAAGACTACTAGCTGTAATCCCCCCTCCGGAGAAGTGTTACAGGCCAGTTTTTATGCTGCACTGCATTGAGTTTCTTGGAAAGCACTGCAGAGCTGAATTAAAATATTTCAGCTGCTCTGTGAAATGCTTTTTTGCTATACGTGCCCAACCTTCAAGCACTTCAAATATTGTGTATTAGACTTCATAAACTGTAAATTTTCCAGTGGGTTCTGAAGGGAGAGTTTACATTGACATCGAAGACAGACCAATGTATTTTATTCAACAACACAATTCTGGAAATACTGCTATTGTAGGATGTACAATATTAGATTACAAGATGATGAATAATAAAAAAAACCCCTGACTTCTGACAAACATGCTTAAATATCAATACAGAAGCTGCCAACAGTTACACCAATTGTCACTACCAACTACAATAAGCATTTCTTTCATCAAAATTAAACAGCATTCTTTCAAGTCCTGAAATTGTCAAGTATTTTCAGCTTATATGTAATAATTCAAGCATGCAAGATGCAATGATTTTTAAGATTCACAGATGTTCCTGCACCTTTCTCTTCAGTATAGAATATAATTTTTCAAGTTGCAAAGATTTTGAAAGTGGGTTTCATGCTGCCTAGAGTCACAGATTTTACTGAAACACCATTTTGCAAAATCTCTAAGGTCTTGCCAACAGTACTCAAGTCCATTCTATTCACATGTTTCTGGAAGAAGGAAATCAGTACATTTGGGCTCCCCAGTTTAAGTGGGACAGGGATCTGCTGGAGAGGGTCCAGCGGAGGGCTGTGAGGATGATGAGGGGACAGGAGGGCATGGCTTATGAGGAGAGGCTGAGGGACCTGGGGCTTTTTAGTCTGGAGAAAAGAAGACTTAGAGAGCATTTGATAACCGTTTATAAGTATCTGAAGGCTGGCCAGGAGTCGGGGCACAGGCTCTTTTCACTTGCTCTCTGTGATAGGACAAGGAGCAACGGGTGTAAGTTGCAGCAAAAGAGGTTCCGCCTCAACACAAGGGGGAACTTCATTAGTGTAAGGGTCACAGAGCACTAGAAAAAGCTCCCCAGAGAGGTCGTGGAGTCTCCTTCTCTGGAGACTTTCAAGGCCTGTCTGGATGTGTTCCTCTGTGATCTGTGTTAGACAGTATTGTCCTGCTCTGGCAGGGGTGTTGGACTCGATGGTCTCTTTGGGTCCCTTCCAACCCCTAACATCCTATGATCCTACGAACAGCAGCAGTGTGTTAGCATGCTATTATTACTTTATAAAAGATGACTGGGATTAAAAAAAAGTGTTTGTTGTCAGAATTTCAGTTAAGGATATAGACTCTGCCTTTAAGAGTTGTGAACACAACACAACTAGTAGTAATTTCATTGCAGCTAAGAATTTCATGCTCTAGTCTTCATATCTTTCAGAGTTCTCATCTACTACTAGCTGACAGTTCAGTAGTTGTAGTACAATACATCTATTACCCACTTTTTTATTAATTACAATTTCTGGTAAGTAAATTATCATTTGGGCAGTTGGAGCCAGAAGCCAAAGAATCAAACCTTTCTTACAAAGGTATATATACAAGGGATTACAAAGAATTTGTTTCTTTGTAATCCCTTGTATATATAAATATACTCCAAGGTCACACTCTTCACTGCTTCACTCACTTCTTCGGTTTGGCCCCATATATCATAATGTTCCCAATAACACTGAGCAGATGTGAAGGTAAAAAAAATAGCCTCAGAAAAAAAGAACTAAAAATCTGGACCAGAATGAGGGAATCGAGCTAGAAGCAGCAATGGGAACAACAGTATGTAATGGTCTTTTTAGTAAGAGTTTTTTCTGGAGAAATCTCATTCAAAATAGGCATACTAATAAAATCCAAAGTCTTTGACTGGCTCATGTGTTACTCCCTCTCTTCTTCATGTGATCAGAGGCACACTTGCAATCTGTTCTTTCACAGATCTCCCATTCTCAGTATAACCATGACTCAATGGTTGGTAACTATCTATCAAGACTTGGGAAACTAGCCTCTTGGCTCTCATATTCCAAGCTACTAGCCGAAGGGGAGCAAATCAAGTGCCTAAACAGATACACCTAATTTGAGCGGGATATTCCACCTGACTTCTAGCTACTGTTCCCGAAGGCGGTAAGTCTCCTGTGGACTGCACAGCACATCTGCCAGACTATTCATGAAGACATCCCAGAAAATCAGAAATGGCAGAAGATATTAAAGTTTGGACAGCTAAATCTCAACTTACCGTCTATTTTATTCCACATATCTTTGCTATTGCAATTTCAAGTTCCTGGTAGAAAACGCCACTGGGCCAGTTTGAGCCTAGCTGGGATATTTTGGTGAGAATTAAATTATAGGCTGTGAAAAGGAAACAAGGCTGATGTCTACTTCACTCATAGGCTTGCTGAGATGTATAAAAACAAGAACATAAATATAGATAATGAGTTGTTCTTGGGCTCTGGGCTGCATGCACTTCTCTCTCTAACTTGCTGCCTAACTAATCCATCTGCTTCCTAACGCCCTGGCTGACTCTCCAAACTCACGTTGAACATAAGGCAAAGTCTGGGATAAGGCAAAGGGGTAGAGAGGAGGTGGAAGGGTGGTTGGGAGCATCTCCTGGGGACTCTGGTCTCTGGGAGGGGTGTTGTGTTTCTGTATTACTTTTTAACTTGTACATTTCTGTATATGGCTGGATATATTGTAAATACCTGATTGTATATTGTGCTAAGCTGTAAATATAGCTTCATTCCTTAATTTCCAGATTGGCTGAGTCTAGTCTGGGTGATTTTCTTAAGTGTGGGGGGAAGGGGGGCAGGTAACATCCAAACCATCACAGGCACACAGAAGATCTCTTATGTAGTACCCAAACAGTAGTCTGTAGCTCCAAAGGAAAACTTGGTTTGTGTGAATATTCAGAGCCACCAATTTTAAGTGCGGTGTTTGCACTTGCTGCATACATCTACATTCTGCTATACAGATATCCATTTGAAAGGTCTCCTTGTGGAGGGACTCGGATACTCGTATTACATTTATTTCAAACTATCACAAAATATAGATTACAGTGATGTAACAAATAGAATGAAAGACTCCAGTCTTAACTGGAAACTGTCTATGCAGGGAATGGATGTGCAAATGTAAATAGAAATATGAAAAATAGTACCCGTGTCAATATGAGACAGGGCAGAGCAGAATATGAGAATATGAGAATGGCAGAGCAGGGGTGTGTCAGAGCTAACTAGGTGGGGGACGTTGAAACCTACGGTTAGGAACGAGCGATAACAGAAAGCGCTGTAAGAGATGGCACCCTGTGAATACGAGAATGGCAGAGCAGGGGTGTGTCGGAGCTAACTAAGCAAGGTTACAGGCGATAACAGAAAGCGCCACGAGCATGGTAGATAAGAAACCCCAAAGCACACAGCCGTGTAGACTCAAATAACTGAGTCACGATGAGAACACCTGAGGAAGACTCGTTGCTTCAGCCTCATGAGCACCAGAGAGACCACCAGGAAGATTAGCACGCATGCGCAGCAGTTCCAGGAAAAACCGCAACCGCTTCGGGAAGTGTTTGAATATGTATTAAACTGCTTTATGAATATGTATGTAAGCGGGAAATAAGAATCCTGCAACTGCTTGTGTACATTGTGCAGCTGCAGAGCTATAACTCCCCTGCACCCAGCAACGCTTCTTGCTTGCCAAAATAAAACTCCTAAAACTGACAGAAGTTTTTGGTGGCTCAATTTTAACAGAAATAACATAGTAAAGTAGGTAATGGATTTTTCTGTGAATTAGTATCTCCTCAATATATATATTCTTCAATGACAATCCAATAATAGTACCTTCATAAAACAAATACAATGCCCAGGACTTAGATCACCAGTGGTTGAGGAAGAGGAATTTAATGTGTAGTAAATTCTGAGTATTTATCAACGTACACTTTTAATATGTGCTGGAATTGTCTGTTATATAAAAAAAACCCACTTTTATCATTTATCTGGTAATACTTAGAGGATTTCTACATTGGTTTGTTGGGCTTTTTTAAAGCTTGCTGTTGGCCAAGACAATACAAGGCATAAAACATTTGATGAAAATTCACACTGTGGTAAATCAGTAAGAAACAAAAACAGTTACTTTCTGCAGTTTCTATCATACAGGTCTGAGTGCTCTGCAACACATTATTGTAATAAAGATTCAACTAATTTATTTGAGCAAACCCTGAGATTCCCAAATCCAGTCTGACTAGTCGCTATATTCAAAAGCTGTTTAATATTAAAGCTTCTCACATGCAGAATTTCTGCATCTATGAAAAATTCTTAGTGGCAGCACAGTACTGATTTATTACGCCTAAGTGACTCCATGAAGTTCTACTTCACATTTGATAGACGAGAAAGTTTCTTTGCAAAGTTGTCAAATGTTAATACCTTCAGTGGGATTCATCAACATGTTGATTTACATGAAATTCCCTTCATACTGTTCTGGATGGCCCGGATAGGCCAAAATAGGCTTATACATGTCCTGGATTGCCCAGACATGTTCTCCTGCTCCCCCTGCTTCTGTGCTGGGGGAAGCAACCGCAGGAAATTAAAACAAAAGACCTGGCTTCACCTAACATTGTAAAGCTTCACAAAGTACCATTCTGATAGGCTAATCTATGTCCAAAGGCCCATTAGTCTCAGGCTGTATTGATAAAAGGAGATGAGCAGGTAACACAATGTGCTCTGCCATTGTGTTCATGCTTGCTTGTGCCTGCTGCCATTGCTCAATGCCTTAGTGCATCCTGAACTGCCTGGAAACTCCACTGGCCTCTAGTTTACCAGGAACTGGCTCTAAATCCAGCAGCTCCAGAGGAGGGCTGTGAAGATGACCAGAGGGCTGCAGCACCTCCCCTTTGAGTGTGATGTTTTGAGGCTAATTGGAATATTTTAAATGAGAGAAATTATAGGCTGTAAAAAGGAAACAATGGTGAAGGACACAAACTTAGATGAGACAGTGTCTCTATCTATTGGAGGGTGTGTTTCTCTTCTGTTTGGATCTGTGTAACCCAACTAATAATTCTGCTTCTAACCCCCTTGCTGATCCTTCAAACTCATTCTGCACATAAGGCAAACTCCGGGACAAGGCAGAGGGGTGGAAAGAAGGTGGAGGGGTGGTTAGGAGCCCTTCCTGGAGACTGATTTCTGGGAGAGGTATTCTGTTTCTGTATTTCAAGGATCAGTGTTAGATATCGATATTGATAGGGGGATTGAGTCCAGCATCAGTAAGGTTGCAGACGACACCAAGCTAGCAGCAAGTGTCGATCTGTTGGAGGGTAGAAGAGCCCTGCAGGGGGACCTTGACAGGCTGGATGGGTGGACAGAGGCCAATGGGATAATATTTAACAAGGCCAAGTGCAGGGTTCTGCACTTTGGCCACAACAACCCCAAGCACCTCTACAGGCTGGTTACAGAGTGGCTGGAGAGCAGCCAGGCAGAAAGGGACCTGGGTGTACTGGTAGATAGTAGCTGAACATGAGCCAGTAGTGTGTTCAGGTGGCCAAGAGAGCCAATGGCATCCTGGCCTGGATC